>OZ014487.1:3712209-4277026 GCA_963965965.1 Trididemnum nubilum
TTTTCAATGTTCCAGGAATTCTTGTTGTTTGAATTTGATGCTTGGTTAAAGCCACCAAACAGCGATAATCATCATATAGTGACTTATCTGTTATTCAAGCCTACCTGTGTTCCCTCTAACTTGATAGCTAATTGGCGAGTTCCCAAATTTTCTTTAAACAATTGTGCCCAAATCTCTAAAAAGACGGTTATGTGCCCTAAATTTCACACAAATCCAGTATTTAAGTATACTAAATGTCATATTTCCTCAAATTTGTCAAATTTTCTAAAGCTATGTTTACTATGTTGCCGAAAATTATTTGCCCTTGTTACAACAAATCGCCGATTCGCTGAAAAAAATCGGCTTAGTGGGTCATAAACACGATGTGTTAGCCTTCTCATTCACACAACGGACTTGTACTGGTAGATTATGGTTAATCAATTCTTGATTGGTACAGTACTAAGCATGGTAATATTTGATGTTATGTAGTTATGTGGAAATGCTTAAATTGTACCAGTGTAATTTGTATTATTCTTATTTGCAGCCAGCAATAAAAAAAAATGTAAGGCAGTGTGTAGAACACTGGCACAGTTTCCAACATAAAATCGCTGCTGCACTGGCAACACCGGTCGTTTTTTTTTGCACTTCAATTTACTTTCTCTCTTGCTGGCATTGCTGCCTGAACCCTAACTCTAATGCAAGGTTCTAAAGAGAAAGAAAACAAAAATGCATCGCAAATGTACCTAATCGTGTGACTTGCCAAGTGCATTCATCGCAAATTGAACCCATTTACTACTCTTGACAGGCAAGCGCTCTTATCACTACACTACCGAGGTTTTGCATTTGATGCATCATAGTGCCGAATTTAAGTCAGATCAATGAGAAAAAAGCCATATAACAGGCTGCCAGTGCAGCAGCGATTTGATATCGGAAACCAGACCGGTGCAGCAAACACTACAAAATGTAAACCTACCAGTTATCAGGCTATAATCTGTAATTGAAACTGTTATCCTGGTACCATGAGTAAGTTAGCTACCGTACAAGTGTTTCCAAGTCTTGACCTGTTTAAGCTGTGATGTGTGCTATAGGCTTCTTGTAAGTTAAAACTTGCTTTCGAAAGTGCTACAGTTGTAATAGATCTATCTGCTATAGGCACTGACACAGTGCAGTTGGGCCTACCAGTAAGCCTCAAGCATAGGATTTATCTCTTGTTTGCTTGTCCCATTTTCTCTTTTTTATTAACTGCTGTAGAATCTTTTAGATCACCAATGCTTTACATTCTGCAATTAAGCCTACCGGTATTAAATTCACTTACCGTATACAGTAAGAAGTGAATTAAAAAAAAAAAAAATTTCCCCTTAAGCTGTCTATGTGGAACTCAGAAAACTCTTATCTTCTCTAAAACAATTATAAAGTAAAAGAAAGGGAGTGGCTATTATTATTACCTGTATAGATATCGGTTACATAACATCCAGAAGATTGTGAAGTGAGTTACTGTAGCTTTAAAGATAAGATGGAAGCAATCAGTGGGAGCTTATTTGCTTTACATGTTTTTTTTATTAATGTTGCTTGTTAGGATTTAAGTTTGGGTTAGATATAAGGTTAAAATTAGATTTAAGGAAGTGACTATTTCTCTGAAATTTTTGAAGTTAAAGAGCACAAAACGAAAATGAGAAATTTTCATCCGCACTTTTACTTTTCATCATTTTCACTTTTTTCATTTGCTTTTTCAGGGGTTAAGATTAGGGTTGTAGTTAGGTTTGGGTTAGGGTTCGATTTGGGGATAGTTTTAGAGTAACCATTAGAGTTTGAGTTAAATTCGAGTCATAATTAATAAATAACTAGATAAAAATTTTCAGTGAAATAAAGCCTTTCTAGATTTAATGATTAAAAAAAATAGTGATTATTTCGTCAGAAAATTTTGAGTTAAAAAGAGCAAAATTGTAATGAAAAACACTCATTCACACATTTCTGTTGATTTTTCACAAGTCAAGATTGGGGTCAGTGTTAGGTTTGAGGTTAGTTGTGTAATATACTTTGAGTTTGGGTTGGATTCGGAGTCTAATAACAATGAATAAAGTAGATCAAAAATTTTTGGCAAGATGGAGCTTTAAAAGTTATATTTAGTTCAAAAACTTTTGTTGTTATATCTGACATTACGTAATAGTAGCCTTCATAATAATGCAATGTTCCAATCTGAGAATCAAATCCAGAACCTCCCTGTTTCATTGTCTAAAATGTTTTCACTAACTACTCTACCATGCCATGTTTGGCAGATCAACAACCTTAATGCTTCAACTGAAACTGTGATATGTGATAATCTCTTTATAGTATTATTCACATGACTACACTGTAAATAGCATGTTTTTGACTGTTAATCCTTGACTTTTAACTCTTTTGCTTTCGTGAGAGGCTCAACATTTGTGGCAATTGTTTAGAAACCTGACACAGTGTAAAGAATATATTGATAATCATTGATCAATAATTTTGATGTGTGATTAAGCCTAAATCTAGTATATTTTGTATTCTTGATTTATCAGTGTGGTGAGTTAGAGATAGGAAGCATGATTTGGTGGTAACCAGTATTTTATGTGTCAGGTTTTTAAGAGAAAGCAACCTACTTGTAATTGTGTGGAAACTAAATGTAACTCTGAGCTTTAAAAATTTATTGTTGGTTGGCGGTTTAATGATGTGCACTTCACTGCATTTCAATATGTAGAATTACCGGTAGTATCTTTAAAGATTATGTCAAAAAATATTAATATATTACTTCTGGTACTAATTATCATTATAGTACATTGGTTTTTGTTACGATATGTTGCTCAATTCCATTTTTGCTTGTTGCCCATTCAATTAAAACTGGTGTGCTAAAATTAGACAGCTGTTTGTCATGATCGGAAAAGTTTTTACCACGATAAAAATGAGAACTAACTATTAATCATTTCAGCATGACTGGCATCTGTTCTGTAATTTGTAATGTACTTAATTTCACATTCTTGTTCAGTTTCAGTATTAACTTACTGGGTATTGATGTGTGCTGTTATTGTTCTTGATTAAGTTTTGTTTCATGAATAATTTACTCTAATGAAATTGATAAAAAAATGCTCATTGATGTGGAACTTGCCCACAATACCATCAGTAATTTTTTCAATCTTTTTAGATTTCATTTTGTACTCAGTACTACCTGAACTTTTTCTAATGTTTTTATGTGCAAATGTTGTTTTTTTTTTTTTTTGCATCAAATGGGACACAAGTGTGTCTGAGCCAGTAAATACTGTTGCCATCCAAGGTGTCAAGTTTCTAGTTGAAGGCTTTTGTATTGGACAGAATAGCATGTTCTGATCCTCGGTTTGTTCTTCTGTACCGCATTCACATAATATAAACATTAGTAGCCAATCCCTCTGTTCATACATGACTTTAAGCAAGCGATGCCAGTTTTCAGTCGATTTAGCTTCACTCGTACTATCTTTGGTAGTGAAGTTTCAGCTTGGTTAATAATGCTTGCATCAGGAACAAAGTTGTGGAGGCGTGATGTAATACATTAGATTGCCATTCACTCCACAAATAAGTACCTGTAAACACTACAGGATAATCAGTCGAGTATTCAGTCTACTACTAATTTCAGAAATATCTATAGTTCTCTTGTCTCTTGGGATTTCTTTTCTGTTGACGTCATGACAAATAGCTATTTCTCACAGCTGTTTGTTCATACCTTTGCTGAATATAGTCATGCTGTAGTTGCATTGCGTCGAGGTTATTTTGTTGGGTGAACAAGTATATGTTGCGAGTTTTATGTTTTTCAGTTCTGCCATTAAAAGTGTAGCTATTTTTTATGCTGTTAAAGTATTAGCCAGAGCATTTCACTTTTATCAGCTTTAAAGGAATGCAAAAAAAAATTTTAACTGGCTAGTTCATGCTGTTTCGAAGAAATAGGAATAGGTCTTTCAAACTGATGTTATTGTCAATACATGCTTTGGTAGGTTGTTTTTTTTTTTTTTCGGTCACATACCGATCATTTGCGCAAATTAACCGAATGAAAAAGGAAAATTTCTTTGAATGATATGTTGGAAGCTCAATTTTCAAACTTGGTAAGGATTTTTTGGTGAGTATCTGGTATCGAAGATTTTCATTAAAAATACTACAAGTTTCGCATTAAAATTCTTGTTTTTGATCGTTTTTTAATGTATCGCTGTTTCATGCAAAAAACATTTTGCTTGACTACTACTTTAAAAGTTAAACACAAGTAAATAAGTTGGTTCTGCGCTTGTAGGAAAGCGACATCATCCTTATTCTCTATGCGAGTGGTTTTCAAACTTTTTTGGGTTGCGGCACACTTACAAGTGTGTAATTCGACTGCGGCACACCTGGAACTGCTGCATCAAACCTATAGCTCTGTGTTTACCTTGCTTGTTAAAAAAAGTTCTTTAGAACATTGCTATCTTGAACGAACCATACAAAACAGAAAAATTCAGATGTCATTTTAATATTAATGCTGATCAATGCAAAGTAAAATTGGTATTGTAAAGTAAATTGTCACTGTAAAGAAGTCATTGTAAAGTAAATTGCGGATTATTTTTTCAAAACTCACAAGAAAGATAGTGGACGTTATGTATAAATATACGTTTTAAAACCTCGCGGCACACCTGCAGCTCTCTTGCAGCACACAGTTTGGGAAACCCTGCTCTATGCAACAAAAATTATATATATATCATTTAGCATTTAACTCTAAATTTCGTAGAGGAATACTAAATGAGATACAGTTTGCATTACTTTTCTAAGTCAGTTGATTTTTACTACTAAGTATGTTGTAGTGACAAGTGACAACCATAAGTAGCTATGTGATTTTAAATTGGAGCATAAATGCCTTCTCCACAGACGTCCTTTTCCCTAAGTGCGGAATGTGCGCTGCGCGGTTGCACCAATTTAATTTTTTTACGAACAAAAGAACTTATGAAGTTTTTTAGTTTCGTGTGCAGTTTTGTAGATTTAATGTGGGCTAATTAATAGCGGCTAGATTTGAAGGTTTCCGCGAGCGATTAAAGGGAAGCAGCTAATTGATTTACCATTAGGCGACAACAGCTGTATATTGAAAATCTATGACATCATTTCAAAGAGGTTGTGAGAATAGAGAAATAAACTGGTTGTTAGTGACGTCATAATTGCTGCGCTAGATCCATGAAGTCAGCATTTTCAATTAAGTTTGAAAGCGGCTTACGAGTAAAGCTGATATAATTATAACTTTCTTTGTGCAGCACTTATTTGATTACTAAGGTCGAAAATACGAATAGACAGACAGAAAAGTTGAAGAAGAATTACATAAGAACTAGTATCTTTTTGGTCGAGGCTAGCTGTTCTTAAATTTTCACGAATTTTCAGCCTCATTTGTTCTTAAATTTCATTGGAAAACAAAGTAACACAAATTTACTCTGGCTTGGGATGGAAGTTATCTTTTGATGTGCAGTATATAGACCACGATTCTTGAAATTGTCTTTAGCGATGTAGAAAAGGCCAAGACACCTCTGCTGATCTTTTAAAAGTGCCTTTACTAACCTTTGTTCTTAATTTTTTTATTCAAACCTTGTTTGTTATTGTTCTTAAATTTTGAAGTGAAAAATGAACGTCGTGTTCTTGTAAATAGTTTTGATAAAAAAAAGTGTATCCCTGTGTATTAGCCCACTTGGTCCCCTGTCCAGAGTTTTTTTTTTTTTTTCGGGTTACCATGGTCACAATTGCGATTATGTTTCACTATCATATTTTGATTTTAACTTTATGGGCTAGTTTACTCAGATTTTGAGTTTCGGTTTGCAGGCCAGCTTTGTTTAGCTTTTGAATTTCGGTTTGAACGTCAGCTCTGCCGATGAGCGTTGGTATTACGCGAAACTCGAGTCCAGAGTAGTACGTGGGGAGAAAAAACAAAGGTCTGCCTTTTTAGCAGCTGAAGTTACGAGATGAAGACGATAGCGTATACCGATAGCTTGGTTATTCAAATTTACCGGTTTAGTTAGCCTAGTTCAAGGATCAAAATTCTTTGCATTGTGTCGACTCCTCTTCACACTGATAATAAAGTCAGTTGACTTCGAAACACGGGAATGCTCCCGCGATAGGGGGCTCCGCCTCACCTGCGTCACTAGGGGTTGAAATGATTACCCATTTCGACGCGGAGACAACATTAAAGTGTTGTCAAATGAAGTAGGATTCTAAGACATGATGTCTCTGTGAACTATTAAATTAGTTCTGCCTATTTCACTTCAGGAATAATTTAACTTGTTTCAATTTTTGTTTTGCTCATTTTATTACAAGATTTTCCAGATATGAAGCAAGGAGAATTAGGATTGATAAAATTGTTGAAAGAGGATTAGAGCATTTAGTTACAATGCCAAGATAATCCCAAGTACAGTGCAATACCTTATTTCGCCTGTTCGTGGGAAATGTATTGACGTGCAACTCTGCAATTGTTGCATCACAGTCTTCACAGATATTGTACTGCATGTAAACGCTCGCGGTTTGTGCAGCGTTCTAAGGCCGAAATAGGTTCACTTAAAGGATGCTCTCTTTTTTTCTCTAATCTTTAACAAAAGCAGCATGCATATACATTTTTTAGAATACCGGTAGTTTTGCAAAATGAAACCAGTTTTAGTATGGGTTTATTATTTTTCCAGAACTTTTGATCAAATTCCCATATTTGGACATATTTTTTCGGTCCTTTTGAAGATTTTTTTATGATTTTTATAATTGCAAGCACTCTGGGACTTGGGTGCAGAAATATGCAATTTTTTATTTGAATTTTGAGAGAGGCTAAGACAAGCATCATAGTCGAGGGATTCCTAAACTGAGAGTGCTCAAACCACTGTCTTGGTAAGCGTAAATCTAATTTTGTGTAGAAGGTTCTTGTGCTTTTGTCGTGAACCCACTTAACTGAATTTGATTCAATTTTTTATTTATTTATTGTTGTCATGTTAACCGAAATGGCTTATTTTTGTTCATTTACTAAAAATTGTGTCAATGATCGTTAAATGACCGAAAAAATAATCCTAGGTCTTGGTACGAATGATATTTTGGAATACAAAACGAATGATCGAAAATGCTACACTATCTATTCTCAGTGGAAAAGGTCAAACAGCTATGAACGTTTACCGTAAATGATTTATTACACGGCTTGTTTGTTTGATATTAGTGACATATCTTTGTGTTGAAGCTTTATTATTTCATTGTATTGTTTGTAAGTAAGAAAAGACCAGATGGCAATTGAATAAAGAAAATTGATGTTGGTTTATAATACGACCAAAACGAAATAGTTATATCACTGAGTAAATGTCAAAATGCTTACTAAGCATATCATCAAACCATAAAAAGATGCTAAAAATCTGCAGTTTATTATCAGCTTAAAGGAGGCATCCATCAAGGACAGTCTAGAACACCAAAAAAAAGCAGTCAGAATCGACGCGCTTAAGCGATTTTACGATTTTAATTTCGTGTGTGTGTTCGAAAGTTTTCGGAAAACCTAACCAACTTATTTTTTAATAAACAATATGTAACAATGAACGACTTTAGTAAATTTAAGTCAAGCAATTATTTAGAAATCACTCAAGCATGTCGATCCTGACTGCGTTTCTTTTGGTGTTCTAGACTCTTCCGCACAGCCGACATTTGTGAGATACTAGCCCTTGAGGTTGCCATCCGTTTTGCTGAAATGAACTATCTGACTAGTATGTATTTTCAATGCAAGAGAAGTACTGTAGTTGCTATCTTGTAAAAATAGTAGCTGTAGAAAGCGCCATTTGTTTAGTTTTTGGGAAGAATCCTCCAAACACATGTATCGCTTACGCTAGACCAGAGGTTCTTAAAAGGGGGGGGGTAGAATGATCTTGCCATTGTGTTTGTAAAGGCGAGAAAAGTAAATTAAGATAGACAGGTATTGTGTGTCGCCTTCTGTTACCGTATTACTAATAAACTTTTTCAATGGGTAAGCAGGTTGCTGAGGTTTTGAAAATAGGTGTGTTTTGTAAAAGTTATGAATAATATTTCGATTTAAAAAAACTAATTAATAGGCTATTACTGCTAGTGATTAATCGACTTAGCGAAAAATTATTTGGTGATACCAGAAATTCCGAAGCCGAACACGATTTAGTCTACGAAAAACAGCTTGGCAATCATAATGCTGGAAGGGGTTATGATGAAAATTATATATACCAGATTTGAACAAATTTTCGTTTGAGATAGTTGACAAAACAATAAACAATAACGCTTCAGCTTGTGAGGAAGAAGTGGAAATGGAAAAAGAAATTATTAGAGAAATAGTAAAATCAAAAGGGTTTCAGTGAATCACTCAGTCTTACACTAAATAAAAAATAAAACTGACCAAGGCACTCATCGAACAAACAACTACATCCTTCTCATTGAACTGCTTAATTTTTATTTACTCAATATTAAGTGAGGCGCAAGCTATGAAGATTAATGCCAAGGGGGACGCGGCTTCAGAAGTTTAAGAACCACTGCGCTAGATATTTTGAAAAATTACAGCGATTGAGATACCGTTTTGGTAGAAACTATATTTCACCGATTGTGCTGGTACTGCTTATTCAAAAATTTTAAAATAGTTGTTTACAATAGCTTTGGCATGAGAGAAAGGAACCTTAATATAAACACAAAACAGGTTGAAAAAATGATAATGTTGAAATAAATAAAATAACTTACTAAAAAGACTTTTCTTATATCACTGTGTTTAATTAATCTTCACTCATGTTATTGCCAATTAGCAATGTAGATAGGAGATTTTGCAATTTTCGCAAAATAATTTTGCAAACTAAAAACACAAACGCGATGAAGCAATGTCAAATTCTTAGTATGCGAGTACTTGATCCTCGGCATCTCTTTTACGATGTTCCTGATGTTTGCAGACATTAAATAATTTTGATTTTATGACACTAGAAACCGACTGTTTGTTTTTTAGCTTGAACAGAACCAGTAGTTTAAAGCAGAAAGCATGTTCAATTGATGAAGACTTTCGTATTGTGCTATTCAGAAATACTGTAGATTTCAAAAATATTTTAAAACTGGTTAACGTAATCCCGGTTCAGTAGCTTATATCAGAGGTGATATTTCGATACAGTCATGACTTACACTAGAATAACAGCTAAACTGGATTGAAATAACAAAAAAATTGATTCAATCAAATTGTTGCAATTCATTGTTAAATGCAGATTGCAAATGCATAAGCAAAGCACGGTTTTCGCTGCTTGTGGTAATATAGGGTTTCTTGTGTAGTTATGCTAAATTTAATCAAAGACTATTTATGCTGTGGTTGATGATATGCTAATGCTTACTTCACGAAGCCTAATTGTGATCTAATTATAAGGTCTAGCGACAGGCCGTCTTTAGGAAATCGAAGCTAATTGGTTGTGATTCTTTGGAAATTTCGCTGACTAGCAGCGCTCACTCATCTAAAGAAGATTGATACTTTTATTTTGGATTTTGCAGCTGCTTGTTTTTACGTTGCGGTGACGCATGTTTATTTTTCCGTGCCGTCATCTACGCTTATTCGCCTCGTTTTTAGACTATTTCATTGTGGAGGCGGAAAGTTCTCCCATTAGTTGCTGCTTGATTGTTTTAAATGAGGTAATTTGCACGTTGGCGTTTCAGTGCTTGGCTTGCAGAAACTTCTCAAAAAAATCAAATCATGATACTTGTTTATACCCGGAAGCGAGTGACGAGTTTGCGGGGTCCATCGCTGGGTCATTGCTCCCTGGCAACGCACTCGTTTTGAAGAAATTTTGCAACGATGGCGAGACGTTGGCAACACTGTATCCTATTTGACCAGCTTAAGATTTGAACCTGAGA
The DNA here is from genome assembly GCA_963965965.1 of Trididemnum nubilum. Taxonomy (NCBI): domain Eukaryota; kingdom Metazoa; phylum Chordata; class Ascidiacea; order Aplousobranchia; family Didemnidae; genus Trididemnum; species Trididemnum nubilum. Next base: position 3,722,026 of record OZ014487.1, read on the forward strand.
CCTAGCAATTCAGAGACAAACGTGTTAAGGCTTGACCGATTGGCTGAGAATTGTATATTGATGTGTTTCATAATTACTTAATTAGTTATGCTGCTGAAAAAGTGTTGCGTATTTCTTGAATTCTTTGAAAAATTACAGGAATTAGGTCAAATTGTTTGTTAATTTTGAACCAAATTCTAACCTCAACTTTACGCGCGACTCCCACGGTCTCGTCTTAGCCCAAAACCTTAAATGCTAAAAAGGTAAAAGAAAATGCTTTGATGAATGTTTTTTATTTTGGCGTGAAAAAGACACGTTACGAACTTTTAAAAAATTGACTAAAACTGTTTAGAATTGACGTAGAATAGTGAATGAAGCATATCTGCTTGCTACGAAACCGGTAGCCTCGGGTTTGATTGTCAGTCGGATCAAACCAAAAACTGTAAAATTGGTTTCCACAGCTTCCCTCCGGATGCTTAGTATCGGAAAGGACAACGTGAAGCTTTTACCGTGTAGGATAGACAGGTAGAAGCTTGACTCGAAGCCCACATGGTTTCTTCGCTATCTCATGACCTTGGCAACTAAGAAATAAAACTCTACCGTACCTATTGTAAATCCATCTCTATTCGCCAAGTTTTTTGACCTAGAGACAACGAAGGTACCTTTCGGTCTTGGTGTCAATCTGCCACCTGCTCAACTGTCTACCCCGCACAGTGCAGACTTCACACTGTCCTTTTTAATGTTGAACATCAAGCTGGGAAACCGTGAATACCAATTTTTACGGTCTTTAGTTTGACCCGACACGGGACCAAACCCGAATTTACCGTTTCAGTAGCCAACACTCTATCCACTCGACTACTTTAACTACTTGCTAATTCAGTATTTTTCTGCTTGAACAGGATTGCCGATATTTGTTAAATTTACCGGGCTAGTTATAGTGGGATAAGTGAAATAAACTAGAATGCTCGGACTAAGCAATGGTTAGTGACGAAGCGATGCTGACTAAGAACCTCTTAAGCAACATGTACGGCCAAGCGCCTCACCATGCGAGGTTCACCGAATCATCCAACCATGTTGAGCTGCCGCCAATCAAAAGTCAGCACGTCTCGCAGCTGGGAGATCTCTCAAGTGGATTGCAGGTAAGATGGGGATGTTATTACAAGTTTGTTTTTTTTTACACGACGAACAAAGTCAGAAGAACATAAAACAATTTTTCCAGTCCCCGTATTTAGACGCACTTGCAGAATTTGCCACGGCAGGGAATCAAATTTCACTTCTGTGAGTTTGATTCCGATTCTTTACTGCTGCACCACCCGCAAGTGCTGTAAGGCTTAATAGCATTGTCTTGGATTAGATTGATTGCCCTGTACCAACAGTCCTGCCACCAATTTCAATAGCTTTTTTTGCACGAACAGTTGGTTTTACATGTGGCACTGCGAATCACTGTGGTTACACTGCGAAATAGATCAAAAATTTCACGGACCGTAACTTTTAGGCGCTAGAGGTGATAAAATTCAAAATAAAATTTTTTTTTTCGAAAAAAGCATTTCTTCCAAACAAAAGTTTTTTTCCAAAAAAAATTATTTTCGAAAAATTTTTTTGGTTTAAATAACAGTTTTTTTAAGTTTTTTTTTCATAAACATTTTATTTTCAAAAACTTTTTTTTCAAATAAAAGCTTTTTCCCGAAAAATTTTTTTTAAACGAAAAAGTTTTACTTTGATTAGAATGTTAATATCTTCGAAGCTTTTTATCTGACACTTGTCAAGAAAAACCATCTGAACAGAGTGTAGGAAAAGGAGCGGCTATAGAAAAAAGCCGAGCAGTGATTGACTAGAAAAGGATCAATGAGAGTGCGTGATTTGTGTACAATCTTTAAGCTGTTCACGAATCCTTTTTGTCGGCGAGGGACGGGGTTAGAAGTTTTGATGAAAGTGACTGCCGAACCCATTTTCCTTCTTCTCGATCTATCGTTGAGCTCTGGCTCAGGTTTTTGGTGTGGTCCAATTGTTGAGTCTCTTCAGAGTTTCTCCGTGACCTCAACCCTTTTAAGAATGAGGTAAAATAACAAGTTGAGGGGCTACCTTTGACGACAGCACTGTGCAGTATTGAGAGAACTCTTCTTGATACGTCTTCCGTTTATCTTTTTGTTTTTATTGAAGGGAATGGAGTGAGCGTGATAAATTGAAACTATAGCACTCGCATGAAAAGTTTTACTTGAAAAATTGTAAAAAAACTCTTTACAAAAAAACACTGTTATATGAAACAAAAAAATTTTCTGTACTTCTTTTTGAAATTTTTTTGGAACTTGTTTGGAGAAAAACTTTTTTTGGAACAAAAATTTTTTTTGAAAATTAAAAGAAACTTGTTTTTGAAAAAAAAGTTTGGAAAAAAATTTTTCCCCTCTGGTGCATAAAAGTCCCGGTGCATAATAGTTCCGTCGCTTATTGGTGGCGCATAAACGTCCCGCGACTAAATGTCCCGGGTGTAAACGTCCGTGCCTTAAAGTCGCAGACCGCATATTTCACGTTTACAACTGCTTTGTTTACATGCAATATTGTTGATCTTTGTTAAAAAAATAATAAGAAACTAGTCAAAGAGGCGATTCAAGTGCTAGAAAAGCTGGTTTGTTAGTGGACTAAATTCGAGGCATCTTCTTCTTTCTTCATTGCCCGCTTTTCCGTGAGGGTTGCGGGGGCAGTAGCTCAAGATTGAGCCGCCGCACCTCACGGTCTTCCATCACCTCCATCATTTCGCTGGGGCGAAGTCCCAAGCGATCCAAGATCCTCAATGTAATCGGTCCATCTAGTTCTAGGTCGTCCGACTGGTCTTCTCCCATTTGCTTTGGCATGTAAAGCTTGTTTGGGGAGTCTTTCCTGAGGCATTCTGCTTACATGGCCAAACCATCTAAGCTGAGATCTTTCAATTCGGAGAAGTAACGGCTCGATGTTAAGAGATTTTCGAATTTCAGAGCTACGCACCTTGTTAAACAGTGTAACTCCTTCGATTCTTCGTAAAACCTCATTTCGGGCGCTTGCACTTGTGATCGCATTCTTTCGGTCATTACCCAAGATTCATGACCATAAGTGAGAATGGGGACAGAAACTGCTTTGAAAATTGAGAGCTTTGCTTTTTTCGACAATTCGCAATGAATTTGAAAGACTTAGTAGAAAAAATCGTTCAACATTTTTTTCTAGTCGTTTCTATTTATGGTCTAGCAACAAAAGTTATATGGAGTGTTTGTTTAAGAGCCGTGCTTATGCAGCAACAAAATAATCATTTCACTGAATAATTTTCAAATCAATAAATGCGTTTCAAAAAAAAGTATCAAGTGTTGTATTGAAATTAAAGACAGATATGAAGAGATGGAAATATTACCTTGCACTTAACGAATCAAAAAACACGCAAATTTTCGTATGTGGGTGGTGCAGTTGAACTTTTTTGCTTCAGAGTACGTCATTATGGTTTCAAGATTAGCGGATTATGATCTCGATAATGGCTTACTTGTTTCTTCAAAATATACATGAAATATCGATTAACCGTTATTTGAATAGTTTATGCTTTGTGTACGTGACACCCTACATTTAGTGCTGTAGATTTACAGTTTATCTCACGCTCCATCCTGCTCTTTTTTAATTTTTGCATTTTTCAGATGTTTTTCGTTCATGTTTGTACGCTGGCAGGGCCACTAAATTATATTTTGTCGCAAAACCTCACAAAGAGCTCATTTTTCATCTGTCTGCTCGACTTGCTATAGTTGAAGTTTAATTGTTCTCGTTATTATAAAGCCGGGTTTGATTCTTCCCGAAAGCACTATTAATACTCCGAAAGGCATCTAGAACTGAACAGAGGTGGGCATAGCGCAATTTAAAAGCGCAAAGTGCAGCTTTTGCAACCTCCGCAATTGCGAAAGTTGCGTTGCGCACAAAAGTCTTTAAAAATTGTTGCACTTGAATGGTGCTGCGTTTTCAATTTTTTTCTGTTACATGCGCAATTTTGTATTCTGGATTTAGTTTTGTTTCATTTTGTTACATGCGTAGTATTATTACATGTCGGCTTTGGCTAATTACTTACTCCTTATTATTTTTCTGTCTAAAATTGCAAAAATACTGTATATATTTGCATTGTGTCTTGTAATTTTAAAAGCGAATGTGAGGTTGCGCCTTGATGTGGTACCTAAATGCCGTTCCGCAGTTGCGGAACTTGCGTTGCGCTTTGACTAAATCAAAAAATATTTTGCGGAAGTTGTGCTTCAGAATTGAAAAAATTAAATTGCGCATATTGCGCTGCGCTTTTAGTAGTTTAAAAAATTGTTGCGCTGCGCTTTTGGTGTTATGTTATTCGTGCCCACCTATGAAATTGAAAGTGCTACAATGGTTGTTGAAGTCTAGTGGCGATGTGCTTTTCAGTGGTCAGGCATACCGTGCTGCTACAAACATCCAATCTCGGTTCGCAACTCCACTACTGACGGGGATCGAAAATCCATATTCGAATTGAAACCACGAAATAAGGGAAAAGCTGGTTTTACAAGTTTTAACTAGGGTTGTAATCCCGGGAAATCCCGATCCCGAATTCCCGGGATTTGGGGTATTTTTTCCAATCCCAATCCCGGGATTATATGTCTAGAAATCCCGGGACTTATTAAATTTAGTATACCCCTGATTGACCGTTTAATGTCAGCCTACGGAAGTGAGCATCATGTAATGTTACAATTCTAAAGTACAGAATTAAGTTTTGCGTACCCTAGCTCAGCGTTTCTCAAATGGTGCACCGCAAGGGTTAGCTAGATGCGCCAAACTTGTATTTCGTAAATTTACGACCTGTTATTTGCACTATTCTTTATTTTCGGAATTCATAAAATTGGATACGATGACCATCTTGAAGTTGTAAGATATCCGACATTGCAATTATTACAGTCACATTCTTGGCGCAAAACCCTTTTCCTGGCATGCTGCTCTACATGAGTGGAGTCAGAGTCTCAGAGACTAAATGAAGTTACTATTTTCTACACTCGATAAAGTTGCTGATGGAAACAGTATGATGTGCTCTAATACTTATAGCAGCTAACTGATAGCTCAGCTTCTGCCCAGAGAATGAGTGCAAGACACGAGCGCACACAGTGTAAAGAAGTCTGTACTGTGTTCTTTCTGTACAGTCTGTACAGGTTTTTGTTCTTTCCATACTACTTTTTTTAATTATTTGCTCAATCCCGATTAATCCCGGGATTATAAGTCTAAAATACCGGGAAATCCCGATCCCGGGATTGTATAAACTGGTCCCAAATTTACAACCCTAGTTTTAACGAATAGAAGGGGGAAAAAATCTCATTGATTGCTAAATTTGAGCAGATACTGAAGCACCTAATGCAAAAAATTAAAAATGCTTGAGATCTTGTTAAACTTTGTTGCTTTAAAAGTTTGTGTTTTTGTCTTCTGTTTTCTTTTTAAGTTGGTTGTTTTCTTCGAACATCTGTGATATAAATATGTAGTTTTATGGTAGTAAATGCCTCCACTGGGATATTTTGATGAACTTTTATGACGATTTGCTTTTCCCTTGTGTTATCTCATTAATAATTTACGTAATATGCCATTGTTAATTCACTTATTCACGTCATAGCGGCAAAACTCGTTACAAAATTTGATACTCTTTAGAAAATAGTTTCATTTTGGTTGTCAATCCTCCGCTGTTTGCCTCGCTTACTGCTGTAGCTAAAATTTTCATTTCCTAATCTTAAAAGTTCGGTAAATTGGCAGTATTCCAATTCTCATCTGACGTTGCCCTCATCAAAAGAGCTCCTTGGATTAACCTCATTCAGTTTTGTAAGTCCTTTCATTTAAATTTGATTGGTCCAAACTCTTACGGCATCGCAGACTTCCGACCCTATCTTCTAAAGGCACTGTCAAGTGTCAATTCAGATAAAAAGAAGTTTGTTATTTTGCCATCACAATTAGAAGAATGGACGTTGAGTATATTTTTAGGTTAGGACGTAGTGTGGTCTACTTTGAAGCGTGATTAACAGAATGTATAGTCTCAAATAATCATGTTACTATATTTATGTTTGATAACAGATGATTAAACAAACATTAAATATGAATTGGATTCGAATGTAAAAGATGTCCTTGAAAATATGCTGAGCAAAAATGCAAAATTTGAGGTCGCGTACATTGTGTTTTCACCCACATGCCTCACTGCTGGTTAAATTTGGCTTAGATCCACGTGAAGTTTTAGTGGAATCTCTGAGCAACGCCACGCCGCCAGTTACGAAATTCGACAAAAGAGCGCAGAGACATAAATCTGCTATATGCCCTAACATTTTCGTGCTTCGAACAATAATTACGTAACCAATAAAGTCAAGTATTTTAATGAGTATTTTATGTAATTTTTAAAAGTCAAGTTTAGATCATTTTTCGAATTTTTGAGTTCGAGTTTTGTTAAAATGTAAGTTTGGTTACAAAATTTATTTTTTGAAAAAACAAAACAAAAACGCCGAACAGGTCAGCGATTGCTTTTACACGCATTTAATGGTTGCACTTAATCTGTTAAGCAAACAATATTAATTAATATTAGCCTTTTGTTCTGCTGAGATGCAAAATCGTTTCCTAATCACATGCACGTGTACTAATGGCGGTCATTACCCCGAGTTTAGAGAAATCTATCGTTTTTTTCTTTTTTTAAATTTTGCTTTTTGCAATTTATTTGAAAAATTGACCGATTTCGTTTCTTTGATTGCATAATTATTTTCCGAAGGATGAAAATGTCAGCTCAGATTGCGGAATTTACGTCTCTGCACCCTTATGTCCTAGTGGCTGTGTCCCTTTGCCCTTATGTCTGCGACCTTATATCCTGCGAACTTTTGTCTTTGCCCTTGTGTCGTAAATTGATTAGCTACGACTTATAACGCGGTCGAACTAATTTTAAACAAATAATTAGCAAGTAGCAGCTGATTTGAAAGGATTGCAGCCATTGCTCGACCACTCCATGGATATTCCATAGCAAATCTATATAGTGTAAATTGCGTAGTAAGTGGAGTTGAATCAAATCAAGTCTGGGAATGGAAATTTTCTGCAAGTTTAAATCCACAAGAATTATTATTTAGTGAATAATAACTACATTATCAGTTGTTACGTAATGACGCTCTTTAGCGATTTTAACTTTGTCAAGTACTCTTCAAGCACTCATCTTGAATTTCAACAAGAATATGTGACACTGTTGTCTCTCAAGTTTGTTAGCGTGACAAAGATGCTTATTTGTTTTTGTAAATACTTGTTTATTCGAATCAGGTCCAACAATTGTTTGATGGTCACCGCGGCGACCGGTTGGTAGGGGGGCGCCACCACGTGGGCTCATTGCAAGCGAAAAAGAATCTCTCGGCTCCATCTTTGGAGAGTTATAAACAAAAACGAGGGCTGCCATCCGTAAAAGACGACCAGGTAGATGTACTACACGCTCACTGCTGTAGCCGTAGCACTTTTTTTAGTCGTAGATTGAAATTCTGGAAAACCATGAAATGGTCTCGTTGCTGTAGTTTAAACTGTTTAATTTGCACGCTGTAGTTGCTTTTCTTCGTATAGTGCATGTTAGAGAACACTTGCTGCTTTTAAAAGGAGAATTTTGGGCTTTTGCAGATAATTTAAAAGAGGGTTTTGCATTCTAATGGTGTTTTTCTAATTTCAAAATGGTGCAGCGGCGAATAATAATGCATCAAAAAGGTTTAGATTTCTGGCGTCTTCAATATTGTTAACGATTTAGTAATTGTAGGGTTTCTGCTGTTCTTGCGAAACAATATTTTGATTTTCAAAAAGAGAATATACAGTATTTTTTTTTTTTTTTGCTTCTAGCATATTATGCATGCCTGCTTAAATCTTTGAGCGACTGCAAGTTGCGGAATTTTTGAACCGGCTTCAGTTGTCAGTTGCCTTCTGCCTGAGACTGAGAGTACCCTGATTGGTAGAATGTCACATCTCGTAACCAGGCGTATGCTTACTTTTTAAAAGAATTCGTTTAAATGCACGATCGTTTTTCTTTCTCCGTTTTTTTCGCCTGAATCAGTAATGAGCACGGTAGGAGAATATCTTATCCATCTTGTGAATGTCGCACTTTTAGGGAACACTCCAAGCGAGTAACAGTTTTAAAATCTGCTATACAAGTGACACCTTGGACCAGGTTTACATCGTGCGGAAAATTGTAAATTCTTCATTTTGCTTCAACCAACTGGCAGTTTGTAAACAGGATAAGGTGGCACGTAGTGTAGACCGCGCCTTGAGCGCAACATGGCATCAACAGTGGTATTGTCGGGTTAAAGTGCGCCTATACAGCACGGTCTGTACTCTGTAGCAATGACCACCAAATAAAGAAATTACTCTGAAGAGGTGCCGCAAATCATTCGTGATTGGCACAGGTCATGGTCGAGATTTTCTAAAGCTGTGTATGATGCAGCTTCTCAGACTGGCAGTATTTTCCAATTGAATTTGAAAGGTTTATTACATAGTTGTATAAATTTCAGAGGTACATTTGCAGTTGCAATATCACCTAATAGCAATGCAACCAAATTTCCATAGTACACAAGTGATAGTTTCATAGAAAAATTTTTGAATCCTTTCTTGTGGAATCATGCACCTTGATTAAGCAATCAAAATTTTTTTTTAACAAATAATAGAAGTTTCAAAAACTGGTAGAGGATACCAAACCATAAATTTTAATAGTCGACATATTGTAAATGGTCGAACATTAGGTTATTTACAAACGTTATTCAACAAATAAAAAAGTGAAAAGTTGCAGAATTTTAGCTCTGTAACAACATGCAATTTTACATAAGCAGCTCTCTAATCAACTGAGTAAGAGGCTTAAAGACATACTGCTCGAAATCGGTTTTATTGAAGAAATGAGAACTACTTGAGGTAATGAAGAAGCGCCTCAATCTTTTTTCCACAATTTTCCTTATTCGCAAAAATACGGTTTAATTCGTTTTGACTCCGTACCATTGGCAACCCTGCATTTCGCAATTTTGTGACATTGCAAAAGGCATACTTTTTGCAAAAATTCTAGCAGACTAAGACACCTGATTACCGACTGGTAGCAGTGAGAAGCCTATAACCAAATCTGAAAATTTGGCTACTCCAACTGGAACCTGTAGACCTAGGCTGTCAGCATTGATCTACAGTGCGCCATTTGCGATGTCACAAAATTTTGAAGTGCAAAGTTGCCTATAGTACAGAGTCAAACGGATTAAATGTATTTTCGCAAATAAGGAGATTTGTGGAAAAAGATTTGGGACACCTCTTTATTATCTCAGGTGGTTCTGCTTTGTTTGATAAAACCGATTTCGAGCAGTATCTCTTTAAGTAATTTTAACCCAAACGGAAATTATAATAAACTTCAACTAAATTGCTGCATTTAGAGTTTTCAAAACATTGCCCTGGACTCGAGCTTCGTTTACCCGGTGCTCATCAGCAGGGTGGCATAAACTGAAATGCAAGCAAAACGTATGTTCGGTATCCAAACCAATCCCTCTCTAGTTAACCCAAGAAACGAACAATTGAAAAATTACACTGACAAGCAAACCAAGTACACCAACCAAAACTAAAATGGAGAAAGGAAAGGTTTAAATAAATTAAAGTACTGTACATCATCAAAACATATCGAAAAGCTTATGCTTTGTACATTGCTAAATGTATTTTTTAGATTTATTGTCGGCTAAAATTTCTTCGCGACCCTGCACCATCCAAATACCTTAAGGGACAATAAAACCATTTCAATCCTCTTTAAGTCATCGAAAATATTTTTACAACTTAAATGCTGCAAAGCTTTGTGGCTTTTTTTTGTTTTGGTTTGAAGGTGTTAAACAGTCAAACTTTGAATAAACCGGTGAATTTAACCGCGGGTTATTTTTAATGTTTATCCGGAAAAAAAAAGGATTGCGAGCATATTTAATAACACACCTTTAGTTTAGTAACTTTTCTGCATGCAAAATAACTGGAATTGTTTCATTTTATGACAATAATGTTGATCAAAAATTTTCATCTTGATATAATTTGAATTTTTTGTGCAGTTTTTTTTGCCGTTAAAAATGATTTCAATTATTTTGATGAAAAAATCTAAGAGATAAATCATCAGTTTGGCATGAAGAACTTTCAAAAAATTGATAAAATACGTTTTTGGTGCTTTGGACGTTGGCTGATCCCGATCGAAGTACTGAAATCCAGACTCGACTTGACCTTAAACACTGCATGTTATTAGACTTTTAGCCTCAGATTAATCTCTGTTCAAAAGCAACTTGTAGTTTTTCTTTAACATCTGTGTATGCATTTTTAGCTTTAGCTTTGGCAGTGGCTGTAACAAAAATAGAAATGATTTGTTCACAATTACAATGTTAATTTCACCTGAGTGTTCTCGGGGTCCAGTAGCATCGAAAACAAATCGAGCAGAAGTTCTTGGCTTTGTAACCCTTACAAAAACACCGTTGCATATATATCGTTTTTACCTATCCTCGTTTCGAGCCTCGTTGTACTTCCAGTACTCTGGTTATTTTAGTGTTGTGACTATAATGGTGCCAAGGTGGGAGAGTGCCATGGCAATTAAAGAATTTCTATTTCATCTAGAGAACATCATTAATGTTACATAAACTCTTTGATTCACACGATTCTTCCGTAATTTGGTTGTTTTTTCGGCATGACTAAAGGTGAATTTACCTAGTATCCGTTTTTTTTCCCTTTTGTCCGTTTTTGTACGTTTTTCTTCTAGAAAAAGTATGTTCTTTTCGTCCGCATTTTTATATGTCCATATCGACTCCAACCAAACTGCCACATCATCATCACACGTTGGATCCGGTATTGTCCCCGTCGACGAGTTGGCCGGATTTCGTATGGTCATTGTCTTTACCACGCCTCGCCATTTTGTTCGATCACCTGCATCCTCTTTCACCAGTCTATTTTTCTTCATCTTATTTCCTACTTGTTTTTTCCACGTTTGTTTCGGTCTTCCTCTTCCTTTACTATCACTCACTTCAAATTTCAAAGCCTTCGCTATCGCATTTTTATCTTCTTTCCCCAAAACATGACCGTACCACCGCATACTACTTGCTTTAGTCATCCTATCTAAAGACTCCTTTATGCCCAACATGTCCATCAACTCCTCGCTGTTTCTTCGATCTAATAGCTTCACACCACACATCTTTTAAATCATGGCTCAGATTTCTGTGATTCTTAGAATTGCCATCTCTTTTTCTCTCCAGTACAATGCTTCACTTCCATACAACATACCTGATCTTGCACAACTTTAAGGAAACTTTCTGCCTTTGTGTATTTCGTTGCATTCCCGGAACTTCATCCAACCAATTCTTGTTCGAGCTGTTACGGCTGTTTCTCACCCACCATTTGCATTCAATCTGTCACCTAGACAAGAGAACTTCTACTTCACATCTACTGAACAAAAGTTTTCCAAACAAATTTGTTGTAAGGGTACAGCTCTTTTCTCAAATATCTCTCTCATCGTTCGTACACAAAATTTTTATTAGTATGTAGCAGGCTACTTAGAAGACTTATGAAAATGCGGACGAAAAATCGAATACTTTTTCACGCAGAAGCAAAAACGTAAACACAAAACCGACAAAAAACAGATACCGTGTAAAATTGCCTTAAAGCAGTATGCATAGTTGCATACCTCGGAGTTAAGAACTGGACCTTGAACGTAGTCATGTGGAAAGGCTAATTCGGACCGACGGTTCCAGCCCTCTTAACTCACTTCTTCATAGCCGATTGAATGAGAATGGTGGGACGGAAAGGATGTGTTAGGCAGTAAATGGTATTGTTGTCATCTAGGTCATGGAGCCCCCAATTTGAAGCTTGTATTTTTAACATACCATTTACATTGTAAATGCAGGGTGTTTAAAAACAAGGCTAGATTCCTCTGCAGCCTTGTTCGCTTTTGTCAAAGTTATCGTATTTAAATAGAATACGGTGATCTAATAATGATATTTGCAGGGAAAAGAGTCTTTATATGCGACTGCGTCACGATACGATTCTGCGACGCGACGTGCGACTCAACATCATGTCACACGTCGTAACTCGACGACCGGCGTACACGACGCGCGATCCACAGGAACTGCAACGTCAGCAAAATCAAAAGACGAGCGAGACTTGGTCAGCTACATGTCGCCAGAACAGGCCATGAAACAACACATGCACAAACTCACTGCTTTCGAACATCACGAGGTGTTCAGCTACCCCCAGATTTACTTCACGGGCTCATCAGCGAAGAAGAGGCCGGGAGTGGTTGGGGGAAGTAACAACAGTGGCTACGACGACAGCCAAGCTTCATACATCACTGTAGCGCACGACCATATTTGCTATCGCTATGAAATTCTTAAAGTAATTGGAAAAGGGAGCTTTGGTCAGGTGAGTTTTTTTTGCTGGATTGAGCCGAAAAACTCATAAATTAATCACTGCTAATCTGTTGTCACTGCAATGTACCATAATTTCGTTATTGCGTTTCGACGTTTCAGTTTCATTTGTAGGGTGTTAATATTTCATGAAAATTTGCAACATCTTGTTTTTGCTTTGTCATTCTAGCATTGTGATGTGAGAAAAGCATAGGCATGCTAAGCAGGTATTATTTGTTCACATAAACCAATATTTTACCACACAAAATTATGTTTTATCGGCTACAGCGCGGGTTGACCAGACAGGATAAATAACTGGTAGTAACGTATTTTGAACGCACTACTGAGCTACATTCATTTTTTAAAAACCAGTAAATTTCAGGCCCAGGCTGGCTGTTTTTAAATTATAATAGGATAATTAAGTGACCCAAATTTCTTGCTTCTTTAATAGTTTCCATTTTTGATCGAACATAAAAATTGAAATAGCCTGTAGATAATTCGGCAAAGGTTTAAAATAGGAGGCAAATTTTGTGCTTTAGGTGATCAAGGCGTATGACCACAAGAAGCAACAACATGTCGCTTTGAAGATAGTTCGCAATGAGAAGCGGTTCCATCGGCAGGCTGCAGAAGAGATTCGAATTTTAGAACATTTAAGAAAACAAGACAAGGTTAGCAATGGTTGCTGTGCTGGATTTTAACTCCTCTTTAAATAACATTCTATCTTCTCGAAAATCCTTTTTCTTTTTCTGAAGTTGCACCAAAATGACATCATAAACTTTGATGAGCTGTAAACATTTAATTTTTTTTAATCCAAAAAAAAAGCACTAAGTGGACTTCGGATTTTGCATTGTAGGTTATCACCTACAACTGATAAGTTATCCTGCAAATATTGCCGTTTGGTGGTGGTGCGAAACAAACTTTTTTAATAATAATTTAGTTCTAATAGTTAATCACGTCAAAAACATCGTAATTGACTTATTATTAATAATTTAGTTGTGATGTTTTGACGTTTGCATGCCAGAGCTTTTAATATTTAATCGTTTGCATGCTATCTGGCCTAAAGGCTACCAGCGCGGAAGCCTAGGGAAGAGTTACCAGAATGGCGACTACCTAAAAACAAGCAATGCGAAAAAGTTGTCTTGCTGCAGTAATCGAACCTACAGCCTTTGGATTACAAACCTTTTTTCTGCCTACGTTTTGTTGCCCCCATAGCTACTATTGCTGCATAATGCAATGCTTAAAAAGTTTAGAGGTAATGAATAGTTAAGCATAGTGTGCTGCCAGCAACATACAATCTCTGTCCGAAATGCACTTATGAAACGAACTTTTGGCCATTAATGCTAGACAAAAGCTTTGGGACAGTCCTCGTATGATCGCTCTATTTGTTTACTGCTTTGCTGTATTTATCATGTTGATTGACAAGCTTTTCCTCTCTGCGGTTTTTCGCAATGATTTTGTTTTTTCGTTAATTCAGACCCGATATAGACATTAGACCGTATTTAAGTTATTGATGGAGCTATAGTAGTTGTTGTAATTAATATTATTCGAAACAATCAGCGTTGGGTCGAAGGTCAATCGTATCACACTATTTTGCATTGTATGGGGGCAAAAAATTAAAAGCGGTTAAAGATACAGCCCCGGTCTTTTCTTGTGGAAGCTTGAACCTGAGACCCCACTCATATCATGATCATTAATTCAGTTTTGATCTGGATTTTTTCACGTCAATGGAGTTGGCGGGATTTCGTGTAGTTTTATATTGGGAATCTTATTTAGTGGAGACCTTGACCAGATGTTTCACTTCAGCGCAGGATTAAAACAGAGCATCAGTGCAGAATGTTTGATCATGTTTTTTTTTGATGCTGAGCATTGAGCAGGAAAGCTTTGAATAGCCATTTTTATAGTTTTTGGTTTGACCCGGCTTGGAATTGAACCAGAGTCTTAACGTTTCAGTAGCAGACATTCCATTGTTTGTTTTTTTCTTGCAGACGAATACCATGAACATAATTCATATGTTGGAAAGTTTTACGTTTCGTAATCACATTTGCATGACCTTTGAACTATTAAGTATTAATCTGTACGAGTTAATAAAGAAGAACAAATTCCAGGGTTTTTCTTTGCAGGTAAGTTGTGCTTCGTTTGTTACGAATGTATATTGCTTGGCAACTGGAGCTTTGGCTATGCTTTGCTTCAGTTAGAAGTTTGCGCAGACGTACTTTTTGTTTGTTTGATAGAAGTTTTGGCTTCACAAAGTTCGGTCAGGCGCGGTCGCAGAGTTTGGGTGAGTTTGGCTTGACCTCGAAAATTGTTTAACTCTAAAACGACTGGCTGCGCTTTGGCTTCAAGTTGAATTTAATGTTGAAATCGCGGCATGTGGGTGGTTCAGTCAGTGAGCTCGCAAGCGTGACAAAGGCACAAAAAAGAATAGCGCAGATGGGGTTTTTAGAGACAGTAAGCTGTCGAACTTTACGTTGTAAGCTTGGGCGTTTGTTTCTATGATGTCGTTTCTGCAAGTTCATGTGCAATGATATACACATAGTACCAGTTTGTTAAAAAATCTTTCAAGTTAAAAATGCATTTTGTACGTAGTTTTCACTTTTTGTTGAGGTGTTTTCCGTCAGTGGCTCAGCACATTGCAGCGGTTTCATAGTATGGTTTGTCTTTTCCATTGCTCATTAGTGGAACTCTCGCAAGGACTGGTTTAATTCCCTGGTCTAGCTGTGTTTTGTATGCTATAGGAAAGTTTGTACCTCGCTTCGGCATTACTACGCAATTGCAAAGCTTTGCCCACATCTTGTTACGTGTTTTAACGCAGCAAACAAGCATTGTTACATCGTAGAATGGTACTCGGCCTATGCGTCAATTTACCACTTTCACACTGTATGAAATGAGAAGCGTCATTAAGAAATTGTTTTATTCGCGTCTTCCTTTTCAATGTGTCCAAAAGTAACTTGAATTGTTTGCCAAACAATAGGTCAAACAATAATAGAACTAGAATAGAGCAGCACAAACGTATATTGGAAATAGAGCATTCAGGCCCAAACTTCCAGCTAGTAGATTCATCTATTAAGAAGTCTGTGATTGAAGCCTTCTTTCTTAAGAATACTGTCCGTGATAAACCATCCCGTACACGCTACTGCATTTGAGAGTATTTGTTTCCAATTAGTAAGATATGTTACTAAGTGACAGGCGCGTAGCCAGGAATTTGCATGGGGGGAGGGGCTGTTTCGGAGGCTGGAAACAATATCAAACGATCTTGACCAAGATTTTGATCGGTCTTCACTCAGGTTGAGTCTGTATTTCTGTCCAAATGTAGGTGATCTCCAAAGAAGAAAGGTCTTCAGCCAAGCCAGAAACCCAGTTTTTCTGGTCGAAATCACTTCAGGTCCTTGACCTATTCTCATCGCCAATGCCAACGGGGGCCGGGGGATGGTCTATTTTTGTTTTTAGTGCAAAAATCAGCCTCAAAAAAGCTAAAAACGTGGTATTTTGCATACGCTTTAGGCCAATAGCAGGTTATAGCCCCCCCCCCCCCCTAGCTACGCTACTGCTAACTGACATAGAAAAATTTGTCATGCTTGCAGAATGTTGATCGAGTGTATTTTTCAGCTCGTACGGAAGTTTGCGCACTCAATCCTGCAATGCCTGGAAGCTTTATATCGAAATCGGATTATTCACTGCGACCTCAAACCAGAAAATATTCTCCTCAAGCAGCAAGGAAGGTCGGGCATCAAGGTGAGATACTGCTGACAGTTTTGATTTTTATGGAAACCTGCCAGTGTGAAAAAGTTCGAGAAGTCGTGCATCCTCTTTAAAACAATCGTAAAAAAAGTTTGCCCTTTTTCGAGGTAAAATATAAAAGTCGCTCATGAGTGAGTCGATATGATCGATTGGTTCCTATCAGTAGTGGTTGCTTAATTGTCTTTGTGGTGATGGTTGCCCACTTCGTGGAAGGCCATCGCTCATGGATTTGTCAGTACATCGTTAGGGTTATAGATAATGTTGCATCAGCTTCGTCGTGATCTCATTTTGCGTGATTGAACAAGTTAAGCGTTATTTGCAGAAATTAAACGAGGACTAAAGACAAAATCAATAGGGTATCTAAAGTTAGGCCAATCGCATGAGACTGGGTTGGCGTTGACTCCATTCTTCTTGACCGAGCCGTTTCAGAGATATTCTACTTCAAACACGACGTACGGGTCTTGAATGTTGTAATTTTTATTGGCAACCCTGGCGTTGATAGCCTCAGCGTTGTTAGTGACACCATTCCAGTTTTAACCTAAAGCAACGCTGCTATTGGGCTACTGCATTGAGTCGTTTCGCTGCACTCTAATCGTATCTTGTCAGCAGAATAGATCCGAGCTGGAAAAAATGAGTAGACTGTTTGGTGGCCTAAGAACAAACGTCTAAGAACAAGCAAAAGTAAGGCTAGTAGAGTAGCCGGCTATTGTTAGCAACTTTATTGGAAAAGTTTATTCTAGGATCACAAAATACGGTAAACAAATATAATAGGGCCTACTCAGGTACTGATACTCTTATTATCAGGTATGAGTTTGTACTTTGTAATCTCGCAATAAAAGCCTTATTACTAGACTAGGCTATGATTTAGACTGAAATGTATCTGATAGCTTAATTTTTATTGAGATTGCTAGGCTACCAAATAGTCTACTCTTTTTACCAGCTCGGATCTGTTCTGCTGACAAGATCAAGCTGATTAGTGCGCAGCGAAATGACTCAATGCAGTAGCCTAATAACAATGTTGCTCTAGGTTAGTACTGGCATGGCATCGCTAACGACGCTAAGGCTTATTAAGTAAGGGTTGCCAACTAAAGTTATAATATTAAAAGCTCCTATGTTTTGTTTGAAGTAGAATATCTTTGGAATGGCTGGGTCAAGTAGGATGAAGCCGACGCCAATCTAGTCTAATACGATTTGCCTATCTTTAGATACCCGCATTGATATTGCTTTAGTCCTCTTTCCAATTGCACGAAAAATTACTCAAACAAGAACAAGTCGGTCATTTTTTGGTTAGCTTTAGCTTTCTAAATTATAAAATTACTCACCACTAAAACAAATTTCATAAAAATTTTTGATATTTGCAAAGATCCACCAGGCGAAAACTGATTTGCAGAGGCAGCTTGGTCAGATTTGAAGACGGATGGGCGAAAGTCTCGTATTATTTTCCTCGGAAAATACAGATCTGGTTTGATTTGCATCTCTTTCAATTCAGCGAGGTTTCCCATTTACGAGTTTCAAACAGAGATTGAATGTTACTAGTAGCACGATACGTCGACCGCATATCCTTTCGCGGTAGAGGTTTTACTTAGGGTTGTAAATTTGGGACCAGTTTATACAATCCCGGGATCGGGATTTCCCGGTATTTTAGACTTATAATCCCGGGATTATTCAGGATTGAGCAAATAATTAAAAAATGCCAGGAAAAGGGTTTTGCGCCAAGAATATGACTGTAATAATTGCAATGTCGGATATCTCACAACTTCAAGATGGTCATCGTATCCAATTTTATAAATTCCGAAAATAAAGAATAGTGCAAATAACAGGTCGTAAATTTACGAAATACAAGTTTGGCGCATCTAGCTAACTCTTGCGGTGCACCATTTGAGAAACGCTGAGCTAGGGTACGCAAAACTTAATTCTGTACTTTAGAATTGTAACATTACATGATGCTCACTTCCGTAGGCTGACATTAAACGGTCAATCAGGGGTATACTAAATTTAATAAGTCCCGGGATTTCTAGACATATAATCCCGGGATTGGGATTGGAAAAAATACCCCAAATCCCGGGAATTCGGGATCGGGATTTCCCGGGATTACAACCCTAGTTTTACTCTGTCCTCTTCCATGCTGGACGTCAAGTAGGCCCGTGTGAATACCGGGCTTTATAAAGTGCAGTACTTCATTTTTACCCAACGGAGAATCTAACCTGAGTTGACCGATTTAGCAGACGCTCTATCACTTTTCCAATTGAAGATTACTGAGCAGTATTTTGTATTGACAGGTGATCGACTTTGGATCGTCCTGCTACGAACACCAGCGTATTTACACGTATATTCAATCCCGCTTCTATCGCGCCCCCGAGGTCATATTAGGAGCAAAGTATGGCATGGCCATCGATATTTGGAGTTTTGGATGCATCCTCGCTGAGCTGCTTACTGGGTACCCCTTGCTACCGGGGGAGGACGAGGGGGATCAACTAGCATGTGCTATTGAACTTCTTGGCATGCCACCTCGGAAACTCTTGGACGTTTCAAAACGCGCCAAAAACTTTATTAATTCGAAAGGAAATCCTCGCTACTGCCAGGTTACGACCCTCCAAGACGGAAGTACAGTTTTAGGCCCGGGCCGTTCAAGGAGAGGTAAATTGCGCGCCCCTCCTGGTCAAAGAGATTGGATTACTGCGCTAAAGGGCTGTGATGACCCCCTTTTTACTGACTTTTTAAAACGTTGCCTGGAATGGGACCCAGCTCTCAGACTAACCCCAGAACAGGCCCTTCGTCACGCATGGATGCGCAGAAGATTACCGAAGACGGGTCACCAACCGGCCCACAACACTAGCAAAAGTAAAGATGTAACTGTCGCTGTTTCATCAACTCGGACAGTTCTACCAAAAATAGTGGGCTAGTCAATCAACTGTGTTAGATGTTTTATGTCTTTTATTTGTTTTTACAAATATATTTTCGCACATTTGGTTTTAACGCCATGATCTTTGTGTTTTTATTTGCTGGTGCTTTTTTATAAGCTTGCTGTACTTTGCACTAAATGGCATGTAATGATGGTAATGATCGATGGTTTCTTTTAAACCTGGACGAACTTACAGCTTTCACCCGAGTCGGAACTGCGCTAACTCTCGCTTGAGCTAGGAATTTAGCACCCATAAGTGAATGAAGAAAGTTACGAAAACGTCGTGGGAAATTCGCTGAGCTTAACTTTGGTGAAAGTTGTAACCTGCCTTTCGATTCTATCTTGCCTTTGCAACTGTTGGTTCTTTTGCCGCTGACTGCATCTTATTGGATAAAGATGTAGCGCGTGATTAGTTTTAAGCCATGACGACCTTTTGACAATGTAGCATATTTGAGCTTTAAGCTTTTGTTGACAATCTATTGCATTTTTACGTAGCTAGAAAAATTTTTCAACAACATTGTTTTCCTATCCAATATACAACAATCAAATAATGAATTTTTTGAGTTGCAACAGCTCGAGAAAACAAACATCAATCAAATATTTACTTATGCACTGTAGTGTTAGAATTATACATTTCATCAAGAATTTTGTGTCTTGAACTGGTAAAAGTATGAATGTTAATGTTCCATATAAATTGTGGTAAATTTTACGATTTCGAGATGGGCCGAATGAAATTGCTAATTACGAACAATGTCACATTTTCTATTCCACAGTGCGAAGTTTCCTAAACTTAAAGGGTGACCTTTGAAAAAAGAAAACATTATATTGGCTTGTTTTTCTTTGTTTGTGACAACACTGAAGTTTCTTTTGTTAGATCGCTGTCATTTTATTTAGTGTTTTTTCATTACAATTGGATCTACGCTTTCAGTCATCTTGTATTCTTTATTTAGATGGAATTTTATCCGGTTGAACATGTTTCTGAAACAAGTGTTTTAAGCCGTGCTATTCTTATAGCTTAACTATCGTCTTTATAAAGTGGTTTCAAGATTTGAAGTTGTTTCATACAAAGATATCTTCATTTGTTCCTATGAAATCACTTGGTTTTTGATATTTCTAAGCTGTGTTAATAAAATTCCTCCAATCTCTAGTTTCCTTATGGCGTAACCTTGCCACGTTTACAAACTATCTTGTGCGATAGTTAAGCAAAGATGGTCCAGATTTGTGTTCAAAATAGAAATTCTTGCAATTTCCCATTTAACCACAGGACAGTCCGAACGAATTTCTTGAACAGTTCGGTCGGGGTAAGTGATCAATCAAAACACCCCCACTTATTACTGAAGCCAGAAACTGTTCGTTTTCGGAAATGCAATTTGTGTGAATTTTAAGTAATTTTTTGCACTAATAAATTGTTTTGGTCTTGATTGGGAATAGCGCAGTCAATTTGCTGATGCAGTTTTGCATGACGAACCGTTGTGGTCTATCTTAGATTTCAGCTTGCACAAAAATATATTTTTAAAAACCAAATAGGGCGTCCTAATTTTGTATCAGCAAAGCCGAATGTTCTCAAGCAAGCATCTTTTTGCGACAAATTTCCGTGGTCTTTTTTAACTTACTTGTTTTTTAACTTTAATTGAGCTGATATTGATATTATTGACACTGTGAACAGATAAACTGTTTTTACACCCATTTTGTGATGCGAATTTGTGCTTTGTTTCCACGTTTGTTTGCCTTTGGTGGGTGCCTACAGTTTTAATGGCTCTTGGAATGTTAATGAAAATTACAATTTAGTTGGATGCTCAGATATCGGTGCAACTTTTAGCTTTAACTTTTATTTTTGTAATCAATTTTCCGAAATTTTCAGTGTAGCTTAAATTGTTTTACCTTTTTGCTGTTTTTGTCGTGTGCGTTTTATTACGTCATAATGACGAAATCTGTCTGCACAGAAAGAGTGTCGAAATTTGATTAGCTGAGAAACAGATGGCAATAATAGGGCTATAACATAATAATATGTGGGCATTTTTATACAGCGCTGTATTCATGCTCTCAGTTTTTGACTAGGCTCAAAGCGCTTTAAAATTTTAGTTTGAATACGAAATTTGTTCAGCCAAATTATCAGACTGTTCCAGGTTGTTCTGGTATACGGTTCCACGATTCACTAATCAAGTTGTAGTTCAGCTTAAGACACAAGTTTTTTTCAAAGAAATTTCGTGTCGAAAACCTCTTACAAATTTTACCAATAAAAACCAAAATATTGAAACTCAAGTTTAAGCTGTGGCTGATATCAGGGTTTTTGAAAGTGCTTTAACCTGTTTTAGTTCTCTTGTGAACTTGAAATTGCAAAGTGCTCAACTAATTCGGGGCAAGGGGTGGAATCAGTGTTGCGTCGTTCTGCTGCACCGGGTTTCGAACCTGGCCTTGTTTGCTTTTAGTTGAGCTGAGTATCGTTTGTCCTTTTGTATTGCTGATATCACGTGATGTTTTACCTCACCAGATCCAGCCAGTTAGTAACTACTTTGTCTTCCGCTATTTGCATAATGAACTACGTGGTGTTATGCCGGTTTACTATTTTAGCCATTCACTAGTAAGCTATTCATTTTTTTTTTCCTTAAATGCGGTTGGGGCAAATACCATTTTTTGTTTTCTGCATTGATTAATTTTAAGATTGGATTCTTCGGCAACTGGATGGATCTCCCGTGTGACAGGCAGTGATACGTACCACCATATCATCAGTTCTGAAATTCAAATTATTGTAAAATTTTAAGTTTACGGCAGTTTTTAACCCTTGCCTGTTGATGATTTGTAATATTGAGACGGCGTAGATGATGCAGTGACGAGGCAATATTCAATGTCAAATGAGATCGATTTAATTCAAGCAAAATATTGGCAATTTTCAAAAAAATATATAAGCCAATTTACATGGGGAGGGGGTTTTTGACATGCATACACGATTGTGAATGGAAAAGGAGCACAGTTTTGCATGAAGAATAAACAAAAGCGCACTGACTCAGTCATTTGTGTAGGAGCTCAAAATGATTTTCGGGCATCAAACTTTTGCCAGAAAAGTATATTAATAAAAATGAATTTTGCCCAAAAAATAAATTGGTTACCTGCATTTTTTCGCTAAAAAATGTGTTTATCAAAAAACCTGAATTGAACTTATTTGCTGTGCACTAATAACCGTATTGTTCGAACCATAAGGCATACCGTACTTAAAATACTAAATATTAAAAAACGAAAGGTGCGCCGTACAGGCTTGGAAAAATTGTAATTGTAATTGACAAAATTGTAATTAATTACACGATTTTGCTGTAATTGTAATTGAAAATTTTTAAAAGTGAATATTTGTAATTGTAATTGAAAATTTTTCTGCCTATTTTCAATTACAATTACTCTATTATTCACTAAGATGGATGATAACACAATGTGTTTGAACAATATCAATATGCTACCGGTTGCAATCACATCTGACGTCACAAAGCGAGCATCAAAGTAGGCTAGGGATAGTTCGAGTTAGTTTTAGGGATAGGGTTAATCATATGCATGACCTAAAGTCAGCACGTACTCTAACCATAACAAGCACTAACTATAAGCCAACAAATAGCCTGACATAGACGTGTCTGTAACCGGTGGAAACCATGCAATAGAATACTAGCCAAAAAGCTATGAGCTGGTTAAAGCATCTATGCTAAAGATTGCCATGATCTATGGTCAAAGTTGGTAATGTGCTTTGGCCAAGTGAAAATGTTGTTAATTGGGACTTTGCGCGCGCGCGTAGGACCTTTGTTTTTACTCGACTATTTTGATAGATGAGCAGCGAAATTTATTGATTTGCTGATAACTATAGGGATCCTCCAATTATGTTGACACCTACCCCAATTAGCTGCAAAAGCTAAACAAATTAAATCTATTACTATTGGATAGGTAAATATGAATCGAAGATTAAAGGTAACAAAATTTGGTGGACCACATTGAGGAGACTATGCCAAATGGGACATGTAAGCTAATCGCATTCCAATTTTTCTGTGTATCACTTAACAAAGCATTATGGTTTCCCAATTGTCATTCTTGTCTGAGTATTTACTAAATTGATCTTTATACGCTGGAAGCTTTTTCTCTATGCCGTCATTTTCGTACCCTCATCTGTCAACACGATTGTAAATGGACAATAATTTGTAGCCACTATCTGAACAAAGGCACGTAACGAATCGAAGTTCGAGCAGATAAGAAGCATTAGTTGACCGCAAGACTGGCTTGTTAGCGGTCGACAATATTTTTGTGTTAATTTACAGGTATCCTATAGTTTTTAGTAAAATTAATCGTGGTTTTAATCATAGAAAGTAATTATGGGAATTTAACGCAAAAGTTTGAAAGCCGTTAACCACAAACCTGATCAAGTTAATAAAACCTTATGAAACTCAAAAGCAGAGTATTTCAGATCTGACTATCAGTATCAACAACCATAAACACGCTTTAACACAATTGTAAAATTCTTTAGTTCAGTGAAGTGAGATACGTTCGCGAAGTCCCCGGATTTCGCTTGCGATGTTACATTTTAGTTTCTCCTTGTTGTAACGTTAGACCAAAGCCATAAGTGAAGCATAAGCCCATCTGATAGTTACTTAGCTTGTACTGAGCGTAGTATAGCAGATGTGAACTCAAAAATAGGGTAACCTGCCGTGGTACTGGACTGGTAGCGCCTACTGTTCTTTTGCATTGTTAGTGATTTGCTATTATTGCGGTGGTTACGATTAAAAAATGAATGAAAAATTGATGTTTACCTAAAAAACTCAGCAGTAGCATATACGGTATTGTAAATAAAGATGTCAAGCAGACTTTTGTAAATTCATCAACAAAAGTTGAGGATATTTTCTTCACTTTATTTTCTCTACCGAATACTATAATTTTCTTCAATTTTCTTCTAGCATTTAGCCTATTCTATTTTTTCTTACGAGGCAAATTACGATTGATTTAGTTTTGTTACAAAGTATGATGCAAAGAGAAGATGAACAAGAAAGTGAAAACTGTGAGGTTGAGCCATCGAAACTATCAGAGCTTCATGTCAAATTTTTTGACTCAACAAAAGAGCACAATATTGCACAATGCAAGCATTGTAAAGCTAAAGTAAAATTTTCAACAAAGGCCTCCTCAAATTTGATCACTCATTTGAAAAGGTGCTGTTCGAAACATCATGCTAAATACATGGACCTTAAATTAAAAGCTACAAAAAGTCGCCAGCATTCAAAATCTGATAGCAATAGACCTAACGACCAAACCACAATGTCAGCTTTTCTAGTCAAAAAAAAAACTCAGGAAAAGTTTTCTAGAAATGACGTTCGACAGAAAACCATAACCAAAGCTTTGATCAATTCCATTGCTTGCGATCAACTTCCACTCAATATTTTGGAAAGTCCAACTTTTCGAAAGCTCTTGGAAACGACTGAATCAAGATATTCAATTCCCAGCCGTCCAACAGTCAGAAACACTATGCTGCCTAAAGTCATGAAACAAATGGAAAATGTGATAAAAGAAGAGCTGTCTACTTTGGATCACATATACATTACCCTCGATTTATGGACAAATCGAAACATGGCAAGTTTTTTGGGGATGACCGTTCACTTTGTAGATGAAAAGTGGACTTTAAAATCTTTTGTGCTAGCAGTAGATTCATTTGCAGGTAGGCATACAGCAGACAATATTGCAACTACTTATCATTCAATCGCAAGCAAATATGATATTTGGAATAGGGTGAATAAGATAGTTTCCGACAATGCCTCTTCCATGATTAAAGCATTTTCCATTTCTTTGCCAAACTTTGTTTTAGAGCGTGATGAGCAGCATGGGAACCAAACCGAACATCATGAGGTCAGAACAAATGAAGATGACATGGAATTGGAAGAAGAGTCTGATGTTGATGACGTAGACAACTTGTTAGCAGACCTACCTCAAGGAATAAGTTGCTTTGCGCATACTAAACAACTGTGTATACGTGACGGTTTACATCAACCTTCGTTTTTAAAGAGTTTCGTTGGAAAACTGCTTGCAAAAATAAGCAAAATTGTTAATTCTGTCAGAAAGTCCACCATTGCGCCGCCATTTCTGCGACAAAAAGGCTTGGTTTTAAGAGCTCAGAACGCAACAAGATGGAACTCTCAGCTGACAATGATAGAAAGCGTTTTGAAAAACCACAGCTACGTAAATGATGCTTTGGATTTAATGGGATCAACGGAAAAAATTTTGGATCACGATGTTTTGGCCTTAAATGAATTGGTTACTGTTTTAAAACCATTTCAAGAAGCGTTACTAGAAGTGGAGGGAGATAAACGAGTAACAGCATCTAGCATATGCCCAGTTGTAGTTGGACTTCAAAAAAAGTTCAATGCTTTTTCAAATCAAAGTTTTAGATATTGCAATGGCCTTATTACATCTCTCCAACAATCGATTCATAAACGATTGAAGTCATTTTTGGATTGTCGAGACAACCAGATCGCTGCTCTGCTTGACCCAAGGTTCAAAACTGCATGGATCCAAGAAGATGAACTCAAACAGAGTGTGATAGCACGACTCACTACTTTAGTGGGTATTAAACGATCTGCTGTTGCAGTTCTACGAGCTGAAGACGAAGTTACGTCTGAACCCTTGGTGAAACGGCCTAGCCTGTTTGGCTTTATCGACACAAGCAAGAGTACCTCTATTTCTGATCATCACTTCAAGCAAGATGAGGTCACTGAATACTTGCAAGAACAGATTATTTCATTTGATAAAAATCCGCTTTCCTTTTGGAAGAACAATGAAAAAAAGTTTCCACATTTATCCCAATTAGCTAGAGAGTATCTTGGATGTGCAGCCACATCAGCGCCTTCTGAGCGAGTCTTTTCAATAGCTGGTAATTTTTACACATCCGATCGAAGTTTGTTAGGCACAGCAACATTTCGCTCTTTGATGTTCATAAAATGCAATCAATCACTGTATGATAAGATCAATTTTTAAAGGAATAACTGCTTTGCATTACACAGTCTGGTGTGGTTGTTTTAGTGTATATTATTGAAAAGTGCTGAAACAATATTGCTGCTAAGATACACCTGCAGTAGTTTTACTCTTTCTTTTTAATGCTGTTGTACTCCAAGTCATTTCTAACAGTTTTCTTTGTTTTAGACGCAGTGATTACTCACTGCAAATTATGCCTCTGAAAGCTGATATTTGTATTTCATAACAATATGTGATCTATTGCTGAGTGTTCTTTAGCAATGTTGCGGTTACTCATCATATATCCAGTAAAAAACTATATTTCTCATAGTGTTAACTGTTAACTTCTTGTGTTGTTTCGAATTCGTTAATAATTGCTAATTAGCATTGTTCATTGATTTCATTATGATTCTTTAATGTTGATAATTCAGAATTAACTGGGCCAAGCAAGCAACAAACATTGATTGTTGATAAGTAACTATTGTAACTTCAATGCTATTTGTGATATTAAGATTTTGTGAGCTTTTTTGTTTTTTTGCTTGTTTGCCATTGTGTGCATGTCATTGTCAAAGTAATTCGTTCGTTCGTTCGTTCGTTTGTCAAAGCGTCACTAATGGTTCTTTTTTGTATGATCATGCTAAATATGTGATCTTATTGGTAAAAGTTAAAATAGTGTTAAATAGTAATTGTAACTTGAAGTTGTAACGTACACACTTTCAATTTTTTTACACTTTTTAATTGTGTTAAAATTTATTTTCTTTTGCACAACTAACTGCGGTATAATACCAGGGACGTAGCCAGGGGGAGCAGGGGAGGGAAACTGCTATCCCAAAATTTTACTTTGCTTACAATTGTTTACTATTGACAATTGCTTGCAAGCGAAATTATGTATCGCAAAAATTAAAGTTAAACAAAGATTGATGGAAGAATAAGAATAGAGAAAAATGGGGCTTTGATAGGTCTGGTATAAAAATACAAAACAATTTAAACAAATCCACAGAGTTGACATAAGCAAAACTCGAAGCTTCGTCTGTAACTGAATTGGTTGCAACGTTTTGAGAATTTTTTCTTTGTAATTGTAATTGAAATTGTAATTGAATTACAATTACTTGAACTTGAATAATTGTAATTGTAATTGAAAATTTTAGGTTGTAATTGTAATTGTAATTGAAGCAAGACCAAGTAATTTTTCCAACCCTGGCGCCGTATATATAGATTAACAATTTAATTCAGAGCTTACAATTTTTAGAGCTTTTTAAGTTGCATTTCATTTAGAGTGTCTTATGTAACGAAGTAACAGCAATACAGTTCATTTACTGGCTGTGGCTTTATGGTCCGAAAAACACTGGTATATAAAACTGTGATGAATACTGAACAAAACTGCTAGAAAAATAAGAAATTGCCCCCAAAGTTACTTTCCAATGTAAGTCAAAAATGACATAAGCTATTAACTAGACTAGCTAAAAATATATTTGCTGAGCAAAATAGCGCGAAAATGAATTTTGACGCGCGAGCGACACCTTTAAGACAAGCGGATGGGGGGGCAATGCTCCCCCATCCTCCCCTCCTTTTACGCCTCTGAACTCAGTGTAAATCTACCTTTTAACAGCTTTCTGTAGTTGTCGCCCAATGTGAAGACCCTTAACTCCTGATCAATTTCATCGAAATTGCGTTAGCAGAAACATATTTGACATAAACTCACTAGAACAAGATTTTTGACGGAATTTCCAATGCTGGAGATTTCCACTTGCCTCCCCTCAAAACAAAACTCTGTCACACCCATACATCTTCATATTACCTAAGTAAATTCTCTTGTTTCAACGTTCAATCACTGCGATTTTAGCACTCAAGTTTTATTCGTTTTCCGATTAATCTAGTCAACAATATTTTACTGCTTCCTATTACCACACCATGTTGCTATTACGTCTTAAATTGAGCAGAATCGACGACGAATGGCGACCAACTTCAGATTAGAAAATAAAGCCATACACTAAGGAAAATAAAAACATGCACGCAAATTTGGGAGTAGGCCAGTACAGTAGTTTAGTTGAAAAGCCCGAGATGGTTCTCTTTTTCCACAGGAATTCTTTCTTGCTTTAGACAGCTTGAAGCAGCAAATTAGAAATTTCTGAATTTTGGCAGTGTAATTTAGCTGGAAAACAGCAGCAGGTAAAAAGCAAGCCCCTAAATTCCTCTTTCCATTAGACAATTAGCAAGCAACTTCAGACCACTTAAGGCCGGAAATTTAAAAGTTTACATTTTTGAACGGTTCAGCGTGTGATGCGTTTCATGTGAAACTGCTTATCCTGTATCCGACCGAAAGAGGTCGTTTGTCCGACTCGAAACAAACAAACAAGTACATATTCGAAATTTATCATGTATTTGATAAGCCGACAATTTTAGAAAACCAACTGCATTGGCCAGGAGACAGCAAAGTCACTTAGCGATGAAAGGCCGTCCCTTTTGTAAACGTGGGACGACAAGCGTCCTTGGATAACACGCTTTACGATTATTATCTCTACTTGGTGAATGGTGGTTTCGAACAAGCAGTAAATTCCGCGGACAAGAATTCGAAGAAATTCACAGGAACATTGGCTAACAGGAAACTCCCAAGCAGGTGCGGATTCCTCCAATCACGAAGTAGTCATTGCAATGAAAAGTGCGCGGATCGTCCAATAGTTAGCGTCTGACGCGTCCGGCGACAGGAGGATGAATATGCGTGACAACAACAAGCAGAGAAGCTGAGAATATCAGTTGGTTTGATCCGTTTGGGAACTGAACTAAGATCTTCAGATTTAGAAACGAACACTGCACGATGGCAATCAATTGGTAATATGATTTTGCAGTTGTGAAACTGGTTGGGTAGTAACGATGATCACATAAGTCCTCTCTTTTTCAAATAATTTTCTCTCGCTTGTTCGATAAAAGCTTCTTTCCTTTCTTGAAACGATTTAGGATTGGATGAAATTCGCTTCTTTGCAGGCGGCGAAAACGTTTTTCGCAGTGGCTGAAAAAAAAAGTTGTACATTTAATAAATCCAACAGCTATACACTTAAAAAATTCCAACTAATTACAAGTTACAGTACAAGTAATTATACTTGGAACGTGTGTACAAAGCTCTCTACACGAAACCGAAAAGTTCCAATTAAGCAAAACGGTTCCGTCTTGCACTGACTTCTTGCATACTTTTAGAATAAAAAACTTAAAATCATTAACCATCACATTGTTTTTAAATTTTATACCCTCTCACGAAAAACGTCCCCAAGTTTCTAATCGGTTTGTCGAAAATTTATAGCGTGGCATTTCATTGCATCGTGCCTGACCACAAGAGCAAGTAATCTTAACTTTCTTACCTTGGTTTTTGATGTCGTAGGGGCAGTTTCTGGTACGAAACTAACGACTCCCTCCAACAAATTCGTCACCGTGACATCAACAGAACGAGTCCGTTCTAAAAAATCAACCGCGTAAAAGTTAAGCTAATCGAGAATTTTGAAGGAGTCTGAAAATTTTCAAACCTACAAGTTAAAAAATCATATTTTCTTTGCACTCGCTGTATTACGCCAAAGCGTGTAATGAGTCTGCGGGGCCCATCTCCGCTTCACTGCACTCAGGCAACACAGCTCCTTTCGAAGAAGTGGCGAGCCTTTGGCAACACTGTGTGAGATTTAACCGGCCCAAGATTACAACCTAATACAAATACGTTAAAGCTCGACCAGCCCAAGGGCTGGTGCATAATGCACCCTCTATAATCGCTCAGTGACTCTCATTTTTAGACTGGGCAGGACCTAATCATCCAACCTTGAGCTAGATTTTTATCTAAGATTCGCTTAGGGTTAACTTTCTCCCACATTCTCAATCAACAAAACTAATAGAAACTTACAAAAATTAATCCCATTTTTCTATTGCGCGTGCAAACACGCTTTCTATTTAATTGCATGCATTTTGCCTTGCAAGCCACTATAACGAGCATTTTAAGACAGAAAATTATGACTCAAATTATATAGTGAACTTCATTAGTATTATCTTAAAAAATACGTGGGTCTAAAACTTATGCAAAAGTAACGAAAACTAAACGTACCCAAATCTTTGATAATAACAGCACGAGGTACATGAGGCAGGACATCTTTGACTTGCTGAACCATTTCCCGAATAAGCGGGCTTGAATTCGCTGAAAGAAAAATATCTTGTAAGCTTCCTGATTTTTGACCAATTTTTACCAAAAAAGAAAGAAATTTTTACCAATTTTTTGGTGATCCAACTAATACGGGAAAAGAGTTACAAAAACGGACCAATGCTCAACTACTTCATCTTACAGAGGTAGCCAGAGTCCGGCCCCCCATGACATTTTATCCAACTAGACCCAGTCTCTACCTTTTCTCTGACCGAACTGATCCTGCAGATGCGATCGAATTCGCGGAGCTCTTATACATCTTGGCACATATTCTGGCCCAGAAGGCTTCGAAACGCTTCGGCCTTTTTTCCACTCAACGCAAAAACAGTTCGAAGACTTTTGGTCTTCATTCTTGTTCTGGCCTGTTTCGCGCATTTTCGAAAAGCCTTGATCTGTTGTCTGGAACGCAGAGTGACTGACCAATCGGCTTATGCTGCCGTGCTAAGTGGAAAACAATAACCAATGCTTCACCTGTCGCCCGCAAATGTTCTTGCGGTTTTCGAGCTTCAAAATTTCTTCTACGAATGAATTCTTTGATGTCAGAAGCGTCATAACTTGTGCATTCAATGTTTAGTTCGTCCGAGATTGGCTAAAACAAATACGCTATACTGCCATATTGGAAAGCTAAGAGTGTCCAAAATAGAAAACTTGCGCTTGATTCCAAGTTAGGTGGTCACTGGTCAAATCAAAAATTAAATGCTAGCTCTGAAATGTTCAATTAGTATAAACAGCTTTAATTCTTCCAGTTTAACTATAGAATTAATCTAGAGAGGCATCTTCATTAAACAAGAGGCATTGAACACGACAGCCAAGTCTCTTCGCTGCTTCCTGGCCAAAATAAACGAAAAAAAAAAAACACTACATGAAGAAACACATAGTTTGAAAACAGTAATTATACATTGTTGCATTAAAACACAGCTTAGCCTTCACCTGAAAAAAATACACCGTTTAAAGTTGCGGAAAGTTTCCTTTTCTCCTAAAAGTCTATTTTGTCAACCTGAAACACCTACGTTACCGTACAAAAATAATTGGGCAGCATTTCTTTAGAGGTACACTATTGTAAGATTTTGTTCATTAAGGAACATTAAGTTGTTCAATGACTTTTTTATAACAAAGATACCTAAACTTACTTTACGAATTCTCTCGGAAAAGTCTTGTAACGTATCATCTTGATTTTTATGCAACACTGGCAGATATTTGACTTGATAAACGTTAAATATGGAAAAATACATCCAAATTAAATCCCACATCGCTGAACTATCAATAGTTGTCTGCAAAACAATAACGTTTAGAGCGGAAAATTTCGCTTACACACACAACCAAAAAGGCACATGGGTTTCTGTCTGGACGGGGCAGAGCACTAAACTATGGAGCACTCAGTGTCTAATCATCCACGCATAGAAGCCCCGGCCCGCATTGTGTGTGGTAGATAGAAAAGTAACGGCATGGATCGATAATGGTAAGTTATATTGTCGTAAATATGGAAAATACATTGTACTTTATATTGTGGAACTGTAATTACTACAGTTTTACATTATAAGTTACTTAGCAGTAAAATACTTTGGGAATGTTCTTTGGGAATGCGTGAGCCATGTTTATCGGCTACAATTTCGAATTCTCAAAGATATCAAAACATACTCCAACACAAAATACGATGAGATCAAGAACTTGCAAGAAATTTTTCAAAATTTAAAAACTAACCCGATGCAAAAACTTAACGCTTTCACTTCTTCAGATTTCGCAGGCAGATTGGCTTACGTGTCAACCAGAACTTACCCCCGAAATCGAAAATGGTCGATACAACTTGATGGCGACCGGCTGGACATGAGATGTTGTATGAGGTGAAGTTAGGTTGCTGGAACAAAAAAAAAATTAACTTCCGATCAAATCTTTCATTGTACTCGCTGTTATTATGCCCAAGCGTGTAACGAGTTTACAGGTCCCATCTCCACATCATTGTGACGGGACAACACAGCTTCTTTCGAAGTAATTTTGCAGTGGTGGCGAGCCGTTGGCAACACTGCGCCAAATTTGACCGGCTCGAGATTTGAACTTCAGACTTGCTGCTTC
This sequence comes from Trididemnum nubilum, assembly GCA_963965965.1. Taxonomy (NCBI): domain Eukaryota; kingdom Metazoa; phylum Chordata; class Ascidiacea; order Aplousobranchia; family Didemnidae; genus Trididemnum; species Trididemnum nubilum. The sequence goes on from OZ014487.1 coordinate 3,754,223, forward strand.
AGAGACAAACGCATTACCACTCAACCAACTGGCATTTTTAATTAGCAAAATGCTAAAACTACGTCTTTGTTATCTTTTCGGTAGTGTCCCAAGCAAAATCAGGAGTTCGGTATTTACTTGCGTAAAAATGACCATCAACCCTAATTTCCAAATGTTGGTGAAAAAGCATATGTACGTACGTTTCAAATTTTTACCGTAATTTTTACATGATTGTGACAAGTAACTGTGTAATAAAAACTTTTTCTAGGAGTTTGTTGACCCGAAGATAGAAGTCTTTCCAGACTCCTGGGGGTCATTGTTATGCTCTTTGTTATTAACCAAACATTCGATATTCGCAGTTCCTCATTCATATTCGTAATCCGCTATTCAAATGCGGTATTTCGTTATTCATATTCGGTGATTATTCATATTCGTTATTTGATTTTTTTGTTTTTTGTCGAATAACACATTTTGTGCTCTAACGAATAACGAATGCTGTAACATGCTCCGTTTGTATAAAGAAAAATTTATTCAAAGAGAATCAAATCACTTTGTTAACTCTGTTCGGACTGCTACGTAATAAATGCATCAACTATTTAGCCAAGTTGTTGCAGTCAATTATATTTGATTTGATTTGTTCCGCAATATACATTATTACAATTCTTCATCTCTTCGACTGCTGTCAATTATTATGCTTTGGTCTTTAAATGTTACAAAGAAAAAATATCCCTGGTTAAGTTTCAGCAACCGAATCTAGTTCTTCAACAATAAACATGAAACAAAATGAATCAAGGGGTAAAGGGTCGAGCACGGAAACCTAAATGATTATGTTAGATATTAATGGTAAAAATCATTCTTTTTTAATGGAGCATTAAATTCTGCAACAACTAATAGCAAATTGTGGAACGAAAGTACTCAATTTATTAATGCAGCTAGACTTAAAAAAATTTTTGGCGATTTCAAAACTTTGCTAACAACTCTTTTGTTTGTTGAACGATGATCAAATTTAATTTAGTGACATACTATAGTTTTGCAATTGTTTATTAAATGCCTTTCGTACTCCTTGTAAAAGCGTTCATAAGAATACTGTTCTAAAGTTTATATCGTAAACTTTGATAGAGTTCTCACTCAATTGAGTCTGAGTCATGAAATAATTTAGCTTTAATAACCTCATTTCATGAATTTATTAATTGGCTACGAGGCTACTATGTCACAAGTATTTTTTATATAAAGTTTTTGCGTTATCAAGGGAGGTAAACTTGCCAATTCAAAATTTGTACTAGTTATAAGCAATTATTTTTATTTTGCTAAGTTTTTGGTGTACCATTATTATTGGCAATACGGCCTTTACAAAAAGATCTATCCATTTCTTGTCTAAGGTAATACATACATACATAGAAAACGAAGGCAATGTGACGGTTCCTACTTTTTCGCAACTTTTTACAGTGATCGAAAATAAAATATAGTTTCACGACTAATAAAAATAAAGTTAACGAATGGATTATAGAATTCGACATATTTTCCAAAAATAGCGTGGTTATCGAATATTCGCTATTCTCTATTCACATACAGTAATTTGAGCATGTAATACCAAATAAGGAATAGCAAACAATACAAAATTACGAAAAGCGAAAATTCGATAGTAGTGGGATTTTTAGACGCTAGTTCCAAAAGGTTACTGCCGGTCATTCGTTATTTTTGGAACATGTAAGATGTAATACTATTTTGCGAACAACGAACGTTCGAAAAACAACGAGGAATGTAATGACCTACCTTGTCGCAAAGTATAAATCTTTTACCACCTGTACTTGAATGTAATAAACTAATTGCTAAAGTTGCGCAGAGCGCACTTTCGTAGCAAAAGTATCTAGTTACTTTTACAATATTGCTACATATTAAAATGACGTATGAACCAAGTTGAAAAAATTACGATCTTCTTGGCTCTGGCAACGTTCTGGTTAGCTAGATTGATTGGGCAAAAAATAGACATGAAATTTATTAACCTGAATTTCAACAGACTTTTTCCATCAGTAGGTTGAGGTTCGGGTTGTACAAGTACTTGGTAATTTCTTGGTAATGTATTGTCAGCGGCATGGAGTCGAAACAAACTCATAAATATTAGAGACAGCTGCTTTTTCTGCTCCTGCAATAAAATATTCAATGCTCAAAGGTAATACAGTACAATTTAGGTATAGAGGATGATTTGCAATATGATGAATCAACCAAAGAACAGAATTAGCAACGTGGCTGGGTTGAATTTTTCAGTTTATTACATAATACTTTAGTTGACATTTAATTTAAAAGAAAGAAGTGTAGAAACCGTATTGAGCAACACCTTGGAAGGGTTATCAGGTCAAATATATTGTTTTGGACAGTTTGAAACATTAGAAAACTTACAATGTACCGCTATTTTACATTAATAGACTTCTTCATGAGCACCACAGCTGTTACAAAATTCCAAAAACTTTTTCTGGTGAATATCAACACAACTATGGGCAAATCAACGAAATCAAACAACAATTTCAAAAACCATTATCATAATTCCAATAACCACCGCCATTATTTATGAAGAGACAAACTATAATCATCCTATATTATAATACAGTATAGTGTCTCAACTACGGCATAGCTACAAGTGAAACATCAAATGAGGCACAAAGCTTTTTAAAGCAAGCTGAAGAGTAGCTCATAGGTGGCTGAACTGAGCCAGTCAACCACATGAGGACTCCTCCTTTTCACCCAGATGTTACAATGGTATTACTACATAAGCTCTGCAAGTTGCACCATATACTAGTTCCATAATCAGTAACAATTAATACTCACCGCATAACAATTGGATAGAATGCTGATAAAAAATCCATCAATATTTGAGACAGAATTAGATACTAAGATTGATTTTTCATCACGAAGTTCACTGTTTTTTTCAACTAACACAACACCCAAAATTGTTAAAAATATCCTTTCATAGGCTCTGAAAAATATCCACTTTTAAGGTGAGGAAAGTGGGCAACAAAATATTAAAACCAAGCAGCAAATACGCAAATTATTAACGCAAACATAAACTTGAGTGCATATACCAAATAAAAGCCTTCTAGAAATCTATTTTCAATGTTGAACACCATAATATTAAAATTTTTGCATGAGATGTCACACTTCATAAGTTTTGCATTTATAGGCCAGTCATTATTGCAAAAGGGACCAGGCTTACTGCATTTGTCTAGTGACACCAACACAGAGCACACTAGCTAGAATTGTGTTAGCATGTCGTTTGACACGTCTGGGTAGATGTACACTGAATTATTTCTGAAATCAGCAACCTTTTAATCCCTGAAGATCTATCAATTGTACTAATCTTTTGCTATGCAACTAAAAAAGTTGCTCAACTTAGAAGCAACATTTTGTCACAAAACGTAATACACCAATGGCTTAATCTCTCCGAATTTGAACATTGCAAATAATCGATTAACTCTTACAGAGCCAATGAATTTAGTTCAAGTAATTGTAATTACATATTGATTCATTAAGTTGTTTTGGCCAGGAGACATTGAAGCAACTTAATGATCTTCAACACAAGATGCCACCTGCTCACGTCAAACCTATCCACCACTACCTGCTACCACATTACTACACATCATAGAGGGGCTTCACACTGTCTCTTTTAGTTGCTGCTCATCAAGAATAAATTGTAAATACCAATATTTATAGTCTCTAATTAGATCCAACCAGGACTCAAACCAGAGTCTACTGTTTCAGGAGCAAACGCTCGATGCACCAAACCACTGATCACTTTTGTCTTATACTCTTTAATGCACTGCGTATTGCGTACATGCTAATCCTTGTCAGATTGTGACATCTAATCACAGAGCTGGACAGCGCTGTTTCAAGCTTTTAGCTCTCATCGGCAGCCCTCAGCTATCTTTTCAAAGGTATTCCCAGTCGACCACGAAGGACGTTAAGATGTTGCAGTTGTGACATCTAATGTTATGTTTCAAACAAGTAGCATAGGACAAATTGTAGCAACAATTGCAAATAAAACCATACATCCAAAAAAAACAAAGACCTAAAACATGTAGTGTACCTTCCTCATCAATCATTAAGTTTTACCTTCGAAGATAATTGCTTTTTGACAATACTACATTGAAGAAAAGTTGAGAACACAAAAAGTTGATAGTAAGAAATAATCGGAACAGAGCGAGCAGAAGGCCAATTGGAAAATACAGCAAAACAGCCACAAAGCTTGAACCAGATACCCTGAAAACAGTTGTAGATAAGTCTGTGAAATCAAGATATATTGCTAACAGATTTAAGTAAATGCAACTGGATCACAGAGCTTTCACTTCTACAGACGATGACAACTTAGCAACTGCATATTGATAATTGATAGCAATCAATTAGTGACTCTTAACTCTGAGCTGTTTTTAAGTTTTTTGGTTAGTCTCAGACTCAAGAGGTCTGCATAGTTGAAGATATGCACAAAAAAATTTGTACGGTAACTTTTTGTAACAATTAATGGAAAAGAGAAACATAAATTGCCTTTTGACAATGATTAATAAAAACATTATGATAAAAAAATTGGCAACAGGGTAAACGAACTTATGCTAAGCACATAGCTCACAAAACCAAGCCAGAACTAAAGTGAACATAAATCAACAAAAAAGTAGCCTATGCTAGAATTATGTGGGAGAAAAAATATGCAGTATGAGTAAATCTACTCTGGTCCAGTAGGCCTAAGTAGGCAACCAAAAGCTAAGAAACAATTTTGTTTCTTTTTAGTGGTATACCTGCATACAGAAGCCTAAGCTGTTAACAAAGCAACAAGAAATACCGATATTAATTTATGGAAAGGGCTTTTTAAGATTTTGCCTCTGGAGCAGAGAGACCAAACAGTCGTAAATGCTATTTTGCCTCTCAGCTCTAGAGGCAAAATAATTTATCTGAAATGACCAAAGCATTAGGCTTAAGTCAAAGACCAGAACAGTGTTTAGAATGGCAAAATCTGAAATTGTATAGTTAGGGCTATTTTGGCTCTAACTTAGAGGCAAAATAGCATTCAAAATAGCCACTGCCTTGATTTAAATTACGAAAATAAGGCATTGTAAATAAATACCGGTGTGACTAAAAGTTACTGTTCCGAGTAGATTACGACCGCATCAAAACCTTGACTTAAATCTAAAATAGACCTGCCTTTTGAATTATTAACTCACCTTTCGAGGGGAATTGCTTGCTCAATATTCATACCAAAATTTTTTTTTACATACAGCAGCTCAGCGTGGTTGCCAAAAAAACTAGGCCTACCGCACAATATCAACACAGCGTAACGTATAAAAATGAAAGCGGGAGGGTAAGACGAAAACGGGTAAACGTTAAAACGTCATCACACTACCATGATATCTGAGTGTGGATCCAGAAGAAAGTGAATGTGCGTGATAATGAAATGTAACACATGCAGTTACCAGGGATAGCCTAGTTATTATGCAAAGTATGTTAGGAATAGTATATCGGTGATACTACTGTAGTGACTCTGCGCTGTACTGAACCACAGTCATTTGTGTTTTGCTTATGAGTACGTTTCCGTGCGCAACAACAGTTTTTTTTTAAAACGCGCGCTGAACGCTGATTTGATTAAAACTTGCGATCTAGCGATTATCATGCCTTTTTAGGAAATATTGTGTAGTCACGTGAGTCTGTTCTCGCAGTGTATCATGATAAATTGTAATAGGAATTCTCTTTCTGGATTTGCCGTCCTCCTGTAAGGACCGCAGGGTTTTTAAGAAGTTTTTATTTTTGCTGCCATTAAACAACGAGGAAGTTTTTAAGTTGTGGAGTTGATTTTAAAGTTTCGAAGCTAGAACAGTTAAGATTGGGTTCATCAAACCCAAATTCTTACTCAACTAACAAGACGTATCTTCAGAGCACCAACTTGTTCTGAAAATATTTGAGTGAATATTGCTAAAAATTTATTTTGAGATAAGAAAGAACAACTCTCCAGTGCCGTTGCTACGAAGGGTCAGGGGAACCGTGCCCCCCAAACAGCTTCTTGTGCCCCCCCATTTCGGTATAGGCACTAAAAATCTATAATACTCTTTTTGGAACATCACTAGCCTCAAGACAACAGACAATGATGTAAAAAGGAATAATAACGTTCAAACATAATTCTCGTCTGACATTTTCTTGATTCTTTGCAAAATAGCTGGCAACCAACGGCTGTAACATAATTTTGATGCAATAGTCCATCTTATTTTTATTAACACGGTGCACACTTATGCACAGGTTTTTACTTTTGCTTATTCGATATTGCGTGTTTCTCAAACCATGGGTCATGACTCACATCTACTTCGCTATGCGTTTACGGATATGTCGCGAAATAAAGACGTAGGCCTACAGAATCGTTTCTTGGTTAGTGATCATGACATGAAATAAAATAAATAATAACTTATGAGAACAGTGGCGTAAGCAAGTGGGGCTAATTAACTCCCAAATATACTAGCGTTTAAAAATGTTTGGGACTTGATCTGTATGTAAGTAAGGGGGCTAAAGAGATGGGAAATTAAATTCTTTCAAATGATTTTCGATTTTCTACGATTTAGTTCTTTTCTTTCAAATGACTCTGAAAACGTTCGAAATGTAATCAAAATGTTGCTGAAACGGCTATTTCTTGCAAAAAATATTTATACATAGCAAAGGTGGAGTCCTCGAGGACGTCCTAGGCCTCGAGGACACATTTTGAAGTCCCTTGGTCTTGGCCTAGAGACCTCAAGTTCTCGAAAATTGGCCTGTCCTCGGCTCGAGGACAGCAGTATTTTTTGAATTGTTAAAATTCTGTGGAGCGGTTGAAAAATTTTTTGGAAAACGTTTTTTTGTGGAGATCGCGTGAAAAATTTTTGTGAAGACCTTTTTTTTGGAGAGCACTTGCGCTTGTGTCCTTGGTCCTTGGCCTTGGCCTCGAGCATTCCTGTTCTTGGCCTCGAGAGTGTCTGTCCTTGGCCTTGGCCTCGGATTTTTTTTTGTGTCTTTGGCCTTGGCCTCGAGCCTTGTGTCCTCGACTCCACCTCTGATATATAGGCATAGGTGGGCAAGTTAATGCAAAACGTTAGCTTCGTTAACCACTAGTCCGTTAACAAAACTTCACACCTCCGTTAACGATAATCCGTTATTTTCAGCTTTAATTAACGAAAGTTAATAAAGTCCGTTACTTCGTTAACATTTTGCGTGTAATTTACATTTCTTTTTACTCACTCGCCTCTAAAACCCGTATTGACGCTCTTGAGCAGATTGTCAGGAAATATTTATTGCTATGGTTATCTTTTTGTGTTTCGGAAGTTATATTTTAAGTCTAATCTAATTTCAAGCTAGAAATAAGTTCAAATGCACTAACGTGCTGCGATCGGAATATCTTCGGAAATTGCGAACAGCGATAATTAATAGACAGACCTCTGAGGCTGCAGCTTATTATTTGTCACAAAAAAGAGCTCCTTTCTTCGCTCTATATAACTCGTGCTAAAAGGCAATAAGTGCTGTCAGTGCAAACTGGTTTGTATCGGTACGATGAATGAGTGGTGCAAGATATTAATGATAAAAACCTTAACGGAAGTTAATAGAACTTAACGAAAGTTAATTTAGTCCGTTAACATGAAAAAACTTTTTAACGGATTAACGTGTTCAAGAAAAAGTTAGCTTCGTTATTAACGGATAAACGATTAACGGACTTGTGCCCACCTATGTATATTGGCCTATAAATCGCCAAGCGGCTGAAGGCTTCTCCCCCAGATCCCCATCTAAGATTCGATTAACTTGCACCAGTTTGCTCAGCATGCCCACTGAGACAGTTTCGAATAAAAATATTTTAACGGATGGTTCAACTCCTCCCCTCCCCCTTTGGTAAAATCCAACTTTTTCTTTTTAAAAGACCAGCTGTTGTTGTTTTTTTAGGGCCCACTCAAGATTATTTAGATCGCAGTCACTGCGGCAGATAGACTTTTTAAGCGACTATGGGGTGCAGACAAAAAGAGCTAAGAAACGCTGCCGGCTAAATAGGTCTTTTTTTACACACGAATACCGAGTTTTTACAACTGCACATAATTTGTAACCGTAAGCTACAAGATCAGTTTCAGTGTGCAAAATTCAGTCTATTTTAGTGCCCCCTCACTTTCGGCTAATGCCCCCCCTCCCACTTCATTTGCTACGGCGACAGCACCATATTTAGTGACAATGACGACACTGAATCACTGGCAAGTGGTCTAAAGACAAAGCCACATCCCCTGAACAATTTTTTGCGCTATTAATCGAGATACTTACTTTTGACTTGATATGTTTTTGCTTTGTAGATCCTTTTAAAGCGTAATTCAAATAACTTTGCAACACTAAAATAGAACATGATATTGCAAGCGATATTCGGGGATTTGCGGCAACATTCAACTTCACTGAACTCTATTAAGCTACAAAATAGTGACCCGAATGCTCTGAATCAATTTATAGCCTAAATAAGCTATCTGATTGGTGATAGTCAGATGATTAATTTGAATGCGCTCGTTTGAAATTTTGTTTCACCAGCTTTAACAGCTTTGTGGCTATTCGTCTATTCGAGTACAAAATTTAAATGCCTCGAAGTCAACAGAGATAATCGAGTAACGTAGATAAAAAAGCAGATTTTACAATGCCACAGCCCAGTATTTTTAACCGGGGATGGCAATCACATTGATGACTTTTTACGATATTTGTTACGCAAGAAATTTGCGACGCAAATTTGCGTTGTGATGCTGAGTAGAACAATGGATGCGATTTTTTGCTATAATTTGAAAATTTTTCAATGCGATTATTATCGATTTTTTTCAATTAACTTGAAATTAAAATTCATCCCCTAAAACTTAGCACTTAGTTCGCAGATTAACAAAGCTTTTATTCAACCATGTTTGCAAATCAATATCAAACAAAAAGTTGCTGTGGAACAATACAATACTGATCAGGCGCGTAGCCAGAAATTTGCAATAAGGGGCTGGTTTGGGGGCGGAGCCCCCAGCGCTCGAAAAATTTGCCTTTTTTGCAAAAATAACTTAATTTTAGGCTATTTTGATGAAGAATAATGCTATTATTAAAAGGTGTCGTAGAATTGGCAGTGCAAACATAATTAAACTATTTGCGTTATTGGCTATGTAGGAGGTGACTAAGGGTAAAATCTTTGTTCTCTTGTTTACATACTGGTAAATCATAAAATCTTATAGTTCAATAAAACTCACACGGAGTAATCCATATTTCGTCGATATTTTACAGAGAAAGATATAATTGGGGGGAGGGGGGCAAGAGGAAAGATATTTGAGAGAAGTGATTAATGAATAAATAATACTAAATACTCTCACCTTCCCTACTCCTGATCGAGTTTATGATATTTGTTGATAAAATCTATGCTTAGCATTTTTACACTAGCAATCCAATTTGATTGCTTATTTTTGGCCATTTTTCAAAGTTTTTATTGATTTGTGGGTTTTATTTTAGACAAATTAGCCCCCCTCCTGAATATATGTTTCAATAACGATGCTTTAAATCATCTTTTAGTCCATTTCAGTTCAAAAAACTGTCTCGGAAGTGCTAAAAACGTGGTATTTTCCTTATTCTGCATTTTGGTCGACAGGCCAATGTAATTGTAGTTATATTTTATTTACCAAGTTGCCTTGGCCAGGAAACAGCGAAGAGACCTTTCGGTCTTCGAGTCAAGCTGCCACCTGCCCATCTGTCTACCACAAATGGCGGAGACTTCACACTGTCCCTTTAATTGCGGAACACATAGGTGGGCACAAGTCCGTTAATCGTTAATCCGTTAATAACGAAGCTAACTTTTTCATTAACTCGTTAATCCGTTAAAAAGTTTTTTCATGTTAACGGACTAAATTAACTTCCGTTAAGTTCCGTTAACTTCTTAACTTCCGTTAAAATTTGTAGTGTTAATATCTTGCACCATTCATTCATCGTACTGGTACAAACCAGTTTGCATTGGTAACACTTATTGCGCATTAGCACGAGTTTTACAGAAGAAAGGAGCTCTTTTCTGTGGCAAATAATAAGCTGCAGCCTCATAGGTCTATTAATTATCGCTGTTCGCAATTTCCAAAGATTTTCCGATTGCAGCTTCATTAGTGCATTTGAACTTGTTTTTATCTTGAAATTAGATGAGACTGCAAAATGTAACTTCCAAAACACAAAAAGACCACCTCTGCAATAAATATTTCCTTAAATAGCTCAACAGCGTCAATACGTGTTCTAGAAGCGAGTGAATAAAACGAAATGTAAATTACACGCAAAATGTTAACGAAGTAACGGACTTTATTAACTTTCGCTAATTTAAGCTGAAAATAACGGATTAACGTTAACGGAGGAGTGAAGTTTGTTAACGGACTAGTGGTTAACGAAGCTAACGTTTTGCTTTAATTTCGGTCGGAAAACCGTTATTTTTGATGAAAATTCAAGTCTAGTTTGGACTTCACAGAACCGGAATTCCGACAGATTTGAGCTGGTCCCGGGCCCACCTCTGGCTCTCAGCGCCCCTGCAAATGACAGGAGGCCTGTGCGACCACACCAATACTGGCACCTCCAGGCTCCAAATTAAACTAAAATTTAAGAACAGTTACTGTACTGTACAAACTAGTCAAGTCAAGCTGAATAAAACCTTAAATAAAAAAACCTAAGAAAAATTAGGGTTTAAAACTTGTCAAAAACTGAGCTTCATTTCGGCACAAACTAGTTTCTATAAAACTGTTTTACTGAAAGTTTATGTCGAATTTGCAAGAAGAACAAAAATAGCGTCAAACAGTGTCGGAATATGGGCTAAATCAGTAGTCTTCAAACTACGGCCCGCAAAGTGATTTTATCAGGCCCGCCACATGTTATGGAAATACTGTAAAAGCTAAACTACAACTGTTACGCAAAAAGGTTACATTTTTACACTTGTTGTTCGTTGAATTTCTGCATTTTTGCGACAGTGCAACCTTACAAATATAAACGGGCATTCAGGTCGGAATTTTTTGCTCAATTTTCTTTCAAAAAACAAAAAAAAACAAAAAAACCTGACTAATCTGAAGACTAACCTCACCTAATTTAAACTTTTTATGACCGTTCGTTCCTGAGATATACCAGATAACAGATTAGATTTTCCCTTAGAAAGGCTTTTTCTCCTTTGAAATTTTTCCAAGGTTGCTGATTAAGAACAAACTTTTTAAATAGTTACTGCATGTTCTTGGTTTTCACTAAATATAGGCCAGCTTACCAAAAGTTAATTTTCTTCTGTCGCAATACTGACAAAATGACAATACTGAAGTAAAAGGAAATTTTGAATTTGGATTTTGATAGGATTTTGGTTAGATACAATAATAATAATTTTGAACTGTGGTATCTTAAAAACGGCAAGACGAAAAAAGCTCAAATTTAATAAAAACGCATTTTAGTTTTTGAATGCCCTTTTAATGTTTGCCACATACCACGGATAGCTTTTGGAATTTTGCTTTCCAAGCATTAGGCCACTACAGATTGGGGCAAAAGGTATAAAATGTTTTTTCAAGAACACTATGCCCTGCAGTGCATCACAGCAAGAGCTACTCAGCTATTCCAGCAACCTACATCGATCTCCTTTACAATTTTGCAATACCACCGCTGACTTTGGTATTTATTGCGCTCAATTCGAATCAATAAAAATTCGAAGTATCGTTTATCTGTTCTCAATTCGCACCAGGCCCGCAGCCGCTAATCTCGCAGTAATCCGGCCCACTGCGAAAAAAGTTTGGTGACCCGTGGGCTAGATGAACCACAATCCTAATTGAAGAAATTGTTTTTCGAGTTCGTCAATTCTCCATAAATTTTTACCACACCCTAACTTCAAAAAACACTTCCTTATGTATTGTTCAAATAAAAAAAATCACTGAATAGAATCATGGTTCGTCCTCACAGGTCAACGGGAAATTTCAAAAAAAGAGCACGCTCTTACTTACACTATTTTATTTCTAGACTGTTTCAAAAAAGTCACGTGATAAAAATCGCATGATCCCAAGATTGCAATTTTTATATCAGCGCGATTATACAAGGGTTTAAAACAGCGCAGGGTCACTACAACATGAGCATTATCGGATAAGCGCATTCTCACATCGTTCATGATGTACTTCAAGCTGAAAAACACTCTCTCTACAGATACTTGAGTTACATTTAACTATAGAATAACTTGGGCGAGTTTGGCCAGGTCTTCATTTAAAATTCCAAACAAATTTTCCAGCCCTGAGGAGGAAGACACAGCTCTAAAAATTATTACAGTAGTCAACAGTAGTAACTTCGGCGTGACTTTTCTTAGTTTCCTACTACAAAGCAGGATTTCGTACGTTTCACAACTGAAGCAAATATACATAATTATATGGAGTGTTAGAATTGATCATCCATTCCACAGAAATAGTGTGTAAAGTGAAGGCAAATCAACGCAAAACTTCTATTAGTATTACATATCATGATTGTTACGCAAACAGATGCCAAATCATTCTCAAACTTCTGCCCAAAACGTAACTCTTGACGAAACAGAAAAAAACATCAAAAATAATGACAAATGATTGAAACACTCGCAAAAAACGCAGATTTTTTGTGTGATTCTGTGATGTGATAATGGATATGGAATTTTTGCGTGTTTCGATGCGAAGATTTAATGCAATTTAAAAAAAAGCGTTCAATGCCATGCAATTTTCAATGCGGTGATCGCCATTTCCGCTTTTACGAGTTCTTAACAGTTTTTCATTCCAATATAAAATAACATAAAGCGGTCTTTAATCCCAGCAACTCTTTAGCAAAATTTAATGACATTAGCCAAATTTACGGCCTGAAACACGCCGGGCATTTTAAAGCCATTTAAGATTCTGAGAAAGTTCTTTCACATCGCAATTCAAAGTATTGGATATTGTACAGTATACAGGGTGCTTCAAAATTAGAGCCCTCCCCCCTTCCCTTCTCAGCATAAACAGAAATTTAAAAAAGTACTAAAATTATACAGATTTAAAAGAGGGTTTTATTTACGTTTGTTAACTAAATTGTTTTACCTAATAATTTTGGCCCTTTACTTGCTTGCCTTAAAGCCAGCATTTTTGTGGGGTATAATTAAACAAATTGCGAAAAATGGAGAAGAATTAAATTTGTTTTTCCTAATACTTCTTCACTCACAAATCGTCACAGTCCGATAAGAAAAACTTGGTAAACCATCATAGTTTTTTTACATGCTCTTTAATGCGATCCTTCGAGATGACTGCCCAGCATGGTTTTAAGAAGCTTTAGGTCAGAGGTGCTGAGAATGCTACGGCATTTCAAGCTTTAACTACGTTTATCAATCCATCTATTTTTTTTCTCATTCATTAGCTATGTGGGTTAATGTAACTCAGTTACTCAACACGAAAATGAAAGAAATTTGAAATGAAAGATAGCTTAGTAGAAACTTGGGTAATAAATTTCTATCTAGTCTAAAGAAGTAGCTTTCATAAATTTTTAGTATAAGCTGTAGAGGGGTACCCTAATTTGGAAGCACGCTGTATATTAAATCCATTATTTAACCCTAAACCTTTCCTAATAAAGTTCTTCAAAAACCTATTGCCACAAAAAAAAATAAGGTAGGTTTTCTTAACGTCCTAGTGAAAGTTTATTTGATCATTTGGCCTTCTAGCTCGAATCTATCAAAGCCGTTAAGATCAATTACTTCAACCCTTGATATGTTGGAGGTCCATTTTGGGAAAAATCTCCCAACTTGGCTGGCATAAAAATTTTGATAAAAAAAAATCCCAAAGTTTGAGTGAGTGGCATAAAAATCGTAAAGGCAAATCTTCCAACATGGCATTCCTAATTTTTTTCATGTTTTATCTTTTATATTAACCTTATTGTGAAAAAACCAAATGTCTATAGCTGTAGTAGTAAAAAATTTCAAGCGGCTCGTTTGGCAAGGTTGACTAAATTTGTTCCTGTTTTATGTTTGACTTATATAAACCTACCTAAAAACGTTAATTTGTTTATCTCAAGTATAGTTTTTATTTAGATTTTGGGGGCTAATTCGGGGGCTTTCCCTAAATCTGTCACCCCGAAATTTCGTCGAGTTTTATATGTTTTGATATATACGTAGCTTTCCTGGAAATTAAATTTGTTTAATTTGAGAGGTTAAAAATTTTTATAGGTTCCATTTGAGGTTTTTTATGTGTCTACTGTATAACTCAAGAATTGAAAAAGTTCAAATTTTGGAGGACCTGTTATGAGAGACCCCCTCATTGTGGCATCTCCAAATTTTGTCATATTTTATTGAATTTTCATATGAACTTATTCTGAAAATTTTGTGTGTCTAGCTTAAGTGGTTAAAATTTTTGAATTTTGGCGTACTCGTTTGTAGGAACCCCTTACTGTGGCACCCCTAAATTTTGTCTTATTTTATCGTGATGTTATATTAACTTGCACAAAAGATTTCATGTGTCTAGCATAAGTGGTTAAAAAGTTTGAATTTCGGCGGACCGGTTTGAGATGGATCCCCATTTTGGTACCTCTAAATTTTGCCATATTCTATCTTGTTTTCATTAATGTTGTATTTTACCTATCCTGGAAATTTATTAAAATTTTTGAATTTTGCCAGACCTTGTTAAGGAGGGACTCTCCATTTTAGCACCTCATGATTTTTTCATATTATATTGTACTGTTATATCATTAACCTATCCTGAAAATTTCATTTGTCTAGCGTAAGTGTTGAAAAAGATCGAACTTTGGAGGACCCGTTTGGGGGGACCCTCTCATTGAGGCACCCCAAAATTTTGTCTTATTCTATCTTTTTGTTACATTACCCTATCCTAAAAATTTTATGTGTCTAGTGTCGCGATCGTTGATACTTGGCTAGAGTACAACCTTTAATCTCTACAATTGCCCATGTCGGCTGAAACTAGAGAACGACTGAGATGTCAATTGACGAATCGAAAATAGCAGTTGATAGTTCCTTTAGTTTCTTGAATCTCAGGAAGCAGCACACCAATCTTAAATTAAAATTCTATTTAAGATTAAAACACAAAACCCCTTTTACTGAGCAAAATCGCTCCACTAACACTTCTCACTAAACGGCTTTACGAGCCAACCCCAGATACAAAAACTCGGCTTAACTGCCAACGAAACTAATACCTAAAATCACCCACTCTTAGAATATTAGAATATCGAGTGAACACTCCATTATCAAGATTCCGTCAATTTCAAGGCTACGTGTTCGCTACTCTATGCTTTTGGTATGCTACTCGTAATTTGCTTGGTTTTATCTGCTGTCTTTATTTGACATGCTCCGTTATCAGTTTAATTATTGTCATTTGGTCCAAAATTCGAATCTAGTGTCAGTCTGTAAAGTTTTGATTTACGGTTGACCAAATTGGAAATCTCCTGCTTAATCTCCTTATCATGGCACCTCAATAACATTTCAGTAACATACACATATAACCAGGCGCGTAGCCAGGATTTGGAAAAGGGGGGGGGCTATTTTGAAAGAGTGAGAAGTGTGCAAACGACCTTGACTCGAATTTTCATTGACCTTAAATCAGTTTCAAACGGTTTGTCAAAATTTGCGACAAAACGTCTCGGAAACATCGAAAATTCAAACGTTTTTTCCGCCCAAAATCAAGTGATCTCAAAAAAAAAAAAAAAAAAAAAAAAAAAGGTCTTCGCCAAAATTCAGAGTGATTTTTCGGCCGAAATCCAAAATTCAAACGTTTTTTCCGCCCAAAATCAAGTGATCTCCAAAAAAAAAAAAAAAAAAAAAAAGGTCTTCGCCAAAATTCAGGGCGATTTTTCTTCCAAAATTTCGCAAGTTTAAACGTTTCAGGGGGGGCTCTCTTCGCATGGGGGGGGCTATTTTCAATTTTTCACAGAAAATCGGCCTCAAAAGCACAAAAAACATGCGATTTTGCATACTTCACAAGCCAATGGGGGGGGCTCGAGCCCCCCCGCCCCCCCCCTGGCTACGCTACTACATATAACAGCGATTGAGATTATATATATAGCTCCTTGATCAGATCTGCAATTTGGTCAGGTCCAGCATTCTCCCTAGGTACAAAAGTTACCAAAGGGATAATTTTCGTGCAGGCTTTAACACTCTGTCTTTCAGTCATCCTGTATACTCTCTGTTTGCTGCTGATAAAGGGACAAATCTCGAAACGGCAGACCGCACAGAGATTGAGAATATATATATTCACATTTTTTCTTTTTTATAAATATCTCCTGCGCTTAAGCATAATAAATTAAGTATTGAGTGTTCAAAATAAGAAATTGTTTTTTAAATTAATTGCTATAGCCAAAAATTTTTATGCAACAGCTATCTGGGTCTATGTTCGCTCGTCACAGGCTCATTAATCTAATAATGAGCAATAACCGTGCTCATTATTAGATCTAACGTAATTTTCGGGCTTTTTTAAGCCTGATTTTGCTTTCAAATCACTTTTCGGGTTGGGGCCGGGTTCGGCTTTAAGTTTTCGGATTCGGATTTATGTTTTCGGGTTCCGGTTCGTACTTCATACTTGTCGGTCCGTTTACAACTCTAAGCTAGTGCGAACGCATTTCAAAAAATGCGAAATACTCTACTTTCCAGGTTATTGCAGCTTGAATTGCTATTACATTTACACACTGTTTTGATTTATTTGGTCAAGACCCAAATAATAAAAGTACAATAAGGTTTAATGCTATGCTCCCCTAAAACGCTCTGTGGTTGCAGTTTTTTTCGGTTTTTATTTCACGGCCCAAACGAAGAAAAATTGCTAAGTGTGAACTATGAAATAGAACTTATATTCACTACGTCTATTGTTTAAAACTTGTGATCCTGGGTCGAACAGAATTTAAGTTCTGGTTAGAGTTAACACAAAATGCGTTTTGTCTTTTTGCCCACGTGTTCAGTGGCTTGTGCTTTCAAACGTGTTTTGATCTTGACCAGGAAGTAAGCGAAAGGATGAAGTATTAAGAAATAATTATTTAAGTAGGTGTCAAAAGTCTTCCAAATCTTAGTGCGCTTAAATTAGTTCGTTCAAAAGGTTCTACTTACGTTCGAGATGTCATCGAAAAGGTGTTAAAATAGCTTTTTTTCTCCAAAAAATCACAAGCCCAGCAGCTTGGGGTTTCGTCCACAAACCCCGTTTGAGAGATGCTGCAGACAACTTTCAGCTTTGGGGTCAGGTCAGTCGGCGCCTTCCAAGCAAAATCTTAGTTTAGCGCCTGTACTGTGTGCGTGTTGTAAGTTGAACCAATGTACCTTTTTCTATTCTGAAGGAGTTGTCGCTTTCAGCAGCAGGGACGTAGCCAGGGAGCAGAAGCGGGCAGTACTGAGCACAAAAGTACCGCGGTGCTTTTTTAGTACCGATGTTGGTACCGACGGTACTTTTCCAAAATGGTACCGAAGTACTTGTACCGCGGTATTTTTTAAAAAAACTATTCGGTATGTTCGGTATTTTATTATCACTTATCGCTTGAAAATCAAACTATTTTTCTCTCTTTGGAGTGGAGCTAATAAATTTTGACTCCGAACTATACCATTGCGATTAGCTCCACAGAAGGGTTCAAAGTATGCTTGCCAACAATAAATTTGTAATTGCAACATCTCTGCATCCGCAATTTCCGTATTGTTTATAATGACGATCAAAGACGAAAATGATGAAACTCTTTTAAGCATAGTGGAATGCATCAAACGGTCAAAGCCAAAGTAGTTAACTTCTTACAAGAAAAATAGGAAGCGCAAGATGCTTCCGATGAGAGCAGCGATATGAACGAAAGTGAACATTTGGACGAACTTTTTGATTTGTTATACAAAACAGACAATAATACTTGCAGAGACCGTGCTACAAAGCTTTTTGAAAGTTTCGTCGATCAAAAGCCTCAACGGCTAATTAGTTCATCAACTAATCAAATTCCTAAATTTCAAAATGTTACGCAGAAAAATCTCTTTATTTGGTGTAAACATAACACGTCTCCACTGCCTTCAATTGCAGCGATCGAACGAGTGTTCCTGTAGGCAGAAACGTATTAACTCTATTTTACACAGAGTATTTAACCAACGGTACTTTATACGGGGGAACAAAAATGCTCCCCCAACTCCTAAACTAAAACTCAATGGAATACCAAATTTCTGAATTTTTGTATGCCGGTTGGTGTTCACCAAAAAATAACAAAAAAATGGATCTGAGTTTATGACGTCACCGTCATATTTTCGAAATATGATGTAATTATTGCAATGACGTCACAGGCTGTTCAAATTTTATACGTAGGTTTGTTTTTTGATGCTGAATCATAAAATGCCTAAATTAAGTTGGCTGCATCCATCACAAAACGTCTTATGACGTCATTTAAGGTAAATGTTGGCCAAAAATGCTCAGACTTTGGAAAGTGACTTCAGGACAAATCAAAATCGGAAAACTGTAAGTTACCACAGCAACTTGAAATTATTTGGAGTTATTTGTGTTGAAATTTGACTCAACGTCAAGTTGTTTGGAAAAAAAACTTTTTGCTGAAGGGATTTATTACGAAAAAATTGAGAAGGGGGACAAAAACGCCCCCATGCAAAAAACGTTTAAAACGCAAAAGAGTTGAGTTAAATGACGAATTAACGATCATTTTGAGATGCTAATTTTTCGTCAGAGTAAATGGTTGTGCTCGTAATCTTGCTTTGTCCGGCTTTTTTCACTAAAAAATGAGAAAGTTTTTGAAACAAACTGTGGGGGGTTAAAAAGAGCTCTCTCCGCGTGCGGATAACCACCTCAACTGCGCAGCGTTCGAGCGGTATTATCAGTTGGGTTACTCCGCTTTTGCTTCCAAATATTTCTCTTTTGCTGCTATTCCGTTGCTTCGATTTGTGACGTCATTGATTGGAGCAGGCGCGTGACTGCGACATACGTCCCCCTTTTTGAGTTTGTTGGTTGGAGTTGAAGTGGCGAGGGAGGTGATGGAGGAAGGGCCTCGTCAGGAACGTATTTAGGGGGGGCCATTGGGCCATGGCCCCCCCTTTGGTTCGCCAAGATAGCATAATTAGCATAGAATAGCATGCAAAATTGTGGCATGGCCCCCCCTTTGTAACTTGGGCAGAAGGTTTGAGCATAGAAACGGTGGGCGAAGACCTTTTTTGGGCCAAAAACTGGACTAAATTTGAGTGAAGACCAATTTTTTTTTGGTCTTCGCCTAATTTTGGGCCAAAAACCGGACTAAGTTTGAATGAAACTTTTTTTTTTGGTGGTTACCTAAGTTTGGGATGGAAAATTTTCATTCTGGTCTTCATTATTCTAAATTTTCTGAATTTCCTGCCCCCCCCCCCCTTTCGAAAATCCTGCGTACGCTACTGGGCCTGTTGACTATATGCTAGCATCAACAATCCAATCAAGTCGGGGTCACTAGTTCAGCGATTCTACGGTGTTTTAGCGAAAGGTCGAACATACCGATTTGATAAAACCACTTATTTTATTTGTAAGTAACACTAAGATGCGAATTCCGTGTCTCTGATTGTCTGAGTATCAACGTCGGCTCTCTCCAGCATTATACGCCAACCGCCATTAAATATCATTGTTACGTCAAGAGCGCAACAGTGATAAAAAGAATGGGCAAATTTAATTGGTGCGCTGTAGTTCAAAAACAAATAGTGCAATTTATGGAAGCAGCAATGAGTCAGGCCTGGCGCCAAGGTAGCGTGACTGGGGGGGTATAAACAATTTTTGGCGGGGCACAAAAACTTTATTACTTCGAATTTGCGAGTGTGGACGGAAAAAAGGTCTTCATCTCAAAATATGGCCGTATTTTCCCAAATTCTGGGGTGAAGACCACAACAAAAGGGTCTTTATTGCAATATCTGCGAAAGAACAGTTCTTGCTCACGAATTCTGGGGTGATAACCAGTATTTTGGGAGTCTCAGGCCTCGAACTGCACTCCATTGGCACCGAGCCTGTTACTTTCTTTGGGGCGCAATCCTCGCTTGGGGGGCACGATTGTCGTTTGGGGGCTCAAGCAGTGATTTAGGGGAGGCACGGCCCGAAATGCCCCCCGTGGCGCCGGACCTGCAATGAGTGCTATCGCCACAAAACGTTCTTCAAAGATTCTAAGATAACTAAGTTAAATTATCAAAAAGTACCGTACCGAGTACCGGCACCGCGGTACTTTTAGAAGGTACGGTTCCCACCTCTGCCTGGGGGGGAGCAGGGGGGCAACTGCCCCCCCAAAGTTTTACTTTGCCCCCCTAAATAATTTCAATTGAATGTCATTTTCAACAAAGTTTTTTAAATATTGTGCCTAAATACGTTACCTTACTCCCCAAATTTTGGCTTGCCCTAAAGAATTCCGTTCTGGCTATGTGCCTGTTCAACAGTGCCCTTACAATAACAAGATTGTTACCAAACACTCTCAAAAGAGACATACCTTTTTAGTAAGAACCGGTTTTTAAGCTATACTAGTCAGCCGTACTTCTTTGCAAAAAAGACCTTTATATATAAGGAACCGGCAAGTTGTTCCAAAATTTTCGAGAGAACCGGCTATGAAAGCATTTCAGAAGTACCACTCAAATCCAGAAATATTCTACTTTAACGTTAGGCCAATCGTATTAGATCAGATTGGTGTTGTCTCCATCCTTTTTGATCCAGCCGTTCAAGAAATATTCTACTTCAAACAGTAAACACTACGTAAAGAGCCTCTCTAATCATAATTTTTATTGGCACTTCTGACGACTATAAAATCAGCGACGCCATCTTAGTTTTATCCCAAGTAAATGCCGCAATTAGGCTTTGCCACAAAGGCCTTGTAATCTACAGTATGTATAAGTCAATAATAGGCTTTTGTAGGCTAGGCTACTGCATTGAAATATCAGGGTTGCCAATAAAGGTTATAATTAGGGAGACCCCCAGAGGTATTTGCAGTAGAATATCTTTGGAACAGCTGTGTCAATAAGGATGGAATTAACGCCAATCTAATCGAATACGGTTGGCCTTACTTTTGATACCTCTATTGATCTTGCCTTCAGTCCTCGCTTAATTGCTAAAATTTGGAAGTTATTATTTGAAAGAATTAAACCTCCCAGCTGCTTCAGACCCATGCTCCTTTACTTACAGGTCAACCCCAAAGCACGTTTAAATTCTTGCATATTTGCGTTAAATTTTCGAAGTCATTTGGCTTGTGGGGGAGGGGGGCTGAAGTCGCCCTTTGCTTATTTAGATCTAGTCTATGCAACATGAACAAATGAAATTTGCATGTTTTTTAAAAATGATTGGCTTACTCGCTGCTTGCTGTTGAGAAAGAGACAAACTATGTAAATTATTTATTTTCACTGCGTGGTATCGACATTCACCAATAAAATAACGTGCATAGAATAAATGAAAAACATAAAATGAGTGCACACACCAGCACAAAAATGCATCAAATTTTTAGCGAAAACTTTAGAAGTCGGGCTGACGTCGGTGCAAATTTATATCACTTTCCCTCTCAGATTTCTGTAGTAGTTAAGTTATGCAGTGGATATTAGATTAAACGTATTGACGATATTTTGAGTCCGCCTATACCATCTATAGTGACGTCACTTTGTTTGATTGTGTAGTGCTACCTGCTACTTGTCACCTGAAAAATCAAAGAAAGAAGCGCATCCCAGCTCCACAGCTTTTAGATTTGAAACGGTTTTCATTGCGGTTTGCAGTAATTCGCATTAGGCATGGCGTGATTTGTAAAAGCAGAAAAAAAAAATGAAGCCAAGGAAGACTCCTGATTGTGACATCAATATTGAAATATGACAAAACAATCGGGCACTCTTGCGTAACAAAACAGACCATTGTTTCGATGACGATTTAGTTTGTTATAAACTATTTTACAATCGCTTTAAAGAATCATAATCTTTTTTTTAGCCAAAGCACAAATAAATTCACGTTACAATAACACAATACAGTTCCTAAATTCTTTTTTCACATATTCCTTGAATTAGGCCATTGCAAGGGTCATCTTCTGCACTCACATCCGTGGACGAAAGGTCAGCAGAAGCGCAGTTTTCATTCCTTCCACCATTTGGCTGGCCACGCTTCCACACACTGCCCTTAAGCAAATCCCCATTCATCCAACTCCATGCCCCTTCAATGATGCTATCACTCAAACCGATCCAAACGGAGGAACGAAGTGAAAAGGCGTGTTGGATTGTTCTGCAAAAATACTTTCCAGTCACATCTTATTTACTGTGTTTCTATGTCCCCCTTAAAGAGATACTGGTCGAGATCGGTTTCATTCAAGAAATGAGAACTACTTGAAGTGTTGGAGAAGCGCCCCAAACCTTGCTTCATTCTTCTTCTTTATGCAAAAAATAGATTTATTCCACTTGACTTCGTACCAATGGCAACCCTGCGTTTCGAACTTTCGTGATATCAGAAAAGGATGACTTTGTAAAATTTCTTGCATAGTTTCCAACTTTGCGTTGCTTAGTCTGCGAGAAATTTTACAAAGTCATCCTTTTCTTGATGTCACGAAAGTTCGAAACGCACAGGGTTGCCAGTGGTGCGGAGTCAAACCGATAAAATCTATTTTCGCGGAGAAGGGGAATTGTGGAAAAAGGTATAGGGCACTTCGTTATTACCTCAAGTAGTTCTCTCTGTTTTTTCATTAAAAGCGATCTTGAGCAGTATTTCTTTGAGGCTGTCAAACTTTAACATCAATTGGAGAAAGTTTCAAGAAATTAACATTGCTGTACATTTTCTTCTATATAATGTCATAAAGCCTAGCCGTAAGTGGAACATGAAAACTCGGTAATTGATGTACTTTTTAATTGAACTTGCCAATCAGCTAGTAAAGCGAGCCATCTTAATTGGCCTATTGAGGTCTGCAGTTCAGTTCTCCTGCTGGTCAAATAATTCATATCCGACACAGTGTTGCTAAAATTATCTTTATTAGGGGTTGGTAAACTCTTGTTTTTTATGGTATGTCTGGGAGAGCTAATGTGTGATGGAATAGTCATGTAATCGAGTTGACCAATGAAAGAGCTGAAAATCCTTATTGTTTGTGACGCTTTTGACGTTGAGCAGGAGTGTCCATGCTGACCACAGTAGTCATGTAATCGAGTCTACCAATGAAAGAAATGGAAATCCTTGATTTAATTCTGATGTTTTTGACATTGCTCAGGAGTGCTCATGAGTGACGGACGGAGTTTACTAACTCCTTGTCGAGAACTCTGTTGTCTGCAGAAATAGGCGCAGCAAATTAGTTAGTCGCATAAAGGTCTATTGACTTAGCAACACATGTCAATCGTAATTTGTTTTAGACCAACCAAACATAAGAGTTTGAGACAACATTGGCAGTCGTATTAAATTGCGAGTTTATTGCGATCATTAGCAGAGACCAGTGGGTCCTTTTAATCATCAATGGATTTATAAACAAGAGGTCAAAAAGGTTTTTAATCTTGGATCTGGAATTTTAGGGACCTCCAACTTTCAGGGGACTCGACTGCTTTAGGTTTAACCAGATCTGATTTAGGAGCCGCACAGCTCCAAAGCCTTTTTGCGCATCAACAAGATTAAGGCTAAAACAAGTTTCCCATCTACAAATTTTTTTCTCTACATTATTTTTCAGGTTCCAAAAAGGATTGGGATTTTGCTTCAGGCCCTGAGAATTTCGTACCCATCACTACACTTCTAGTTCTCCATAAATAGGGTCATCTTTATACTGCACTTATTTTCGAATCAAGATCAAAACGAAAAGGAAAGAATGTTTATTTATCTATCGCGATCATCGCTTGCATCCTATTGAAGTACTACCGTATAGTTACAAGTTAATTCTGCTATGCTCAAAACTTATTTTTGTGTTGTAACTGATCGTGATGTTTCCACATCAAAATTGGTTTTATGCGACTTTTTTCAACCAAGCGAATGATTTTTGTAAAGTTTTGTTAATTTGTTCTTTATACTCTTATTTTTTTAAAAAGCCGGTAAATTTTAGGTTGAAACGGGCTGTTCTTAAATTTTTACGAAATTTTATCCTCATCTGCTATTAAATTTAATTGGATAATAAAACAATAGGGACTAAATTCTGCTTTTGTGGTTGAAAGACTTCTTTAGTTATTGATTGACCATTACAATATTGTTTTTAAAAAAGTCTAACAATACACAAAGTCAAAGAAAGTTCTACTAGAAATACTTGCAAACCTATTGCACTATTCAGTATTACGCATTTGGCTCATGTTTTTTATTATTTTTTTCATACCAAAGCTGGCTTTGTTCTTAAAATTCCGAGGAAAAAATAAGGTTTGTGCTCTTATTATGTTCTTATAAAAAAGGAGAGCAAGCAAGACTTGTGTGATCTTTTGAAATAGCCCATTAATTTACCGCTTCACTCCAAAATCTTGAATTCCATATATTATAAGATCACCTCCCCATCTCATGCATTCTGCCCTGGCATTATCCCAACTCCGGCGTTGCGAATTAGGTTTATATTGAAATCCATTATACGTAGTTATCCACCCGTCATCCAACTCCGCGTATCCCCGAAGAAGGGCTGTACAAGAATCACATAAATTCCGTCACAACTATTTTTTATAACTTAGAGCAAATGGTCTAGCGGTAACGCGTTTGTCTATGTAGCAAAAGGTCTGAAGTTCAAATATCGGGCAGGTCAAATCGGACACAGTGTTGCCAACGGCTCGCCACCAAGCGATATTTCTTTGATAGAAGTTGTATAGCCCGGGTGCAAAGACTCAGAGATGGGCCCAGCAAGTTTGTTACACATTTCGGCGTAGAGCAGCGAGTACATTGAAGATATGATTTGAGTTTAGGGCCGATGAGCTTTTATTTACAGAAGGATTGTTATGCTTTCAATTACCTGTACAATAAGTTTATGTCATTTATTGCTTTTGCCAGTAGCATGACTGAGAGGGTAAAGGTATCGTTTTAATGACCACCATAGATGTTTAATCTGGTTTCAGCTCTCATCCTTGTTATTTTGTTGTTTGTTATCTTGTTCTTGATCACGTTAATTCCGCTCAAATTAAGATCCCGAATTCGAAATGCAAATATCAATTTGTATAAAAAAGTTGGTAAAAGTTAAAGATTAAAAGAGTGGTAAATTACAGTTGGTAAAAGTTACAACAATTAGTGAGTAAGAGCTAAAAGCAAAAACAAAAAAACTTCTTTATGCAGTTGACAGCAAAAAATTTGCGCCAAAACGTCAACAGTTTAAATTGTAGCCTAATGTTACGTACAAGTGTGCTAAGGGAATACAATTCTTATTTCCGCGGTTGCGACCCTTACTCAACTCTTCGCTTGATGTGAAAATAAAGGGCTTACGAATGTCACGCGGCTCCGTTGGACTGTTGACGCCGCTGCAAGGATATTGAATCTTGAAATAAGGTAGGAAATCATGGTCATTGTTATGTCACCACCGTTTTATGAGTCATTTTTATTCATTGTTAATTTTCGCCAGTTCAGTCTAATTTATGTTAGTTTTTTTCGCAATCTTAGGAAGTTGAGTAAGGTATTTGTAACGCGCACCACACGAATAAAGCGGCAACCACGAAACTCCAACACTGTCAAAGTTTCATTCCTACCAAACACAGCAAACATGTTTTGACCAATGCAAAACAACAAGTTTGACAGAGTTAAAGTAAAAACCAAATCGTGAATATTGACTTTCTGACCAACTTTGAAGCTGTTACGGATTTATCATAAAGAAATACTGCTTTAATTGCTGTATACTGCTGTCGCTTTATCATGACAGAAAATCAATAAAATTTTCGCGAGTGCAGCCAAAGAATAAAATCAAAAATTTTTGACAAAAAAAACAACAGAACCAAGAAAAAATTAATGAAACATGCAATTTGAAATGTGAAGTTTTGACTTGAACTTAAAAGTCATTTTTAATCTTTTTCAAATGAAGTAGGATCAGAAATTGAATGACAAGGCTGGGAGTACAATTCTTTCTCTCGTCGATGCCTTCAGCAAGTTCATAGCCAGACACATAGTGCAGACGGGACTTGGCAAGAAGCAGGGGGGAGGGGGCAACGTATCAGAAAATGTCATGCTAAAGGTATCGGTGCAGCCATTCTGAGTGAAAAGCTTCCACACGGTGTTTAAACGTTTTTTGTCGGGGCTCAGCCCCACCGGGTCCCTCTAGCTGCGGCCCTGGACCACTTTGCAAGAGTCATTGCACTACTTGTTGCAAGTTCATGAAAACTATACGATGTGTTTTTGTTTGTTCTTCTATTGATAGATCCATATTCATCCTCCACTCCCGAGGAAGCGACTGTGGCACTTTTATTTTAAACGAATCCACACCCGCTTTGGAGCTGACCGTATTCCAAACTTTCCGATTGACAATTGACTTTTTCCCACGCAAATTTGCTGCTTTTTTGAAGCCCCAAATAAATTATTATCAACGACCGCCCTGGGAGCGACCACTTCGTGTTGGTTCCCTAAACTTTTGAGAATTTGGCAAGTTTCATGACATCTTAAAGCCAGTAAGCAAAGATAATCATTGTAAAAGCGTCTTATCCAACGATGCAACAACGTGACCAGGGTGAGGGTTGAACCGAGATCATGCGATCAAAGCAGTCGTTGAAACGACGCCCTTCCCCTCTTGGCCACGCTGCCGATAACTTAGACAATTAGATAAAAGAAAGCGATTAAAATCAGAAAAGAAATCAGCTCACCTGTTTCCATTAACATCGCCGTCCTTTGCACCTCTTCCAGCTGTTGAGCCAATGAATCCACTTCACCTGAAAATTGTAGATTATAGAAACAAATACATATACCTAAACCTTCTGCTTCTTGAAGATGGAAAAATTAAGGATATTTTTTTGGTATTCATTTTCTGGCACCGCTTTCTATTGGTAGATTATAAGTTTTTCAGTCTTTTTTGTTTTCAAAAAAGAACTAAAACAAGGCTAAAAATAGTACAAAAGTGTACATGTACTGAACAATTGTACAGATAAAACCAATAAGAAAACTGCTCCAAAAAAACACCACAGTTTGCTGATATAGCTGATACTGCATATGTTTTTTTTTTTTTTTTTACATCGTTTGTTTTTTTTTTGGCAATCTCTATACATTTCTGATCACTCTCTCTTGTTGTCCAATATAATATTTTTAATTTTTCTTTTTTGTGTTTAACTTGAACAAAGATACCGTTTATTCTTATAATGACTTCCCAGAGCGGCAGCAGATTCATTGCCCTCACGGTCCCTTCGCTGTCGCTGTGCATGGCTCTGCTTTGCTAATAATAACCACGCGTACTCTATTTCATCTGTTTTTTTTTGATTTAGTGGCGTCAATAAACAAACCTGAATTTCATATCAAACAACTGGTATTTGTTCTTCAATCCCCGTTATTGGTTACAAAAAACAACCCCAAAAATTAAACGATAACTTTAATGTACAGTATACAGCTAATAAACTGCAGAACATATTTTTATTTTATTAAGATTAACAATGGCCGAAAACTAATCAAAACGTTTCGTTAAAAATGCTCCATATAGTCGTGTATTTTAGCTGCATTGTTTTTGATCAATATTGCTCTAAGACAGTCCAATTGCCATGCTCCCACTAGAAAAATTTTTAGCTACCTTCAAAATTTAATAAGCGTCCCATTTTCTTGGAAGGAAGCCAAATTTCAAATAAGGGTCACTAAAGTTCGACCTGGCAGGGAACTGAACTTCAACTTGAGTATTTCATTTCAGTCTTTATCTTTTCAAGTTTCACTTAAGCTTGTCTTGGACTCTTATTTCGTAATGCAGCAGTGCAATATTTCGATCTCAGTTCTGCATTTTAAAATATTCGAGTTTATGCTTGCACTTTTAAGACTTTTAAGTACCAGTTTATAGACTTTTCTCTGCAAGTAAAAAGAAAAAAGGTAGCCTACGTATTACTTTGCAAAGAGTTGATCCTCGAGTTATCTGGGGGCCCTCGGTCCCCCTTTGCTCCTTTTGACCCCGCTTGGCCGCGACTTCCTTTTGGGCCGGAAGCGCCCCTCTTTCCCGGCTTTCCTTGTTGTAATCTGGCTGGGTCATCGTTTCTCAAGCATGTCAGATAATCCTGGGTAGCAACGAGAGCAAAAATCAAACTCAAAACTAAAGATTTAAACCCCATTTCTACACAACTTTGAAAGCAACTGCGGTCTTTCGTAATCTGTTTTTTTTTCATGGCGATTAACGGCAGACTGGTCACGTTTTTTCCAAAGTGAATTTTGACAGGAAATTTTGACGTTTATTCACTCCTGCGTCTGTCTAACCACACCAATGCAAAGCAGCTTTTTTCTTGTCTGTTCGCAAGTTTTTCGTCAGGTTGGGCTCAGGACCGTCGCCAAAAGAGGCCAGAAGTGGCTCAGTCTCACTTAAAATTAGTTGAGCCAGCCTGGAAAATTTCACTCATTACTGTAGCAACAAAACAATGAGTTTAAGATGTTACGCGGCAATAAGGGCCCTTTTTAAACAGAACGTCTGGCCACCACATCGAGCAAACTGCTTAGCTCCAGTATCGGTCAGCAACCTTTTGATCACAAACCAAAGGCTCGATTGCGACCAAACGTTGCGACGTTGAAAGGCGTGCTTAATCCCTTGCTTAAACACAAGAATTTAAATGCAGGTATGAAATGGAGCGTAAATTTTGGTAGAGTACGAATGGAAGATTTCAATAATGGTATATGGAATAAAATCTGAGATTCCTTGAGTGAAATCTATGCTGTACTAAATCTTTAATTGCAGTAAAACAAGTTCATTGCAAGAAATACAACCAGCTCAACATTCCAGAAGCTTGCCTTGACAAGCAAACGCTGTAAGTTGTAGATGAAATCAGTTAGATTTTTCGATTGTAGGATTCAGTTGTTTGCAATGACGTCACACAATGTCTGTTGTTAGTGACTTTCGACAAAATTGTTCAGATCTAAAGTAACGCATAGCCAGCCGGTAGGCTATGTGAGTTTGAGAGACTTATCGTAGGCTTTTGCAAAAACTTTTTCAAGTTTAAGTGTACGTGACAAAATTCTAAGTAAGGTACGAGTTACCGGTTGTGATTTCTCTTGACTACTTGAGTGCCGTAAGAAATACTGCAAGAATATAGATCCGGTACTTAAATTGTAAAATTTTGCATGGGAGGGGGGACGCTTTTGAAGCCTTGACTGAACCTTAGTGAAGATTACATAATTCCGTCGACGAAATTGAACGAAAACCAAAAAGATTAAAAGTCTTCGCCGAGAGTCTAAAAACTGAAGTGTTTTTTTCGCAGGAAATTAAGTGAAGACCAAAGAAAAAAAAAGGTCTTCGCCCAAAACTGAAGCGTTTTACGCCGGAAATTAGGTGAAGACCAAAAAAAAAGGTCTTCGCCGAAACCTGGAATGTTTTTTTCTTCTCAACCACTATTTCCGCGGAATTTGGAGCTATATTCGACCGGACTTTGTAGGTTTTTTTCCTCTCATCAACCAGCGCTCAAATCTCGATGGGGGGACGCTCCAGCTCGATGGGGGAACGCGTCCCCCCTACAATTCAAGTACTGTATATATCGATCAAATAATTAACCATTTGTCGTGATTTTAAGAATTGAATCTCGGTATCTCATCCACAGTGGCAATTTAGTAAAATAAGAGTATTTAACCTTCATCATTCACGCAAGATAGCGAGACACAAACCACGCAACATATTTGATGATTTTTATTTTGGTTATGCACCATTTACAACTATATGTACATCACAACTTGTGCAGAGCTATTGCACGTTAGACTGGTAATATGTAGAAACTCTTTAATCTTCTAATATTTCGTCATCTAGATTTACTTCACTTGTGTCAATGTTGCCATCTAAGACCATGTTTTCGATGTCCAACTCTAGGTCCTAAACAAAAATAATTTCAATTACAACCACTGTAAATAGCTTAAAATAGTCCACCTTCATGCAGAGCGGTTTTGCACGTCCACTTTCGTGACTGGTTCTTGGTTCCGGTACCTGCTTATTGTTGCGTCATGCCAAAAACTGCCAAATTACGATTACGAAAGAATTGCGCCAGAGTTTATACGCTAGCGATGTTCCTTTGGTGAGTAACAAAGTTTTTGATTGACAAGGTTGTTTCGGAATTTGGCAAGTTTTTGGCATGACTCAATAATGAGCAGGTACTGAAGCCTAGAATGAAAAGTTGACTAGCACAACCGGTAGATCACTAGTCGAAAATGATCAGAAGAAACGGAATTCTACACCTTTAAAGTTCATCTTCATTACGGTTTATAAACATTGGAATGTAAATTAGCATATGATAAAACGCTTTCCTCTACGGATTTCGAATGGCTGCTATTGGACTCCACTAACACTGGCTCACTCCCATAAGCATCATATAACAAAAAATTCAAAAGTATCGGTAATAATCAAAATCAACACATTACATAAAGAAGTCAAAACAGAAGCAACACCGGTTAGTTCGCGTTTCGAAAGCAAATTTGACGTACATTGCTAGGCAGGGCCGTCGATACGAAGAGGAGGGCAGGAGGAGGCTGTGCCCCTCTTACGGCTGCTTGGCTCTCCCTTGTTTCAAGATGTAGTCCAAATTTATATTTTAGTTGAAGTAAAGACAAAAAGAATGTTTTTTTTTATCTGAAGTCACGTTCAAACTCGATTTATTTCGGTTTTTCAGTTTCAAACTAAATATACCCGATAAAGATGCTACCACGCAAAAAGGGTTGCAGAGATTGGATACCCAGAAGATAGCAAGAATCCAGGACGAGGTAATTTATCTTTTTAGTCACTTAAATTGTCCGATTATACATTATATTTTTCCAGCGGTGGCACCCTGAAATAACTTTTTTAAGTCATTATCGCTAATTAGGCTAGTTTAGTCCAAATTTTGCGTTTCGGAGACGTTTTTCCGCCAAAAGGGCAATTTTTTTCACCAAAAGCCAAGGCTTCGCTCCCTAAATTCATACAGCTTAACATTGGAATTTGCATAAATTCAAAATTTTTCTTTACGACATCGGTGCCTGTCGTCATATGAACGTAATGGTGAATGTTGGTGATGTTTGTAATTGTAGCTTGAAGTAAGAAGTAAAGGAGTTTTTCCTCTATTTTCCTCAAAAGCATTTTGCAGCCAAAAAAAAACAGAATTGGTAAGCTTTGGTGCTTACTCATGTTGGCGTTGTGCCTCTCATACTTCACTGGCTCTGGCGACGGCACTGTTGCTAGGCGATTAAATTTTACCGGTTTTAGTTACAATCCCAAGCAAAATGATATCCAACACAAGCGAGACAAGTTAAACTACGTCATAAATAAATAGTAAGTCATAATCACATCAAGCTACATTAAGTCTACAACACTTCGATGATACACACAGTCAATTTGTTCAATTACAGCCGTGTTAAATTTAAAGAACTGTGATTAGAATTTTGACCGATTTCAAGTCCACAATTACTTAGAAATTCAATTTCTATAAACTTAGTAAATCAAGCAATACAATTAACTGCGAGTATACCAAACATAAGAAAAAAAAATTGAAAAATCAAACAGCGAATTAGTTGCAAAATCAAAGATCATTCCGCAAATTGAAATCAAAATCAGTCAAAGATTAGATAAAGTAAAAAAATAAAAGCAAGCGGTTTCACGCGTCTGTGTGTATCTACATGAAAAGTGCTGAGAAAGTCATCCTGGACCTGCTCCTGTTTGACGTCATCAGGCGACTCAGCCTGCTCGCCCGTTACGTCATCGCTTACTGCGTCATCATCGCTGACGTCATTGGTGGATGGCACCTGCAGCGAAACGATGATGAAGCAAAATAAAAGAGTGTGCATGCAACAACAATCATGCAAGCAAAAGCAATTGCTTTTTGATCCTCTCCCATCGGGACAATTATTGACACAAGCAGCTGTTACGTGATTTATCAGAATTTGCAAAACAAAATGTCATAATTCTGTTCCTTGGCCAAGAAGTCTACCCGGTCAGGAGATAGCGAAATATGGTGGTGCTACCCGACCCCTTTCGAGGAATGGGGGTGCGGAGTTCGCAGAGACCCAACAGTTGAGCTTTCCCCCATGTATTGACCCTAGACAGTTTAAAACAATCGATTAGCTTGAGGGCGACTTTTCTTGTTCCGTCATTTGTTTGTTGCATATTTATCCTCCTGTCACTGAACAGCATCAGACGCCAACTATCGGACAATCCGCACACCTTTCACTGCGAGAAATACTTCGTGTTTGGAGGAATCCGCACCTGCTTAGAGGAGTTTCCAATGATCAAATATTTCCCTGGATATCTTCGAATCCTTATCCACTGATTTTGCAGGTAGTTCAAAGCCACCAAGCACATAAAATTATCGCAGAGCGTCTTGTCCAAGGACGCAACAACGCCTTTGTCCTCTCCACCACTAATTTGGACCACCCCACCCACGGGCCCGCAACACTACGTTAGAGAGATGGGACGTTGGCACAGGCAGCGCAGTATTACTGCAGTCTTTTGAGTCAAACCGCCACATACCACCAGCTAGGGTGCAGGTCCCCCTAAATTTCAGTTAAGCAGGGACGTGGGCATTTTTAAAGGCGCTGGGTATCAAATATGCGGCCCAAGTTTCAGCTGGCCAATTTACAGTATTTCACCGCACCACTTCTACGCCAGCGGCCGACAAGTACAGCACCTGTTTCAGTCGGAACAGAACAGTAAAAATCGCACCAGCGGGTCGGAAAAGGAGACCAATGGTTGCACATCTGCAAGGCCACCTGTGTGGCAATGGAGAGCACGACGGGGAAATGACTTCTTGCTCGAGTTCTCCAGTCCAATCGGGGTTTGGTGGTGCAAAAATTTTGTTGCACCATACTCTCACCACAGGGGCCGCAGTAACACCGCTCCTTTCGAGAGCCTTTTAAATTCGGAGGTGGTGGGGGCTAAACCTCTAGTATACATGGCTGCAATGCTGGGAGTGAAGAAGTGCACAGGTAATCAAGCGACGCGGAAGCGAAACTTGCCACACGATTTTGCCACTTAAAATTTTCAATTAAAATGGTTTTGACAGGCAAGTTTTTTTTTTTCTGCAGTACAATAGCCGCACAGCGCCGGAATCTGCTAACAACGGCTTACGCTATCGTGACTTTAAATTTAAGGCAATGAAAAACTAAATTTCAATTTCGTTTGTCATTTCAAGAGATCGAAGCAATCGATAAAAAAGTTTCCTTGCCTAAGTCCATCAAAAAATGACTTTCAAAACAGGGCAAAATATAACAAAGCAACACAAAAGAGCATCAAGTCAAATCAAATTAATTGTGACGTATCATGCAGAATTTAGCAATGCGGCAGCCAAAGATTGGTCGAGAAAACCAGGGGTGTCCAAAGTCAGGTCTGCTACAAAATTTCATCCTTACTTCTCACGAAACTTACCCTGCAGATAAAATTGAATCGCATCCAGTAAGAAGGCCGAGGGCCTTTTTTAATTTTTACTTTCGCCTATTTTCTGATTCAAAATGCTCCGTAAAAAATAAAAACATTCTCTTTGTGTGGGGGAGGGGTCTATCTCTTTTTCTGGCCCAATTAGCACAATGGCCAGTGGTATTAGCCTGATATTCTGGCACGCAAAGTGATGTCATCACGAGCTGTTGGCCTTCGCGCTAGTTTGCGAAATCTAATTTAGCACCATTCAAAAAAATTGGACACTCCTGGATAGACCAAACAATGTTTTTGAAAATTAAGAGATTAAGTCGGTAAATGCGTTTGGATTGCACAAAAGTTTTGCGAAGATCGAATAGCATGCAATTTGAAGATGCAACGCAGGGATATTGAAAAAGTTTAAAAAAAACGTATGAGGGGTTTCTATAACCAAAGAAGTCTCAATCGTCTTCGTACGAGTAGTGTCAAAGCCCGAAGCACAATGGTAAAGCGAGAATTTTGAAGCATGACGATCTAACGCTATGCAAGAGTGGGGCGGCGGATGACAGCCGAAAACCAGCTGCTTCTCTCATGAAATGCGAATTGGATGACCATTCAGCTTTTAACAACGCTGCTGGAACAACTGCAGATGTGGAAGGAAGGCCATGGCAGTCTAAGATTTAACCAATCAGTGGTTGAGTAACTAAAGCGTGTGCTGCTGATTTTATAGACTCGGGTTCGATTCCTGGTTAGGTCAAACTAAGCATTCTAAAATTTGGTATTCACAGCTTTCCTGCTTGGCGTTTAACTTTGAAAGAGACAGTGTGAAGCCTTCACCGTGTCAGGAGGACAAGTGCCAGCTTGACTCGAAGACCGAAAAATTCCTTCGTTGTCTCCCAGCAAAGGCAACTTGCTGAATAAATATGCAATTATAATCAATCAGGTAAGGACTTAAGGCAAAAGAAATTCCCACTCATGGTCAATCGATAACCGATCAGATCAAGACATCAATACCAATGAATTACGCAGCTGTGGCTCTTAATCGACTAAAGCACGCGTCAAACCAAATACGGGGTTGTTGTCAACGCTTTCTTAACGTTGAAACAAAATAAAGTAGGATTATTCAAACAAGCATGGCTAAATCACGAGCATTTTTCAACATTGATTCGAATAGCCGTAGACAAACAGTTCATTTCTTTCTAAACCTCTCACCTCGATAGATTCCTGATCTGGCTTCACTAATGGGATCGACTCCTGCTGAGTTATTGGAGGTTCCTGCAAAATAAATCACGGTAATTATCGGTCATCGACCTTGAGAAACCTCGCAAGTGACCTACCGTAACCTTTCCGGACTCACACGGAGAAAAACCAGCGGATTCTTCAAGAATATTTCGATCGTCGTTGCTCTGAAATAGTAATGATGCATGTCAGTAGTGGATTTGCGTGACTTGTCCGAAAATTTTATTGAGGGCTCAACTATCACATCATTTTGCTATCTCTAAGGTTGTCAATGATCTTCTAATCCTAAAGCAAGGTTCTGGAAAAAAAAAAGAAGAATGCAACACGAATTAAATACGAGAGCGCGGTTTACCAATTACGCAGAAGTGATGTTGTCCATCCTTTGACATAGCGTGTTAAATTTGAGGGAAAGGAAAAAAGGCTAGAATAGATTGTATAAAAATTACAAAAACTTAATATACAGCCAGGAAAAAGTTTTCCAAAATGTACCTCGATTATCATAACCTATTGCATTGCTTTTTTTCTTCTTCGTGCTATTACTGAGCGATGAAATAAATTTGTCTCGTCTCTATACATTTTGGCGATGCACAAGCTCGGCAGCGCCATCTTTGTGGTGTGGGCACGGTCTGTGTTTTGTAAGTATCGCGCTAATGTTCTTCCAAGTTTTTAGAAAATCGACAAGGGTCAAAGTTTTCTCAAAACAACTATTCCCAAAGCTGTAAAAATATCTTTACGTGTTATAAGTTTTGTTCTAATCCAGTATTAAAGTATACTAAAAATCATATTTCCACAAATTTGTTGACTTTTTTGAAGCTATATTTGTCATATTGCCAAAAATTATATGCTTTTAGTCCAACGAATCACTGACAATAATCGGCTTAGTGGATGCATTGGTTCGATTAGCGCCGCGTTGTTTTATTCTTTTTCTGCAGAACCTTGCATTAGAGTTAGGGCAGCAAAGCTAGCCTGGGAGATAGCAAATCAAAGTGCTTAAAGAAAGGGTACACTTCGGAAATATCCACCTGAAAAATGCAAAGAACCGGTTAAACTCGTAGCTGGAGGGGATCATATTTTCGGTAAACGCAAATTGGTTAGCGGCTAAGCTGCCAAGCGCTTATTTTCAAAGTGGGAATATGAGTAAACTTTGCAAAATTGCCCGGGTTATGTAGCCTCTAATGTTTGCCAGAACTACACAATTTTCGGTCAGTTTTATAACTGCAACAATGATTTTAGCTCTTGAATGCAAAATTTTGTTAATTTTGAAGTCATTTTCACTGAATTAGCTAAGTTTTTTTCGGCCATTCACAAAATTTAGGTCAATGACCGACATAAAACTGAAAAAAGACCTAGATGAATGCGAAGGCCAAAGAAGATCTCCGGCCTGAGGCAAGTGCGTGGCTTGCCTATCGCCCTCTCACTACAGGTATTAAAGAGTCCACTGAAAGGAAAATAACGCATCAAATATTACAGGTGTCACAGGATAATTCCGCGCCAGTCTCCTCTGTTCGGTTGACGTCAGGTATTGTTCGGCAACAATGCTTTCGGCCATTCCAGGGAACAGATTCTCATATTGCTTCGGGTCTGCCAGCGAGTCGCCAGCCTTCTTGTTGCTCTGAGATAGATTTCCTTTCCACAAATCAACCACTCTGTTAAATGATAATGAATTATTGTGATCGTAGACGGTAACGATGAGGGGAACCGTAAAGCCAAAATAAACATTTTTCCATAAATACAAGAACACTCGAAGAATTTCGGGCAATTGGGACTTCATAGCGCATAGTTAATCTCGATCTACGACATAAGGGCACAGGACATAAGGGCGCACGGACATAAGGTCGCAGAGACGTAAATCCGCAATCTGCGCTAACATTTTCGTGCTTTGAAAACTATTATGGAATCAAAAAAATGAACTTGATTAATGAGTATTTTAGTTAATTTTTGAAAGTCAAATTTTGAAAGTTTTTTGAATTCGCTTCTTTTTTCCAGTTCTCAATTATCGCACAAAGCATACCTTTAAAGTTTTTAAGTCGCCGTGCACTAATCTTGAACAAACCTTTGAAAAGAAATGTTTATTTTTAATGAGTTTATTTGCTTTACGTAACCACGTCAGCGGTTGTTTTCAAACGCAGTCATTTAACGGTTGTACTTAATCCGTTAAGTAAACAATTATAATTAGACTTTTGTCCCCGTTCGAAGCCAAATCAAATCACTCATTTTCTCGCTTTATTCCGTCGAATTCGTGTGAGGAGTATGTGCAGCTCATTCAAAAAACTTCTTACAAAACTTGGCTTTCAAAAATTAAATAAAATACTTATTAGTCAAGTTCGTTTCTTTGATTCTATAATTATTTTCCAAAGCACGAAAATGTTAGCGCAGATTGCAAATTTACGTCTATGCGCCCTAATGTCTGTGAGCCCTTATGTCCTTGCGACCTTATGTCCTGTGCCGTTTTGTCTGCGCCCTTATGTCGGGTTTCGAGTTAATCTGCACCCCCATCTGTCGGAAGGTTTTGGAAATACCAGTTACAAAGCGATATAATGTTGGAAACTGATGTCAATCATACCCAGCGGCTTGCCACAACTCTCCAGCCGACACAAACACGCTCGGTGTAAGATTACAACCGAAATCGGATTTTGTCGAGAACGGCCTTCTTAAGAGTTCGAGTCGGGGTTAGCGTTAAGGTAAGAGTTACTGAGTTAAGGTTAGCGCTCCAACTCCTATCAAAAATGAAAGACTAAAACCTCTTTCGGTGAAAAATGGATCAAGGGCGTTTCTGCAAAGTTCGAAATCGGTAGCAACCCGACGTCACACAGCATATTGGGAAGTAAAAACGCCTTCAAACATAAAACCCTCGTGCCGGTTACCCACCTGCTGACTTGACTTGGCATATACGTTCTGGCAAAGAAGGCGGCTTCGGGAAGGCGGTTTGTTGCAATGAGAAGCTCCAGACACTTCTCTTTTTGTCCGGTAATAAAGTAGCTGAGAAACGCGACGTTGTTCTTGCCTAAAGGTATACTCTGGATAAACGTCTCTTTGTATTATGCGGAAGCGTGTAACGAGTTTGCGAGGCCTATCTCCGCGTTATTGCGCCTGGGCAATACAGCTCCTTTCCAAAAAATGTCGCAGCGGTGGCGAGTCGTTGGTAACACTGTATTTGATTTGACCGGCCCGAGATTTGAACCTCAAACCTCCTGCTCCAGATACGAGCGCGTTACCGCTCGACCAACAAGCCGGTCTGGATATAGATGACTTACTACATATAGATGCGTTTTACCATTTTCACTTTTGAGTCCCGGTTCTTGGTTACAGTGTCTGCTTATGACCGAGTAAGGCAAAAAGTGCCAAGTTACGACAGAACCGTGCCAATTAATGAGTTGATGTGTCACCGAAACAACATCGCTAGTGTAAAACTTTGATTGGCATCGACCTTTTGTGATTCGGGAAGTTTTGGAACGACTCAGCATCAAGCCGGCACCCAAACCCCGGCCCTAAAAGGAATTGAAAATCTACGAGGAGACAAATGAAAAACTAGAGGTTGCTCACAGCCACGGCAGATGCAAACGCCTGTAGATTGGCTGGAAAAAAAAAAGTAAAACTGCGCTTCGTTGAGATATTTTATTACTCTTGTTCCTCTACACGTCCCGTCGTTCACCTTTATAACACACATTTTTGGCTTTCAATTCGTTTTTTACTGTTCCCGCACAAGCTAACAAGCCCCGAAATCATTACGTAACGAAATTTGCAAGTATGTGGTAGCGTTTTCAATGAGTGCTGGAGCTAAAATATGCTTAAAAAATCCCGAAGATTACAAATTTCGATACGTACAGTCATGAAGTAAAGACAATATTGGAGTACAGACCCGGGTCTTGTGTAACACAAATTTGTACAATAGAATATTGAAAACAGACCCGGATGCATTACGAATCAAAACTTTTAACCCTCGGGATTTTTAAAGCATGTTTTAGCTCGAACACTCATTAAAAAGACTAGCACATATTCGAGAAGATAAACCTCGTTTGTGGCTTTAAGATAGACTTTTCCGCGGTTGAAAACTAAGTTCAACTTCAAGCCACCCGCACTAGGCAACCTGATCCACAAAAACATTAATAATCTTATACAAGAAATCAAAAGAAACAGCGGTTGCTACGTGAAGTGGAAATTCTTACGGAGTGATATTCGTAACATGGTCGTAAATTATGACGAAATCATCGACGATGGCGTTTTTAATGAACATCAAAAACCTAATGCAAAACAACATTTGGTGACACCTACCTCCAGCCTGGGCCCCATCCGCTAGAGAGCGCACCATGGCATCATTCCCGGAAGATGTTGCCAGTAGCAACAACCCTCCAAAGTCTTCGGCCTGCCTAAGACACTCCTGCGCCATACGGAAGTCGCATTTACTGGTGGCCAACTCTGCCAATTGCTTCCATTTTTGCTCAGCCTAAAAACATGTATTTTTGCCTGGGATGTCCAAGAACCAAAGATTGGAACACAATAAAATTTTTATCCAGCCTGCGCCCAGATCTCCGAGCGGAAATATCCAGCAGAGACGCCAACGAATCACCCAAAATGCCCCGCTTAGGCTGACAACTCATTTTTTAGATTCTACCAACTTCTACGGCCTAAAATACTCAGAATATCACTATTTCACCGGCTCATAACCGATTGTGGTGGAATGGATAGAGCGTCTGCTTATGAAATTGTAGAATCTGGTTTGATTCTAGGTCCGGTCAAACCAAAGACAATAAACACTGGTATGGCAGGTTGACTTGTAGGCTGCAGAAGTCACTTCGCTGTCTCCTGCCCATGGTGACTTGATGAACAAAGAAGTAATTACAGTTCAATACCGTTATAGCCCACTAAAGGTTTTCCACGTCTCATTCGCCGCTCCTTCAAAAAAGGGACACCCCAGATTTCTACAATAATTTACATCAATTTTCCTTTTTTCGCAAATCACACCACCACCGCGGTCTGATGAGCTTCGAAGAGAAACTGGAAGTTGCTGGCAGCACAGTTTGTTGAACCACTCAACACCGGCACTAGACTTCTTTTGAAGTATTTCACAGTATTTCGACGGAAATCACTTCGCTGGAAACATTCCGGTCGGCTGCCGGCTCTCTCTCAATTATATAGCACAGCAAGATGATACAATAGTTGAACGAAAATAGGTGAGAAATCGCCTTGAATTGAAGACGAAAGCATTTTGCAAAGGAGTTCGTGATAAGTTGGTTTTCTATTGGAATCTTATGATGCGATGTTACGCTGTGTTACGCCCTCGCAATATCAGAACATGAAGCTTTGTGGCAAAACAATTGACCGCCAACACTTGCTCTCTACAGAAACCACTTAATACACTTGGAAAATACTTCTCAATAGCAAATTCCTCATAAAAAGTTAAAGGCTGCTTAGTATCTCTTTCTATGCAGAACGTCAAGCAGGGAAACTGTAAATGTCAATTTTAAAAAGTTTGGTTTCATCCGATGAGGAACCGAACCAGAGTCTATGGTTTCAGCACTATACACTCGACCACTACTTGGTTTACAAATATAATTCAAAATAAGACATCACAAATACCTACCTGGGCTTCTTCGGCAAGTTGATAGGCGATCTGGAGCTCACCGAGGCTAAGCGCAAGTTCGAACTTGTGTTCGGGGTCCCCGGTGACTGCCATTGCTTGTGGTTTGTAACCCTGCACGAAAACAAAAAGGCATAGATTTAAAGCTTTAACGCTGTAAAAGCAGATCCTCCCATAAAGAATTTTTTTAGAGATTAGAAATGCTTTCCGTTTTCCCGCGAACTGGAAATTCTTCCTGGCTTAAAGTAAAAACTCCCCTAAAAGATCATAACGTCTTTAAGATGTATTGTTGTTGGACTAAAGAAAAATAGGCTCCGGGGCAACTGCCAAGTTCACTCATTGTTACATTGGCAAATCAGTCTTAGATGCTCCTTGACACCTTCAACCTTTAGAGAGATACAGCTAGAGATCGCTTTTATTGGAGAAATGAGAACTACTTGAAGTAATAAAGAGGTACCTCAAACTTTGTTCTACTATTGCTCTTATCCGAGAAACCAGATTTAATTCGTTTTACACTCTTCCATTGGCAAACCGGAGTTTCGAAATTTCGTGACATCAGAAAAGGATCACTTTGCAAAAGCAACGAATAAGCAATGCTTATTGCGCGAGAAATTTTGCAAAGTTATCCTTTTCTAATGTCACGAAATTTCGAAAAGCAGGTTTGCCAATGATATACATTATACACTATTCAAACGAAGCAGAATAGTGAAACAAAGTTTAGGGTATCTCAAGTAGTTCTTCATCTCGTTAAGAGTAAACACCTAATTTCTTTTCGGTCAATTACTTAACAGGCACAAAACTCACTTGCTTTTCCAGAAAATGAGCGACTCGGGTGCGCTGTTCCTTTGGAATCGGAACTTTTTCTGCTGTTTCGAAATCCTGCCTCATCACGGCAGTCTGGTATTCCAACACTGAGAGCAGCAGAGAGTAACTGACCTAAGATTAAAATAAAGTGCTTTTCATAATTGCAGAAGTAGAAAAAAATATAGTCTATGATTGATGTTATATAAAAATACATAAAGCACATAAACGAAGTTTAAAAAACACTTACACTAGCACCTGATGAGTCTTTAGGAAAAAGCAGATTGTTGTGCTTTTAACCTTTGACTGTGATTTTGTAATTGTAAAAGTATACATAAAAAAAGTTCTTCTTAGCAGTTAGTAAATTGGTATCAATGTATTATCTCTCCAAAGGCAGCCATGTAGTCAAGAGGTAATAGCAAGGAGGCTGCACCGTCAACTATTTAACGCACTCGCTGGCTCCTTTGGAAGAGACAAGACATTGACAACAATTTACTCACTGTATTGCATGTTTATTATTTTATTATTAAGTTAAGTGGCTTCACGCTACTCGTTCAATGCCAAACGACAAGCAGAAAACAGTACATGTCAATTTTCGGTTTGCTTAGATTAGAAATTGAACCTAGTCTACTGTTTCAGCAGCTGACACGTTATCAAGCAATGGACAACTAATCTGTCATTCATTTTCATTGTACGGGAAATTGAACCCCACTCTCTAGCTACGCACAGGAAGAAGAAATGAAGCTACCGACTAACTATAACCAGTTTGTGCAGATAAACTTATAATTAAGCTGGAGCTTACAGTAAATTATCACCTAGCATTCGGTAGGACATCATTAAAGTAAATAAACTGTAAAATTTTTATGCTACAAGTTTGTGAGTTAATTCGTAATAGTTGATCAAATGATCAGTGGTCGAGTGAATACCAAAACGGTCGACTAGGGTTTGATTACCGGTCGGGTCAAACCAAAGACTGTAAAATTGGTATCCACAGCTTCCTAGGATCTAGATTCAAATTTGCGTCCAGCATTAAAAGGAAAAGTATGAAGTTTCCTTTGTGTGTGGTGCACAAGCGATACTTGACTCGATGATCGCAGGGTACCTTCGCTGTCTCCTGGATCTACTGGACAAGGCAACTTGGCGAATAGAGATGATTGATGACCATAGAAAATTAAGAAATTTCATTTTCAACTTAGTAACACTAAATTAGGATGCAAACTTACAACATTGAGCTCTTTGTCACCAAGGTATAAACGGTTTTCGCTGGGCATGTAGCCGAGAAGATAGAGGGTCCTGAAACCAAGCGACTGTTAGAAAACTATTAAATTTGAATTTTTTTAATTATCAGTACTCAATACGTACAACAACATACTGGAATCTTTAAACCTTTAACACAGCAACTACGAAAAACACGGGCCGTAGGTTGAAAACTACTGATTTGCAAAAAAAGCTGGGGTCTTCCAATGTTCACACACAAAAAAATTTGAAAAGACAAACCTGTCTAAATGAGCGATTGTGACAATCTCACCGCCCACGTAATAATTGAGACGGTTAACAGAGTTGGTGTAGATGAAGCAGTCTCCAATCCACAATCCAGTCTTAACGATTTCCTCAATCTCTCCAACGTCCTACAGAAATATACAACTCAATATGAATTGGCTTCCGAACCAATTACATAAGATGAATGGCAGCAGTAATTACAATTACATCCAATCCGAAGTTGAGCCGTGGATCGGCACCGATCATTTTTCCCCTTTTTCTTGATTATTTGTCGGTCATCAACTTAAATTTTAGGTGAATGCCCGATAATAAATTAGCCAATTCCGTCAAAATAACAAAAAATTTAACTTAGAATCATGCTTGCGATGATGAAAATGACCAAAATCAACTCTGGATGACCAAAAAATTAGTTCAAATTCGGACATTTAACGAAAATTTCTGAGCGACAAAATAAACAAAGAAACTCCAAACTCAATTTTTAAACTAAAACTTGAAATTAAGCTTTCAGTATTGATTCGATTCCCATAAAATCACCAACTATCTAATCTCTAAACGAAAGGCACCGACCTCGCTAAAGACGTCCGAAACTCCATCTTCAGTGACCATATCTGGATTTTCCTTGGCTTCTTCCAGTTTAGTCGCGTCATACTTCAAAATGTAGAACGATTCATCCGTTGTTATGGCAACCAAGTCGCCGTTGTCCGACCAGAAAACCTGGACAGAGTAAACTGATAATTCTACACATTGCTCAGTTGATTGTCCATTGATCCTAAAAAGCGCGGAAGACTCTTCGTCTTTGGGTTGATCACTAAAAGTTGTAGATCGGCCCGGGCATATCGGGTGGGTTTGCGATAGAGATTATAAAATTTTGAGCTTAATTCGGCCTGATACGCACCTTTGTTTTAGGTGGTTATAAATACAATCGAAATAACTTTGCAAAACTGAATGAAGACTTGATTTAAGCACCAATACAATTATTAAAAACACAATAATTATTATTGCATTACAATCATTAAGTAGTTTTATTTAGTCACAACGGACTCGAGTCATTTAAAGGAGAAGAGCAATTAACTGTACGCGTTTTTAGACCAACTTAACTTCAGGGCTGTTTTGGACCTGGTTTGAGGTTCAAATAATTTTTTTCGGGGTCGGATTCGGGCTGATATTTTTTGGTTGGGGCCTAAACTAGTCGGCCCGTTTGCAACTCTGTTACTACTAGTCAACCATTCTCCCACCACTCCCACGGTCAACACAATTGAGTTTTGAGTAGTCTTGACTTTGCAAACGGCACCGATTTTTATCCAGGAGCAAAGTTAATACGATAACTGGTAATAATAGCAAAGTCGATGACTGGCCGAAACCAACTTATTGGAATTATGGTTTAAATTTAAGGCCAAAAATCATACCTAGTTGCAAAAAAGACAACAGAGTCTGAAAATTAAATGTTGTTCTAAATTTGACTATTTGAAAGCAAAGATTTTGAAAAAAAATCGAACAATACTCACGTTTTTAGGGTTAATTTCTATTCGTCGAATGAGCTCCAAAGTCTCCCAGTCGTAGAAAGCCAGCCCCTGGGAGGTTCGCACCCCCAAAAGGTGGCCGCCGTAAATTCCTTCCGCCCCAAAATCGGGTTTGAACGATTTCCTCTCTTTGAAGTTTTTAAATAGTTTAATAGAAGTGCTGCTTTCCCGAACGGCGTACCTGAAAAACAAAAGAAAATTACTACTGTTTTTCCGAGAAGCAAGAAAACCCTGTTAGAGGTTGAGCTCGAGACAAATTTTGACTAGGGGGGAAATTTAATGTTACGATAATTTTATCGTAATACTAAGTTTCCATTGGAG
This sequence comes from Trididemnum nubilum, assembly GCA_963965965.1. Classification (NCBI taxonomy): domain Eukaryota; kingdom Metazoa; phylum Chordata; class Ascidiacea; order Aplousobranchia; family Didemnidae; genus Trididemnum; species Trididemnum nubilum. The sequence goes on from OZ014487.1 coordinate 3,798,467, forward strand.
TGACATGCCAATGTAACTTGCTCTCCTCCACAGGAAATAGCCGAGATGCATATTTCTAAAGTGTGCCTCTTTTGTAACATATATATCTCAGGTTGGCAATGCTCACCGAACCGTAACTATAATGCGAGGTTCTCCAAACAAAGAATACAAGAACGCAGCACAAATCGAACTAAGCGCGATATTTCATAGACGCTCACATCGACGCTACACCATAAAAACGACACTGTCCAATCGCAAAAATATCATACTTAACTTGAGATAAAGAGAAAGAAGAGATAGATTACAACCACAAGGGAACTTTTCTGAAAATGTTCTCCGCCACAGGAGCTGGACAGTTTCAATCAACCAACATTTCGCTACGCGGACTATCACACGTTCCAAAACGGGTCCGTGACAACTAACCGCTGCAAACTGACCGCGAACCAACTAACCCTGATGCTGGCAGTCAGTTGACTTGGTTCGTTCCAAAATTACCAGCAAGGTTTGGTATTACTCTAACATTGCAATAAACTAAAGACCAAAGTCCGGCAATTTTGCAGCTACTGATGTTGCATTTTTGTTTTCCACTTACGACTAAAACTTTCGGTATTTGTAAGGTGAAATATGTAAACGTTCTGCAAATAAATGCTGAAAACCTCAGTCATAATGGAAATGGGATGGTGATGAGTTTGGTGGTGCAAAAAAGAGAAAGCTGGAAGGGAAGGGATATTTTAAAATTGATCATGCAGGATAAAAAAGAGTGCATGTTCATAGCAAAACCGCCGATCCGCTGAGTAGACGCTGCTTAAGTTACTCATTACACAGCTTTGAAAATAAGACGCCAAACTGAAAAAAAGAAAAAAAGACGCCAAACAGCCGACCTTGAGAATTAAGATGTTTTGTGCAGAAGGAATTTTAGGCTAACAACTTCCAATGATGTTCAAAAATACGCAATTAACCTCATACGTACACAACACATGCTACATCTATAAGGATCGAGAGTATACAGTTGAACAAAACACTCACAACGCACTTACTCAGAGGAGTCGTTAGCCCATGTGAATTCAAGTGCGGAACCGAACGCTTTATTACGTAACGCCATTGCAGTGTAGATGATGTACTCGCCGTCCCCACACACTACGACAAACCTGGAAAATATATCATGGCTGAATAATAAACAGAAAAGTTGAATGCTACGACCAGATGCCGGAGTTCTACAGCTCAAAATGAAAACATAATTATCGAATTTTTTCCGAACTAACATTTTTATCAAACTTTGATCAACAAAGTCTGTTTTCAAGTAACCCTTGCAATCTTGAATATAGTATGAAATTTTTAGGTATAAGCTTTAAAGTATAAAAACTCTCGTCGCCTAAAAATCCTGGCACATAATTGGCGCGGTTCCACTTCGCGAGATTTTAACCTTTTTAACCAACATTCTTTTTTAACCACATCTTTTCTTTGGTCTTTTCGTCTGCAATCCACGAAAGGCCCTACAATAATTTTTCACGAACTTTTTTTGTTATTTTTCGCCGCCCAGGTTTAAGCATACAAAATTTACTGTCCGTTAGGTTTCAGCATGCAAAGTTACCGTCCGTTAGCGTTGTGTTTGATGTTTTGTGGGAAAACTTCGCAACTTCCCATGTCTTTGATGGATAATTGGAGACGTTCTCCATCTCGCAGATCTTGGTCTAAAAACACGTGAAAATTAACCTCACTTCCAATAATAACATGTTAGATAAAAAATGGTACTTAAAGATTAGCAATTTGAGATATTCATGTTCAGAACAAGCAATCTAATTGAAATAGCTTTAAGAAAAATGTTTCATACATTACAATTTAGTTTATTTTTAGGCAGTCGCAACTCAAAAAAATGTACGTCGAGTTCTTCGAAGAATCTTTTCAAGATAAGAAGCTTCTCATTCAGAAATTGTTGGCAGTCATTTCAGATAGAAAGTAAGATATAATTAACGTACAATGGCCAAAATTAAAACGCAAACAATAACAAATTGATTTCGGCAACGAAAAATTTGAGTGCGCTGTGGCAGCTACGTGGGACTTGGTGATTGTTTGACTTTTTTGGGTTACTTTATATATTTTAGACTGATGATGGCCCTATTCGGTGAGGGTTTGATTATTTATTTGCTTACATATTTAAATTTAGGCCGATCGTACTAGTTAAAATTTTTCAGGAAATGCATGTACGCCTTACCAGCCATAGCTTTCAGATTAGCTTGTTGTATTTCGGAATGCCTGGCCCAAATAATCTTCCCATTGTTATCCATGGACATGGCTGGTTCTTCTCGGCCCAGTTTTATGATTAAGCTTCCGTCGTCATAACCCAATGCAATATTGTTCGAACCCTGTGTGATGAAACACTAAATCTCAGAGGCAGATTCAATTTGTGTGACGTTATGTCTACTGTATTTTAATTGTGGAAGCTGTGACCCTTCCTTACACGGCTGCTTATTCGAGTAGCAAGACCGAGAATTGAACTTACAAATCTAGTTCTGATGTTGAAAGTGCGAATGACCAGCGCATTGCTGTGCTATTTTTTAATCGATCGGTAGTCGAGGGGATAGAGCGTCTGCTACTGAAGCGGTTGACTAGGGTTGATTGATTGATCCACATTTATCTCCTATTTACGAGAAAGGGACAGTGGCGCTTTTATTTTGGACGAATCGTCTTCAACCGCTTAGGAGTTGACCGTATTCCAAGCTTGTCGGTTGATGTTTGACTTCTTCCCACGTAAATTTGCTGGTTGTTTAAAGCCACCACTTGCAGATCAATGATAGTAAAGCGCCGCATCCAAGGACGCAACAACGTGATGGTTGAGCCCAGATCATGCAACCCAAGTCATGAGATTCCCAGTGGGGTTAAACTAAAGACTAAGAAAGTTGGTATTCACAGCGTTCTTGATTCTGTTCAGCAGTGTAAAGCCTTCACCATGTGGTGAACAGGTCGGAGCTTGACTAGGAAGACCGAAAGGTCCCTTCGCTGTCTCCTGGTCAAGGCAACTTGGTGATTGAAGAGGCGAATTCAAAAACTTGGTACGATAATCACTGATCTACACGCATGAATAAGTGATTAAGTGAATGAGTTAAAATTGCCCTGAATGCTGACAAGATAAAAATGCAAGACTAGGGAAATGTCTGAGCTAAAATAAGGTCAATTTCGTAATCATTGGTTTAAAATTGTTGACAGTGCTCGCAGAAATGACTTTGGAAAATCATGAAATTAAAACCTAATGGCTGGAAAACACAGCAGCACTTACTTTCATTGCTGTAACACACCAAACTCTTTCCATCCCATAGTTTAATGTGGTTTCAAGTCGATATGTGCTGGCGTGCCAGATCTTGACGGAACCTGTGGGGAAAAATATTCCATTGAAATGTGTTAATAAAAAACAAATGGAGATGTACCGACATATGCCTAATATTCTTAAACATTCAAAAAGGACAGATTTTATGACCTTATTTACTATAAACCCAGCCAAAAAATTGTCATCGCAAAAAATATAGAGATTTTTCATGCACTGAAAATCACCCGACTGTAATATACTGTTAGGGCAGCTATTTGACTAGAGTTTGTTTGCCTCGTTTAAGTGCTTTTTTTAGTTTCAAAATATTGTGAGACTAGTATAAATAAACGTCCAGCAAAAACTTGACTTTATAAGTTTCCTGTTTAACGTTGCGCAAAAATTCTCGGTTGCCGTGGCGGTTTTTTTTCTTGAGAAATATTTATTTGAAATGATGACTCAAGGGAGTGTATTCAATTGTTTGGATCTACCTCTATCGGTACTCCGGTTTGCAGGACTGGTTCTCCGATATTGTGTTATTTTGATGGAAACATGTCCAAATTGTTGCGAGACATTTATTTTTGAGAAAGTATAATTGAATGAACAAAAACAAAAGGAGTAACTATTTTACCACAAAATTTAACCTAAGAGAGTAATTAACGAAAATAAAAAATATTTATCCGCGCATTTTTCATTTACTTTTTAAAGCGTTAAGATTAGGATTTGGGCTAAGGTTAGTTTAGGAGTTAAGGATTTGAGTTTAGTGGATAAAATTTTTGGTGAAATAGTCTATTCCTAAAAACAAATTGGCAAAATAAACTCGGTAATATACCCACAATTTAAATATCACTCCACTAAGGTTAGTTTAGGAGTTAAGGATTTGAGTTTAGTGGATAAAATTTTTGGTGAAATAGTCTTTTCCTAAAAACAAATTGGCAAAATAAACTCGGTAAGATACCCACTATTTAAATATCGCTCCACTTACCGTCTTCTGATCCGGTCATTATAATAGGTAGTTCAGGATGGAAGGCAACACAAACCACGTTCTGCGAGTGCCCTTCTAACGTTTGGACGCATGTTTTATTTTGATAATCCCAAATCTTTGTCAGGCGGTCATCAGCCCCTGATATGAGGTATGGCTTGTCTCCTCCACTGTAATAATCCACACAATTCACACCTGTCAAAATAGTTTTGAATTATAAAAGACAAAACCAACAATTTTCCGTCCGATTTTTGTTACAATTATGAATCTGTGGTCAAATCAAATTGTCATTATTCTCGCTGCATTACGCCGCAGCGTGGAACTAATTAACAGGGCCAACCTCTACTCATTGTGCCAAGAAACACACTAACACAGGTTCTTTCAAAGCGTAGCAGCAGTAACGAGCCGTTGGCCACATTGTGTCTGAATTGACTATCCCGAGATTTGAACCTCCGACCTCCCATTTAGAGACCAACTGGCCGGTCTGAATGACTTGATCAACCTTGCAATTTAGCACAGAATTTTAAGTTTCGGTTTTTGTTCTTGAAGATGATAATGAAGCTGATACTTTAAGGTTTTTTTGTTTTTTTTTGTTCATAATGAAAATGCTCGACAGCTGCGGGTTGGCAACAGACAATATATGAAATACGCATAGCATAGTTACCTAGATGATACACGTAACAATAATACGGAGTAATACCTGAAACCAGTGGCGCACCCAGGGGGGGGGGTTTCGGGGGTCGAAACCCCCCCCTTTTGGAACTCAAAAAACAACATAATTTTGTTGATATAAACAGTTTGTAACACTTTGCCATATTTATTTTTCACTAAATAATCACTTGCGTTGTTGTTTTAGGGTTGTAATTTGATCCTGCAAGATAAGATGTTGTTATAGGGCGGTAATTTGATTCTTACGATATTTACCAAGCAATTGAGATTTTTGCGTTTGTTTCAATTACAATTTTGCTTCCACAGCATTTCAACTAGAGATCGATATATTGTGTAACTATGCGTATTTGTTATATCCATTGAATAATGGATAATATTATACCCAATCATAAACTTGTGAGCAGAACATTGCTTGACACTAAAAAGAGACAAACGTCATTTAGTGAAAAAAGTCGTCCTTGTATAAAAAAAACCTACTATATAAGCCAAACTCACTTTTTCCCTTAAAAAAGCAAACAAATCTGCTGTTTGAAGACGAAAAGCACAACAAAATTACACTCAAACGTCAAGATTTTTATTCTGCAATTGTATTCAGGAATTTAAAAGTGGCTTTTAATAGCGTCAGAGCTATCATTTCCAAATGCTTTTTTCTATATTTTTGCATTCACCATATAGTATTTTAGGTGATTTTGCAGCATCATGCATCATAATAACAACCCATTGTCTACTTCAGTGTAATCAACTTCTGTATATACCATCGCATTTTAGTTTTTCTTCATTTCAGCGTAGATTCATGAAGAGAGTTGGATGAAAACGTTCAATCTAAAACAGCCTGAGTGGAAATTATAGCTCCGACGCTAATGAAAGTTATGTTGAAATTCTGTGCCACTAACAAGCTTTTTGAATTTAAAAACGCATTGATTTAAAAAATTTCAGCCAAATTTGCAATCTTTCAGCATATGAACATATTTTGGACTTGACCGGTAAATGTGCGGGGGCTGATTGGACAGAGCAAAATAAACTCTTTCAATTGCTTTCAAATCTTTGTAATTTAGCTTTTTCTAATTGCTCTAAAAACATTCAAAACGTCATCCAAATGGCGTTAAAATGGCTATTTTTTTTCTGAAAAATTGCAAGAATTGCTCAGTGGCTGGGGGCGAAGCCCCCAGGCCCCTATCTTAGTAATTTAGCTGTTTCTAATTGCTCTAAAAATGTTCGAAACGTCATCCAAATGGCTATTTTCTGAAAAATTGCTAGAAATGCTCAGCGGCTGGGGGCTTCGGCCCCAGGCCCCCACCTAAGGATTTAGCTTTTTCTAATTGCTCTAAAAACGTGCAAAACGTCATCCAAATGACGTTAAAATGGCTTTTTTTTTGAAGAATCACAAGAATTGTCCAGTGGCTGGGGGCTCCGTCCCCAGGCCCCCACCTTAGTAATTTAGCTGTTTCTAATTGCTCTAAAACATACAAAACGCCATCCGAATGGCGTTAAAATGGCTACTTTTCTCTGAAAAATCGCAAAAATTGCCCAGCGGCTGGGGGCTGCGCCCCCAGGCCCCCATTGGGGTAAATCGTTATCTTGCACGCAATCTTCACAACCAACAACTTTCAAAATCGTTATTACAAGGTTTTGGAATAAACAAATGTTGCAACGATGCAACTATTACCGCGAAACCCTGTTTGACTATAACTGCATTAACCACAATTGGGTACTGGTTGCTTTTTGAAAAATTCAACCCCCCCCTTTAAAAATTTCTGGGTGCGCCCCTGCCTGAAACCCTAATAATATGACTAAAAAAACACTACAAATATTCACTGCAGATATGGCAATTATCAACTTGAAAATATTCAAGGTGCTACAAAAAACAAGTAACTTGGGCCTTCCGAAACTACTGTAGTTGCATCCAACAAAAAAGAGCTACCTTTATCGTGGCCTTCAAGTGTGAAGTTAGGGGTTTGTGAACCAAGTTGCCACACTTTGATGGTGTGGTCCAGGGAGGCGCTCGCGAACTGGTTGTTGTCTTTCGGGTTAATAACAATTTGCATGACGTAATGAGTGTGACCTTCAAATATTTGCGAACAATTCCATTTTTTGTCCCAGTCCCACAGCTTTATGAGCATGTCGTCTGCAAATGAAAATTGTGAATATCACTAATAGGTAACAGGCATCATCACGTTACAGCTCAAGCCAGTGGCTCCAACCTTTCATGAACCATGACCTATTGACCTTTCTTACAACTCTCACAGCACTTGTGGGTGTAGGGACCAGCGGCCCCCTGTTTGCAAAACGTAAAAAACGCCAGAACATTTAATTAATTCCTAAATCATACCAATTACAACATGAAGCTTTAACAAAACAAAAAACAAATACATCCAAAAAAAAAAAAAAACTTAAATCTTTACTCTTCAGCGCTATTTGAACCAGATACCAAGTATCTAGGGCTCAAGTGTGCACTTCCTCCTCCCATAGCCCTTTCGTTGTCATCACCAGAAAACCGCTCTATGGCCAGCATGAGAAACCCTGGCTTAAGTAATTATAAACACAATTTCTCTAGTTTACTACGAAAATTTACGACTCTATGGGTCGTTTGTGCCAACGTTGATTAACTTTGATGTGGGATTACCAGTTTTTTATCTTTTACACCGTTGAACTTGTTACATTAAAATAAACTGAATTCGCAAGTTCAGAAAAGTTATTCTTGAATTGCATAATCATTTTCGTAATTTGCCAAGCTATTTGTCCAAACATTTCAAAAGTTTTGGTGATCCGCGGATTAAAGTTAATCCAATTCGATGCATACGGTCCTAGATGGAATAATTAATTACACAATGTCGCACAAGATCCACACTTCCAAGTAACATTAAAAAGGTTGGAAAGTTAAACAACCAGCACAAGCAACATACCTTATTCTAACGATAGTACGCAGTGATAGTGTTTTGCATTTTACCATACAGTTTGGTATAAAACGAATGCAGGATTTTGATAATCAAAAGTGAATCATAATCCAAAGAGTTATAAATGATATTCATTGCATTAATGTCTTTCCAACTCAGAAAACCTTAAGCTCAATGAAACAACAGCAAATTAAATTGAAAGCATGATAGTGTAGAAATTCATCTCAACACCTATTTTCCAAAATGAAGGCCATTTATCTTACCGCTGCTAGTGAGGATGTAAGGTTGTGTGGGATGGACAGCTATGGAGCGGATGTAATCTGTGTGTGCTTCAAACAAATGGACTCTTTCTAAGGTGTTGTAGTTGAAAACCCGAATTGTCATGTCATCCTGAAAAATGCAATTCAACCAGCATTAACTTTTGAATAAAAAAAGCATGATTTTCAATACAGTGATAATCATTTTATGATACTAGTTGTAACATTGCGTTTGCTACAGCAAAAATACGAGTGCCGTATTTCTGTGAAAATGAACCACCCTTGATTGGAAGTCATCCTTTAATAGAAATTGCACAAAAATAAAAGTATAAGAATGCAAGCTGTGGTAGAAAAAGTATAAGAATGCAAGCGCAACTGATAGATAAATAAGTACACACACCACAGGTCAGGTGATGTTGCTTCCAACCACTGGGTGATTTTTGTGATTTTACAGAAAAAACAACAACTAAATTTTAACACCATTTGGATCACATTTTTAAAGCCATCAAAAAGAACGAAATTGCTATGACTGGAAAACCAAGCGACAGCATTGATTTAATTATTCACCATTCAGCCTCCCTTACTTACTGATGAAGTTCAAAATACGGCTAAAAATTTGAATCTTTGAGTTACATTTTCTACGTGGCTTAAGGAGGAGCTTAAGTCACTCTTGGTAAGTTGCATCACCAGTTGCTTACCAGTCACCAATTCACACCTACTGTAATCTTTGTTCAAGAGAGTGGTTGAATATGTTTTGATTACCACAGCTATTTTTCTACTTTTCCCTCCATGATTTAATGTCATTAGTCAAAATACAAGAATATGCTACACATCAAAACAAACTTATTAAAGAAAGTTTAAACAAGAAGCTTTGGAGATTGGAGAATGATGACAGAACAAAGTCAGGTGATTCAGTGACTTTGTCACTTTAGCCAGAGATCATTACCAAAGAGTCTTTGGTTCTAATTTCTGACTACAATATCACTGCTCAATGCACGTACGGTATGTAAGATCTAATTGAATGTATATTGCTAAAGTAGCAAAGCACAAGATCTTTTCACAATTGGCCATCACAAACTAATGGTGTAAAAAAAGGCTAAAAAGCTGTCAACACCTAGTTAGTTACTGTTCATATTTATCCATTTTTGATCAAAATTTACATCTCAAAACAGCCAAAAGCTTTTTTTATCATAAAATATTTTTGACTTAAAAGTAGGCTAAAAAAGGTAGGTTTATGACAAAGAATTGCGTGACTGTGAAACAATTGTTTGTGATCAGTTGACTTGATTCATAAAACAGCTATCAAAGACCTTTTTTGGCATTTCCAATAGTTTGGGTGAGAGGGTGCAAGCATTGAACGACGAATTTAAAAGCGTTAACAGAAAAAATGGCCAAAAATCACTCAGCATAATTTGCTGTAAATAGTGAGGCAACAAAAAACTCAGTACTTTGATTCAAAAGTTTTTTTACAAGGATGAAGTTCCTATATATTAAAATACAGAGCATAATACTGAATTTTAAAAATATTGAAGGTAGGAACATTTTAAAAACAAAAAATACCATAGATCAACTTAAAATCGAAATTATTGCATTCTGCAATCTGCACACTAAAAACTTGGAACGTTTTTTCTTGGATTAAATGTACAAAGTTTAATGTGAACACAAGATAGCCCAATTAACTTAATTTGGATGTTATTATCTTTACTGGTGTGAAAAGAAATACAGTAATCTGAAGTTAACTAGGGCCTTTTCTAATCGATCCAGATGATACTTTTGAATTTCGAGGCAGATACCAATGGCCAGAGTATGTTGCAAACTTCATATAAAATGAATTCATGTAAAAAACTTACAATTGATACAAAACGCAATTTCATAAACTACAAAAACAATCACAAATAAAGCATCAAAGGATCGATAGCTTTTAAACTAATAAAATATAGTTTGAAAAACAAAGTCTCTTAGGCTTTTGAGGGCCGATGTTGTTTGTTAAAAATCAGTAAAATATTGCCACTTTGATTAAGTTAACTTAACTTAACCTCTAAGTCATTAAGTTAACCTCTAATGAAATATGATAGAGCTACTCACAGAGCCGGTGACTACCCAGTTTTTTCTGCTGATGAAACGAGTGGCTCTAACTGGCAAGTCACACACTTCAAATGACTTTACAAGTGTCTGAGATTCATGATTCCAGATGTGTACATTTCCTAAAATACACAATGTTAAACAGTAGGTATGAGATAACAATAGAATATTTTTTCTGTTTAAAATGTGGTTAAGTATATACATAAATTAAGGTGATTTGCACCATTGTTCCTTCTTAGGTTTTGGTTAGTCAACAAGCGCCCAAAAAATCGATGATTTTCCCATAGCAAACAATAAAAATTCAAAAATGAGTCGACATGTCCCCAATAAAAATTATGATAAAAATCTGCTTTATGGTTACACAAATTTACACTCAGAGATTTCAGTAAAGTTTTATACAATAATTTCTAATTTGAAAAAATTATGAATCCCACTGTCAGAATCAAATCAAGTCACCACATAAAAACATCCCATGAATAACAAGTTTCATATCTAGCAAATCATTGGTATCAGCCTTCAACTCATTATCAATGCAAAAAATAACACTAATCATATAGTGTAAGGATTCTACGAGTTCCAAATGACACTGAATTTTTTTTGGTGAGTAATCAACTAGTTATCTTGGTGAATAGCGCCAACATGATTAGATTTCTCAATCTTTTGAAAGCGATACCAAATCGATGCTAGCCAAAAGCACTTAAATAAATTTAAAAAGCATCTGATTTTGAAACAGCTGCAATACTACTGTTATATAAAGATATAAGCTGCAAGCTACATTTACCTTTGTTCAAAACTTAGCTATAAAAATTATGATAAAGATCAACGAAAAGCATATGCGATAAAAACATTATGGAATGCATTGCTACATCATTAACTAAAAAAAAAAGACAGCTGCACAAAAGCTATTTAAAGATTCAACTCTGCTTACCATTATACAATGAGACAAGCATCCATGGTTCAGTTGGATGCAGATCGACACATTTCACTCGATCTGATCGAGCTGTTAACTTGCGTTTGATATCCAAACGCAAAGGCTGCAACACAAAAGTTTATACAATTTTAATTGTAATCAGAATCTATAGCATTATTATTATGACTTTATTCCATTCTTATTATGACTTACTAATAGTTTGAAAATCCAAAAACAGTCTTTTAAATCTTTAAAGTGTTGTTATGCATCTAAACACCTGCATTTGTAAAAGAAGAATTCAATAAAAATAAAATATTTCAGTTTATTTTTATCAGCGTTTAATATTTTTCTATGAGACACAACTAGCAAAACCCTAATAAACGGCTGTTTGATAAAAATTTGAGATCTCTACAGAGCTCAACTACTATAATACCTTCAGATCTTTGTTTATTTATTCTTTTTAATACAAGCAAAATTATATCAAGCAAATGAACATACTTGGCAGCTTGACTAGTTTATTCAATCAATAACAAAAAAGAATTACTATTACCTTATCTATTGACAAAAATTTTTATCTCAGAAAAAAATTATGAGCCACGCATTTAATTACCAAATTACTCATATGTTTATGCAAAAGGTACCAACACTTCTCTTACCATAGTACTGATGAAACTGTTAAGTCCACAAACACAAAGATTTGCACGTTAGTGAAATCACTTCAGACTACTGCCAGTGTCACCAAATTATCTTTTAATTTTGAAAATATTATTAGCCTAAATTCACATCTACAGTCTGGACGCTGGACTAATAATAATAAAATAATACCAGTAATTAATAAGTAATAAAATAAGTACCAGTAATTTTCATGATGTTGTAAATTAAATACCCATATTAACAGATCAAGTTGCAACTAAAATGAAAATGGGACTAATTACAGCATAGTATTTTATCAAAAAATTTTACGTCAAAGAGTAAAACAAAAATGAGGAATATTCATATGGATGATATCTACATTTTTTTATTGGAAGTGATTACTTCTGTAAAAAATTTTAAGTTAAAGCGAGTGACACAAAAGTGAGGATCATTCATCAGCACGTTTTTAATTTTCTTTTTTGAGGGTTAAGGTTAGAGTTTGGGTTCAGGTTAAGTTTGGGGTTAGTTTTAACAGTTTAAGAGTGAGGATTTGAGTTTTGGTTAGATTTGAGTCAGAATTAATGAAAAGCTACATAGAAATTTCTGGTGAAATAAAGCCTTTCTTTTTCATTTGCATTTTAAGGGTCAGATCAGGGTTTGAGTTAGAGTCAGTGTTCCCTATTCAGCTATTTGGTTTTAGTGAGTCGATGTGCACCAAAAAAATCAGCAATTTTCCAACAGCAAACAATGGAAAATTTAAAAATAAGTTTTCAAATTCAAAAGTGCTCAATGAAAATGCTGATTCACTGAAAAAAATCAGGTAAATAGTTACATAGATTAAGGTTAGTTTTGAGACAGAATTTGAGTTTGGGTTAGATTTTAGTCAGAATTAATACAAATACCGGTATATAGAAATTCAAAAGGAAATTTTCATTTAGTTTTTTTATCTTTCACCAGAAATTTTCATTTAGTTTTTTTATCAAATTCTTTAAACTAATCCAAACTCAAATACTTACTCTAAAACTAACCTGAAATCTAACTCTAACCAAAACCACTTATCAAACCTTGACATTTCTGATTTTTTGCAATAGAAATTATAAAAAAATGGTACGAACAAAAACCAACAAAAATATAATTTTAGTATTTTTTAGCAAAACGTTAAATATTTATGTACATTAGCTATTTTCATACAAAAAAAAACGATTAAATTTTATTATTAACCTAAATTATGATCTTTAAAAAACAAAAAACCCATAAATTAACATTCCTCATTTTTGCACAGAGCTGGACAGCGCTGTTTCGAGCTTTTAGCTCTCATCGGCAGCCCTCAGCTAACTGAGGGCTGCCGATGAGAGCTAAAAGCTCGAAACAGCGCTGTCCAGCTCTGTGCATACTTGACTTGAGCTACAATGTGAAATATCATTGGAGCTGCAGGGTTGGTGGTTGTTATGGCCACCTAACTGCCAGTGGAAGTTGACATGGCTTCCCAGGAGTCGACCATGAAGGACGTCAAGATATTGCAATTCCTCATTTTTGTTCTGTGTTTTATTCTCTTTAACTTAAAAAATTTTCCTGTGAAAAAGTCAGTTCCTAAGAACTTTTGAATGAAATAAAAAGCTTTTCCACTTGAATCTAAAAAAGCACTCAAATTAGACATAGGAAAAATTCTATAAAATTGTTTGGAGGAAAGAAAGAAGTTTCCAAAAGGTAACCACCTAGGTTTTTTGGTTCATTTGTTAGTTCATTTGACTTAAATTTTTGGGGAATGATCTAGAAAGATTGGCCAATTCAAAGTTCAGTCAAACTAACCAAAAAAAATTTGCAAATTTTTGCATTCAAAACTAGGGTTGCTATATGTCATATTTTCCTCGAGCCAGGTCAACTGACTGCGACAAACTGACCGCCAACAAACTGACCGCACACCAATGGTTTCATCACAGTGATTTGGTCATTGATTTCGTCACAGTGATTTTGTCACAAAGTGAGGGTTTGGGCAAGATGGCTTTGGGGATACTAAAATATGCTTATGATCGCTCTGCTTAGCTAATCGGCATTATTTGGTTCGCGGTCAGTTGTCGTGGACCCTATTTTCCTGGAATGTCCAGGATTTTACTGGCCAAAGGCTTATCAGGAAAAATGTTACAAAGTGCTTACATGTCTGGGATATTTCAACAATGCATTTTATAGTATGAGCATCTGCTATCAATTATTTGCAAGATCAAGCTTTTCTCCCCTGTGTTGTTTCTTAAAATCAGAAATTCTAATTACAAATTTTTTGTCTGACTGAACTCAAGTGGACTTAAATGAGGCTGAAGGCAAAAGTAATGGGGGTAGCTAAAGTTAAGCCTGAAGCAGTTGCACTAGATTGGCGTTGACTCCATTGTTCTTGACCCAGCTGTTCCAGGAATTATTCTGCTTCAAGCAGGGGCCTACCTAATTATAATACTGGTAATTTATTTTTATTGACAACCCTGAGATTCCAATGCATAGCCTACAGATTTATATTGACCTACTGGGGTGTCGTTAATTATATGCCGTCAGTTTTATTCTGGAATCTCTGCGACTCATGTATGAGCGTGTGTACGCTCTCGCTCCTCTCATTAAGGTTAGGGCTAGATTTGGGGAATAGCTTAGATAAGAGAGGAAAGAACGCACGCACGCGCATACACGGCTCATAGAGCTTCTGAAAGAAAAGCAACGGTTTATACTTAACAACACCCACCTACTGCATAGCGGTAATAAGTTCAAAGGTCTTTGTGGATTAGTCTTGAGAAATCTGGAAGCAAATTTTGTCTAAATTGGCATGCTTTTTGCCTCTTGATTGACATGGTGCAAAAACTTAGAACTGCTAATTTGGTGCATATATATATATAATGTCACAAAAGAAGTGTGTGCCTAAGAACGTGCACAGATAAAAGCCGAAATACAATATAAAAATCAACCATAGAGAATATTGTATTATTACTTTGTTTCTATCTTAATGTTTTAAGATATAAGTACTTTTAGTACAAACAGCATCAACTCTTTGCCGTGTTCCTAATGTTTAAAGTCCGTTAACATTGAAGATCAAACAGGACAAATTAAAGCAAATAAACAACAAAAGGCAGAACAGAAATTTTAGCAAGCAAATAGCACATGACAAAAACAGGCAAGTCAGAAGCACAGCATTGCTAGCATGTGGTATCATACAAGTAAGGTTTACTCAACCCAGCCACGAACTAACTTAACACAACCACAGTAATAAGATTACCCAACCAAATATTAACCACAAACAATGCAAAACAAAAAAAAAAAACAACAAAAGTCGCATTCTACAAAAAGAGACACTGCAGAGAGAGGGTTAGCTAACAACTGAAGATAAAAAGCATGACATCCTAATATCATAAACGATGAAGAAAAAAAAAAAAAAAACAGCAGAAGAACAGCAGAAGGATATTAAACAGTGTCAATGAGTTACCACTCATGTAGTAAGCTAGGCTACTAGATTATTGCATTAATGTAAGCCTCAAGTTGAGTCCGAGATTGAACCCCTCCCAATTACCCTTATTTTTAAATCTTGGAAAAAAAACACACTCAAATACTGCCAATACCGTTGTTTGAAGACAAGTATTATATGAAGTAATCAAAAATGAGGTAAATAATAAGCAGTAAGTACCAAAATAGCAATATGGTTTGATGCATGCAAATGAGCAATTATACAATACGTTATTAGTGGATTAAATCCTGGAACACTGTACACCGAACAAAATGAATATGGAGAGTTGAGCAGCTTAAATATTTACAGTTTGCTTCAAATATTATAAACAGACATTAACTCATTCCACTAGCAGACTTAAAAAATTGCCTTGCCTGCTGTGATTAAGCAAGGTAGTTGAAAAATCATCAGGCAATAGATCAGAGCTAACTTCCACATTGCAGATAGCCCTTATCTGCTTTACTGTTTCAGACTTGGCTTGTGAGGGTTTACATTCACATGCAACATGAAATGAAGACTGCACATTAGCACCACAATCACACAGTGGTGAAGAGCATATTTCAGGAAAATGCTCATACAAAAACAAATTCAGCAAATTATTTGGATAAAAAAGACTTAAAGTTAAAGTTTCAATATTGCGAGGGATACTTGATTTAAAAACCAAACTACTGCAAGACACTGTTGGTATAATACTTGACCCATTTAATAGCCACTTATTTTGGATAGAATTTTGCCAAAGTTTTTCAGTATACTTCTTAACCATGCTTTTGGTATAAGAGCAACATGTACTGGACAAATCTGTGAAATAGTCAAGAATATTTTCTTCAACTATAATTTGATCAGATGCAGTAAAACATTCCGGTAATAACATCAATCTCCATTGAAGGAATTTAAATACTTGTTGTAACTTGCCATGTAAATCTTTACTTGGACCAGGTTGAATACCTTTATTTATCAGCATTCTTAAAGGGTCATTGTCATCTTTCTTAATGTTAAGCTTTAAAAAATGCTTGATACTGTTAATTGAATTTTGCACAACAATGGGAGGAAGCCCAGAGATGATTTCACACAGTTCAAGTTTAACATTAAATGTAGCACCCAAAGTAGATTTTAAAACTTTGTACCACAACTTGTTAATATCTGCAAGATTGTGTTGATTTATCCAAACCATGCCACCATAAAAAAGACAGGGTAAGAAAAGCACTTTAATCAACCAAGTCATTACTGTATAATTGAGACCCCAATGCTTGTTTGAGTTCCTGAGAATTGTTATCCATCTAAGAAGGAGGCGGTTATGCACAACACTGCTGTGATGTTTAAATGTAAGATCACTGTCAATGTGGAAACCCAATACACAGGTAACATTAACTTTTTTAATGCTCCTTTGGCCAATCTAAAAAGTCACTGGTATCAACCCTTGGTCTTTTTCTATGGTTGAAAAAACCATATATTCGGTTTTGTTGGTGTTGCAATTTATAATCATTTTCCACTTGCTGCATCAATTTTCCAAATTCAAGCAAACTGTTCGAAAACTGTTAACACCGCTTGATGTATCCTCACTTAATATCAAAATCGTAGCATCATCAGCAAATTTAAGAGTGTGAATTGACGGTCCTACTTGTTGATTATATAAATTTTTGAAATCCATCAGATCGTTAATGTAAAATTTGAACAGCATGGGAGAGAGTGCAGATCCCTGGGGGAGACCAAAGTCACCTACATGTCTACATGGACCTGTATGAGAGTTTACTTTAAGATTAACAGTCCTTGATATAAGAAAACTTATAATTAGCTTGAGAAAATTGCCTTGGATACCTTTATCAAACAGCTTTACCACAAGGCCTTTCTTCCAAACAGAATCAAATGCTTTTTCAAAATCTATAAATAGTCCAATTACTGTCTTTTTGTTCTGTTTATCCCACTTAATTAACCAATCAAGACGATTCAAATAACGTGCAGTATTTTTATTCTTTGTAAAACCCTCCTGATCCAAATCACACCACCCAATTGATTTTAAGTGAACTTCTATTCTTCCACTCAATATTTTCTCCAATAATTTGCCAACATAGGATGAGACTGTAATCGGTCGATAAGTACCTGGTTTAACATAAGAAGGTTTACCAGTTTTTCTTATAAAAATAACATGGGAGTCACTCCATGGCCAAATACCTTGCTCCAGGCAAACATTGAATAAGGTTACCAGATAATGAAAAGCAACTGGCCCAATGTGATTCCACATAGCAGGATGGAAACCATTATTGTCAAAACTCTTTCCAGATCTGGACACACTTTGCAATGCTCTCTTCATTTCAATTGTTGTAATAGGACCATTCACATATGACAGTTCATAGTTGTTAGCTGAGTTAATTTTGTCCAGAACACCTTCGTACTGCAGCTTGATTTGACTGTCAAATTTAGAGTCAAATGACTGCATATTATCACTGATGTGTTTTCCTTGAAAAAATGTGGAAAATAATTCTTCTTTTAATTCCGGATCCTTGAATACGTATTCATTGTTATTGTTCAGAAAAGGTCCAACTTGTTGCATTTTTCTTGTTTCAAACATTTTTTGAAAGTTTCCCCAAAAATCTCTTGCTTCTGAGGTATTTAGGTCCTGAGTTTGCTTCAAGATAAATTCAGAGCAGGCAGTTTTTCGGGCAACATCAAATTTAGTCTTAGCATCAACAAACAATTCATAGTTGTAATCAGTGGTGCAAAAATATACCGGTGCCGTACCTCAGTGCATTTGAACTATCCAACCTGACCTTACTGTACTTCATGCTTGAAGTAGAATATCCCAGGAATGGTTCGATTAAGAATGGAGTCAAATGCCAATATAATTTAGTACGATTGCCCCAACTTTAAGATACTCCAATTGATTTTGCCTTCAATCCTTAATTAACAAAAACCATTGCATCTTCTTTTTTTTCAAGGTATATCAGTTTCTGTATTGATACCAATAAGTAAACAGGCTGATTATCGATACTGATATTTCAGATTTCGACTGCATTTCTGATTCACAGTAGATATCATATTTTAAGACTAGGCCTAGAAGACACAAAAAGACAACAAGAATATACCGGTAGCTTTTGGAACTTACAAGCTCTACCATAACCATAATGGGCAGCTCACATACGTACCGGTAGCAATAGGGCAGAAGGGTTACCTTCATAATTTGAAATCTCATTGCAATTTTTCACAATCACAGTAAGAATTTGATTAGTGTTTAAGAATTACTGGTAACTTGCTAATTTTAACTGTATCATACTGTGTAAAATGGCTAAGCAAAAAGGCAAATTAACTGATGAGAGATGAAGTCAAAACATCTAGAGCAGCCTAGGCCTACCAATGTTCTTCCAGTAAGGTAGAAATTAATGGGAAACAGTTCATGCAGAATGCTTAGTTTGCAAACCAGGATCATTTACCATATTTCTTTTTACTCTTCAGTATTTATATATACCATAAAAAATGTTTTGCTAGCAAAAATTGGTAAACATGACCAGGGGCGCACCCAGAAATTTTTAAAGGGGGGGGTTGAATTTTTCAAAAAGCAACCAGTACCCAATTGTGGTTAATGCAGTTATAGTCAAACAGGGTTTCGCGGTAATAGTTGCATCGTTGCAACATTTGTTTATTCCAAAACCTTGTAATAACGATTTTGAAAGTTGTTGGTTGTGAAGATTGCGTGCAAGATAACGATTTACCCCAATGGGGGCCTGGGGGCGCAGCCCCCAGCCGCTGGGCAATTTTTGCGATTTTTCAGAGAAAAGTAGCCATTTTAACGCCATTCGGATGGCGTTTTGTATGTTTTAGAGCAATTAGAAACAGCTAAATTACTAAGGTGGGGGCCTGGGGACGGAGCCCCCAGCCACTGGACAATTCTTGTGATTCTTCAAAAAAAAAGCCATTTTAACGTCATTTGGATGACGTTTTGCACGTTTTTAGAGCAATTAGAAAAAGCTAAATCCTTAGGTGGGGGCCTGGGGCCGAAGCCCCCAGCCGCTGAGCATTTCTAGCAATTTTTCAGAAAATAGCCATTTGGATGACGTTTCGAACATTTTTAGAGCAATTAGAAACAGCTAAATTACTAAGATAGGGGCCTGGGGGCTTCGCCCCCAGCCACTGAGCAATTCTTGCAATTTTTCAGAAAAAAAATAGCCATTTTAACGCCATTTGGATGACGTTTTGAATGTTTTTAGAGCAATTAGAAAAAGCTAAATTACAAAGATTTGAAAGCAATTGAAAGAGTTTATTTTGCTCTGTCCAATCAGCCCCCGCACATTTACCGGTCAAGTCCAAAATATGTTCATATGCTGAAAGATTGCAAATTTGGCTGAAATTTTTTAAATCAATGCGTTTTTAAATTCAAAAAGCTTGTTAGTGGCACAGAATTTCAACATAACTTTCATTAGCGTCGGAGCTATAATTTCCACTCAGGCTGTTTTAGATTGAACGTTTTCATCCAACTCTCTTCATGAATCTACGCTGAAATGAAGAAAAACTAAAATGCGATGGTATATACAGAAGTTGATTACACTGAAGTAGACAATGGGTTGTTATTATGATGCATGATGCTGCAAAATCACCTAAAATACTATATGGTGAATGCAAAAATATAGAAAAAAGCATTTGGAAATGATAGCTCTGACGCTATTAAAAGCCACTTTTAAATTCCTGAATACAATTGCAGAATAAAAATCTTGACGTTTGAGTGTAATTTTGTTGTGCTTTTCGTCTTCAAACAGCAGATTTGTTTGCTTTTTTAAGGGAAAAAGTGAGTTTGGCTTATATAGTAGGTTTTTTTTATACAAGGACGACTTTTTTCACTAAATGACGTTTGTCTCTTTTTAGTGTCAAGCAATGTTCTGCTCACAAGTTTATGATTGGGTATAATATTATCCATTATTCAATGGATATAACAAATACGCATAGTTACACAATATATCGATCTCTAGTTGAAATGCTGTGGAAGCAAAATTGTAATTGAAACAAACGCAAAAATCTCAATTGCTTGGTAAATATCGTAAGAATCAAATTACCGCCCTATAACAACATCTTATCTTGCAGGATCAAATTACAACCCTAAAACAACAACGCAAGTGATTATTTAGTGAAAAATAAATATGGCAAAGTGTTACAAACTGTTTATATCAACAAAATTATGTTGTTTTTTGAGTTCCAAAAGGGGGGGGTTTCGACCCCCAAAACCCCCCCCCTGGGTGCGCCACTGAACATGACTGATGAAATAAATTTGTCACGAATTGTGCATCATCAGATACCGGTATGGTAAGCCTAGGCCTACAGTATTTAGGTAGGCTATTTAACACCAAAAATCATGCTAGCAATTAAAAGGTAGTGACTATTTCACCGAAAATTTTCAACTTAAAGAGAATAAAACGAGAATGAGAAATATTCATCCGCGCTTTTTTCATTTGCTTTTTTAGGGGTTAAGATTAGCGTTTAGTTAGGGTTTGGGTTAGGGTTCAATTTGGGAATAGTTTTAGAGTAAGCATTTGAGTTTGTGTTAGATTTGAGTCAGAATTAATAAAAAACTAGATAAAAATTTCTGGTGAAATAAAGCTTTCTCAATTAAAATGGCCAAAATAAACCTAAAAAAATTTGTAAGCTCACGATCTTACACGCACAGAGTAGACCGGAGTCTGAGTTGTTATAACGGCAAGGGATTATTATCGGTATTTAACCAGCCTACCGGTAGTTGTTATCCTTGTCAGTTGTCTATTCCTGATTCTGAATAAAAAAAGGAAGTAAGCTATGCCTACTACCTTTCACAAAAAAGGAAACTAAGCTCTCAACAAATAAGATCCCACGCATATTGCAAATAAATAACGACAGAAGGTTTATTACAGTGACATAGCCATTGGCTAGCCTAACCAACCAGATCCACCTTTCATTTTATCAAAGTAGACCTGTAGACCTAACCTCTTAGCTTTTTTCTGCATTTTAACTAATGACGCGTTGGAAGCGAACCGTCACATGAGGCGCTACAGGTATTTAAAAGCCCACAAACCAGCAAACATTCAAACAAGTCAAAGATTTCAGCCGATGTGATTCAGGACCCCTGAAAGAAAAAATTTTATCCTTTCCTCTTCAGCTCTTAGAAGCTAAATTTTGATTATCAATATCGTTCTCAGAAAAAACAACTTTCATAAAGCCCTTTGGCGAATTTTCTATTTACAAGTCTATTATGGTTGTGTACCACTGGCAATAATTTGCTTGCAACGAAGTTCGATAAGTAGGCTTTATTTGCTTGTTTGTTCTTTGTTGAATTTCCAAACATTTCTATTTTACTAATAAAATCGTATCTTTGCAAAAGTAGTAAAACATATTGTGGCGTGTTAAAAAGGAGCGCGCTCCGATTACGGTTAACCGGCTCGGTTGTACAACCTATGATGTGCGGTGATCTGTTGAGTTATAAAGCTATTGGTTCCAATTATCTTTCGTTTGTGGTTACTTCCACGCTAATTTTCCACATCGCCACTGGATGAAGCTTAAGGATAAATCATGGCGACCTAGAAATACCGGCCATGCCAACAAAAAGCGAGCGCTTCGACTGAAGGCCGATAGAAGTTCTCTGTGGGAGACAAATCTAATTAGGTCAGTCACAAGACTTAGTTGTTGCAATAGAAAACGTCGGCATTTGAGACGATTACTAGTGACAGCAACAACTAATTTGTAGAACAGGTAACTTTACAATTAAGAAGCAGCGATGTAAGATACAGTGCTTATAGTACTCATTAATGTGTACAACTACAGTATAATTATCGGATATACAGTAGCTACAGTATTTATGATGTTTTATCTGCGAAGCCATTAATTGCGTTTGTTCAATCAAGCAGTTAAACAACTTTAGTAATATCGATAGAAAGACACTAACAGTATGAGAAGGTAAGGAAGCTTTCATGATTAAAATGTGCTTAGATAGCAATTGTGAAGGCAATAGGCAACAGGATCTAAGGATTGCAAGCTCGATACAAAACCAAGGTTTCAATTAATAATAGTTTTAATATTTCTAACTTAGTTTAAATTTTTCAAAGTACGGATTGCGGATCCGGATGAGCAAGCTAGAATGACGATATCCCATGGCAACAAAATGTTTAGAAATTATTGAAAGCTACAATATAAATATTAGATACTGGTATAGCATGGCTGCGCCTCACGTAGCATGCGGTAATTGCAGTATACTGCACAAAAGCTCCTAAAGCTGTATTGCTAACAATACTTTATTTTCGCAGAGAAAAGGCTATTGCGTAAACTTAAAAGGTTGTTAAGTGTTGTGTAACGCTTTGTAAAGGAAACTATGCTTCCAGTAGTAAAAGAGTACCTGTATACAAACTTCCACAATATGAGAAAGAGAAGAAAAAATGGATTTCTGTCATCCCGAGAGCCAACTTGGTTGTCTCGAAGTATACTGCAGTGTGTGGAAAACATTGGCCAAACGATGCAGTGATGGTAAAATTCCATGGCAAGCTGAGAACAAAAAATCCATTCTCTGTTTTTCCCGGAATTCCTTCCAAGTTGTCTATCCTCTCAATTAAGCAATTCTCGCAAAGCATATGCTCTCCGGAGGCAATGAATATGTGATGCTCGGATGGTTTTCCACCGATCCTTTGAAAAAGGCGTTTGGAAAATTACGAGAAGGTTCAGGAGGAACTTACTTTATAACGGCATAGGATGTTATTGAAAATGTCCACATTGACTATGCCAAACTTTTTCTACAGCTTGGAGTAAATCTGTCCCGAGACAGATTTATTGAACGACAAAGAATGTGAAGTCTTTGATAATTTGCATGCTTTAGAAGTAAGTGTGAACGAAGAGACATTGTCATCCTCAGTAGCGTAGCCAGGGGGGGGGGGGGGGGGGGCTATAGCCCCCCCCATTGGCCTGCCGACCAAAATGCAGAATAAGGAAAATACCACGTTTTTAGCACTTTTAAGACTCTCTTTTGCACTGGATCAGACTAAAAAATGATTTAAAGCATAGTTTGAAACGTTTATTTGGGGGGGGGCTAATAGACTGCCGACCAAAATGCTGAATAGGGAAAATACCACGTTTTTAGCATTTTAAGACTGTCTTTTGCACTGGATTACACTATTTTGAAACGTTTATTTAAGGGGGGGGGGGGGGTGGGGGCTAATGAACTGCCGACCAAAATGCAGAATAAGGAAAATATCATGTTTTTAGCACTTCTAAGACTCTCTTTTGCACTGAATTAGACTAAAATATGCTTTAAAGCATAGTTTGAAATGTTTATTTAGGGGGGGGGGCTAATAGACTGCCGACCAAAATGCAGAATAGGGAAAATACCACGTTTTTAGCATTTCTAAGACTGTCTTTTGCACTGGATTAGACTAAAAAATGCTTTAAAGCATAGTTTAAAAGGTTTATTTAGAGGGGGGGGGGCTAATGAACTGCCGACCAAAATGCAGAATTAGGAAAATACCACGTTTTTAGCCAGTAGCTTAGCCAGGGGGGGCGGGGGGCTATTGCCCCCCCATTGACATGTCGACCAAAAAGCAGAATAGGAAAAACACTACATTTTTAGCACTTTGAGACTGTTTTATGCACTGGAGTGGACTAGATAGTGATTTAAAACATTTTTTGAAACATATGTCCAGGGGGGGAGGGCTAATTTGGCAAAAATAAAACCAACAAATAAATGAAGCCTTTGATAAATGGTAAGAAATAAGCAATCAAATTTGATCGCAAGTGTAAAAATGCTGAACATAGGTGTCATCAACAAATATACTAAAGAATAGGGGGGGGGGGGGGGCTATTCAGTATTTGTTAATTACCAATCATTTCTCTCAAATCTCTTTTCATTAGTCCCCCCCCAATTATTTTTCTCTATAAACTGTATACGAAATAGATTACTCCGTGTGAGTTTTATTGAAGTATTCGATTTTATAGTTTACCAGCATCTAAACAAGAGAACTAACATTTTACCATTAGCCACCTCCCAAATAGCCCATTTATGCCAGCAGTTTAATCTTGTTTGCACTGCCAATTTCTAAGCCACGTTTTAAAAGTATTATTTTTTAATCAAAATAGCCCTAAAATGAAGTTATTTTTGCAAAAAAATGCAAAATTTTGGAGCACTGGGGGCTCCGCCCCCAGAACCCCCAAACAGCCCCCCCATTGCGAATTTCTGGCTACGCGCCTGGTCATCCTTAATATACATTGCTGGGTATGTACAAAAAAAAGGTGGTGTGGTGAAAGAAAATGACTTGCTGTTTCATTACCACAAGTTTGGAAAGTATGTTGATGCTCTCAATAGAGGGTCACTTTCTCTTCCACAAGACTATCTCGTGCAGTGGTGTATATTTTGCGTGATTTTCTTTCCGCAAGTTTTAGATGCGGGATGTCGAAAATATTTTGTTGACAGGTTTTTTAAAATTTCAGTAAGGTACAACTTCTGTGTTTCAAAAAAAAACACTGCGCTTTTTTGTGCAATATATTGTTAAAGAACGACTCCGTGTTTTGCACTCCACGTAGTGGTAAAGAGTTTGGCTTAAAGATTTTGAAATTTTCTTAAATTTACGATATTCCAACGACTAACTATTTTCTGGCTAATATGCAATAGTACTTATTATACATACCGGTATCAGCATGTTTGATACAACATTGTTAGTACACTGTAATGTAGATTATGAAATACCGTAGCACTGTTACTTTCGGTGACTTAAATGAGCGTATAGTTTGGTATTTGGCCAAATTTTTGACAACGTATGCAACCACTTTTTTCAGTATTTAATACAAGATACTTTTGTTTACCTTATAATGTTTTAGTGTTTAGTCTTTTAACTTTAGAATGTTTAGCGTTGAAATGTCGACAATGCCTGAATATATTGCGTAAAGTGAACTACCAATACCTCGCGCAGCTGTCTCTATTGCGTGAAGACTGCAATTGTCGGCCTTCAGTCGAAGCGCTCGCTATTTGTTGACATGGCCGGTTTTTCTAGGTCGCCATGGGATAAATAAACTAAGGATAAATAATTAAACCACTTTATTTAAAGGATTTTTAAATAAATAAACCACTTTATTTAAACCACTTTTAAGGATAAATAAACCACCATATAAAATAAACCACTATAAATCCAAGGATAAATAAACCACTTTCCACATCGCTAATTTTCCACATCGCCACTTTTCCACTCCACCCCCCACCCCCCCCCCCTAAATCCGCCCTTGATCACACACTTATCTAATCAGGTAGATTCTTGAATAGCATCTGAGCAAAACTTAATAAATCTATAATAACCTTGCTAATATTTGACAATTTGCAGTCTTAATAATTTTTTTATTTTTGCTAATACTTGCATTTTAAACTAAAATTGCCGATTAACTTTAACTGCGCGAGGGAGCTTTCGATAATCATAGGCTTTCTTGCTCTAATTGCAGAATGCATTATTTTTATTCGATATTGGGAGGTGTAAGTTTTTTCTGCTTTAAGGGGCGTTTTTAAATCGCGGATTGCCGTTATTATTCAAGCAAGCTGGCATAATAATATTTCAATTTTCGAATAATTATAGTTACATATTATTCACCGAGTTACCTTGGCCAGGTGACAGCGAAGAGACGTTTCGGTCTTCGTGTCAAGCTGCCACCTGCCCATCTGTCTACCACAGTATATTGTAACAAATTAAGAACAAACGAAAGGCACAATTCGCAAAACATACGAACAACCCCTGCCTACACCCGAAAACGATTGGTTTTTGAAAAAATATGTGCTCCCTATTATTATTTGCAGAATGTTAACTGACAGTTGACACCACATACTGCTTGCTATCTTCAACCCTAGAAAAATGCGCAGTATTGTGGTTTGCCAATACAAAGTTTTGTTTAATTGATTGCTGTATAGCCCACTATTATTATCGTCGTTGGTAAGAAATAAGCATGCAAGCATAAAGCAAGAATAATGCGATAGCGACCGACCAATTCCTTATATGTGGTTGATTCAATCAAATAATGCGAATCTGAACGCGGCGTTTGGGAAAAAATGATCATAACGAAATACAACGGGTTTATTTTTACTTATATGGCACGCCCGCGATCCTAATTTGGTTCGCGCCGAAAACTGCAAATAAAAGGCTTCCAGAGCAAATTTTTAGGCCCGGCCGTAAAATCGTGAACGTACGGGCATATCGTTAGTTTGTTTAAAAACAACTGGCTGCTTGTACGCTGATATGGCGATACGGCGAGCGTACCAAATTTTGGTTTGAAATGAACAAAGGACGTGCTTTTACGCTCACAATTTTACGCACAGTGTGGATCGGCATTAGACGGATGGCGTCTGCGCGACTTTTTGCTCGCAACCAATCAGCGCGCTCAATTTAGACTTTGACACAATTTGGGTTACGTCGCCGGATTCGCTACTCTGATAGACAATGAGAACATTGCTCATAATCAACACACTTATACGGTAAAATATGCGGACATAGAAATTGATCGATAAAGCTTTCCTAAAAATAAATCAGCATTTTATTTACTGTATTAAACATTTGACATTGCGCAGACTGAAGTTGCTAGATTAATTCAAACCAGCCGATCGCCGTTCCCCAACTCCAGCTAAAAATAAAATTAAACAATCAAACTGACATCGTAGTTTCGCTTTTGGTAATTATAACAGAAACTTTTTGAGCAATATTATTTTGATTCCGTCGTTTTTCAGAAAAACGGGCTCACTAGACAGTTGGTTTAAATGCAGATATTAAGTGGTTTAGGCCAATTACGTCTGATATCCAGTGATGGGCACAACGGCGCAACTAGCGCCGCTACTTTTTCAGTAGCGGTAGAGGCAGCGCCGCTGCTTTTTTTCGTCACCAGCGACAAGCGGCAGCGCAGCTGTTTTTTAGTCAAATAAGAGGCAGCGCTTCAGCGCTGTTTGTTAAGCAAAACTTCTGCCGCTGTCGCTACTGCTAATAAACTTCTTCCAAGACTTTTTTCGATTTAAATTTCTACGCGTTACCGTTTGGAGTGTTCACAATTTTTTTTCTCACTCTGCTCTTGCTACTACATTATTTTAGTTTAGTAGAACAAACAATGCTACCTTTGTGACGTTTTGTCGTTGTTTAATAAAGGCGAGTTTTATCGTACGCGGTTCCTATTTTTTCTGAACCAAATTTTACCGAATAATGTGGTCTGGTTGCGGGCCAAATTAAACTCTGTGAGTAAATTAACATGCAAATCAATGCGTTGGTAAAGCTTATCAGTTGTCATCGTTTTGAGAAAATTGCAAGCAACTAAAACTTCACATAGAACAAGATCAATCATCTTTTATGAAAGCAAGTAGTAAGTATAAATGCTACTTGACAGTCGGTTTCTGACACTCCCTTCTTACTCGTACAGAATGCACATACACCCTAGACAGTTGATTTTGATGCAGGTGTTCTTCGTTATTGTCAAGAGATACTGTTTGAAATAGGTTTTACTGAAAAAATGAGAACTACCTGAGGTAATAAAGAGGTGCCCCAAACCTTTTTCCACGATTTCGAATTTCTCTTATTCGCGAAAATACGTTTTAATCCGTTTAACCGTACCATACGTGGGCAAGTTAATGCAAATCGTTTGCTTCGTTAACCTCCAGTCCATTAACAAACTTCACACCTCCATTAACGTTAATCCGTTATTTTCAGATTTAATTAACTAAAGTTGATACAGTCCGTTAATTCGTTAATATTTTGCGTCGAATTTACATTTCTTTTTATTCACTCGCTACTAGAACACGTTTTGACTCTGTTAAGCTGATTGTAATGAAATATGGCTTTGATTAATTGCTATGGCAGTCTTTTTGTGTTTTGGAAGTTACATTATACAGTCTAATCTAATTTCAAGACAAAAATAAGCTCAAATGCACTAACAAAGCTGCGATCGGAAAACCTTTGGAAAATGCGAATAGCAATAATTAATGGACCTATGTGGCTGCAGCTTATTATTTGCCGCAAAAAGAGCTCCTTTCTTCGCTTTCTTCGATAAAGCTTGTGCTATAACGCAACAAGTGTTACCAGTGCAAACTGGTTTGTAGCGGTAAGATGAATGAATAGTGCAAGATATTAACGATAAAAACCTTAACGGAAGTTAGCAAATCTTAATTTAGTCCGTTAACATGAAAAAACTTTTTAATGGATTAACTCAATTCAATTTCAATTCAATTCAATTTATTATTAAACAGCGAAAAGACTATTTACGACTTAATGAAAAAGTTAGCTTTGTTATTAACGGATTAACGGACTTGTGCCACCTATGACTAGTACTATAGGCAACCCTGCTTTTCGCAATTTTGTAAAATCACAAAAAGCGTACCGTACTGTAGATCAGTACTGGTAGCCTAGGATTACAGGTTCCAGTGAAAATAGCCAAGTTTTTAGATTTGGTGATAGCTAAGCAACTCACTACTACTAGTTAATAATTGCGTTTCCTAGTTTGCAAATTTTTTGCTAAATTATGCCGTTTGTAATGTCACGAAATTGCGAATGCAAGGTTGGCAATCGTACGGAGTCAAACGAATTAAATCGTATTTTCGCGAATAAAGGAAATTGTGGAAAAAGGTTTGGGGCACCTTTTCAAATCAAATCAAATCAAATTGATTTGATCTCTTTAACTAAAATGAGATAGTTACAGTTAGACAAATTGCTGTAAACTTGCATTTGGCCCGACGCCACGGGGGGCATTCCGGGGCCGTGCCCCTCAAATCACTGCTTGTGTCCCCAAACAAGAATTTTGCCCCACAAGCGAGGATTATTCCCCAAAGAAAGTAACAGGCTCGGTGCAGTGGCGGATCCAGAAAATTTTGGTGGGGGGGATTTTAAGCACAAAACCTCAAAAGTTCGGATGTCTTCACCAAAATTGAGAGTGATTTTTCGGCCGAAATCGGAAATTCAAACGTTTTTTTCGCCCAAAATCAGGTGGTCTCCAAAAAAAAAAAAAAAAAAGGTCTTCACCAGAATTGAGAGTGATTTTTCGGCCGGATTCGTTACGTTTAGGCTGGTGGGGGGGATGCATCCCGAAATGGAGCCGAATTATTCTAAATAGAGGCTGATTTTTCGGCCAAAATCGTTACTTTTAGGCTGGTGGGGGGGATGCATCCCCCCCATCCCCCCCCCCTAAATCCGCCACTGGCTCGGTGCCATTGAAGTGCAGTTCGAGGCCTGAGACTCCCAAGATACTGGTTACTACCCCAGAATTCGTGAGCAAGAACTGTTTTTTTGCAGATTTTGTAATAAAGTTCCTTTTTTTTGTGGTTTCACCCGGGAATTCGTAAAAATTCGCTTATTTTTTGAGATAGAGAGCTTTTTTTTTGTCTTCACCCCAGAATTTGTGAAAATCCGCGCATATTTCGAGATGAAGACCTTTTTTTTTTGGTCCACACTCTCGGACTCGAAGTATTAAACTTTTTGTACCTCTCCCCCAAAATTTGTTTATGCCCCCCCCCCCCCCCCCCCCCCGCCCAGTCACGCTAACCTGGCGCCAAGCATGACTTGCAAATCGCAAAAAACGATTTTTTGCATTTTTTTTGCAAAAAAATATTTTTGTATTTTTTGCAAAAAAATACGTGCAACGTAAATCGTATTGTGAATCATTTACCATGTATCTATATAGCAGCGAGTAACCTGTAGCCCGCGCTATAGAATATGTCATTACTGCGTACGTATCTCCTCCGAGTTCATAAACACCAGTTCTTAACCGCTCGATCTTCTTTTTTATCAAAGTAGGATGAAATCACCGCAGGGATGTTAATCACCTACCATTTCTACAAACTTCTTAAAAATGTTTGTAACTCGGTCGATTGATAAATTTTTCTATTGTATCTCTACACAAGAAATTATTATAGTGGTTGAGGGCCGAGCGTGTGATAAGAACCTTGACTACTTTAGAGCTATAAGAGCCGGGACAGAAGTGTACAGAAGCTGAATACTGTATGCCATCGTGTTAAAACCTTACCTTATTAAGTGATTTAAACTATTTCTTATTGCCTCTTATTTGTGTAGAAAATGCGACAAGGAATTTAACTTTCTATTGTAACTTCCAATAGTAACTTCTTGAAGTAGTTTCTAAACCGCTGGTTTGACCAACCAGCGGATTGAAATGCTTGTTTTTTTGAAAGGAGCAGGCCAACATCCAATTGAATTGTGATTTCACTGATTTGCTTACTTATTTACCGCTTAAGCCTGCTTGCTAATGCCGATTGAAACCTGTATGGTACCAATACTTTAAAAGCTTGAATTGTAACTTTCGCAAATAAAGTTGAAATTTCACTGTTGGGTACCATATTTGATTGCCATCGTTCTTTTTGGTAGATATTTTTCTAAAATAGCAGCAGCGGCCGCTGTTTTGTATGCAAGTAGCGGCAGCGGCGCTATTGTTTTATTTAAGTAGCGGCAAGCGGCAGCGCCGCTGCTTTTTTTGCCAAGTAGCGCCAGCGCCGCTACTTTTCAAGTAGCGGGTGCCCAGCTCTGCTGATATTTTATTTCATGTAAACGCAAAAAAAAAAGAAAAACAGGCGAAATGCATCCAATTAAATGACATGCGTACACTGTAAAAAAAGTTGGGTATTTTTTGCCCAAAAAAGTTGTGTATTTCAACTATTACTCTACACAGTTGAGTATTTTAAGAAGTACTCTATTGTACACTTTGGGTAATTAACTACTTTACCCAAATGGAGTAAGCTTTTTCATTTAAACCCAAAAAATGAACCAAATAAAGATTGGGTAACGTAAAATCTTTGGGTAATTTCAGACATGCCCAAGGTGCACAACTGTGGCAAAAGACATTTTACCAAACAATAATCACAACAGTTAATACCAATTTGGGTAAAAAATGTATTACCCTACACTATTGAGCAATTTGCTATAATACCCAAGAGGCAAAGCTTGGTAAAACTAAGTTTACCCAATAGTAAATTTTACCCTAATAAATAAAAATGGGTAATGTAAGACAGTTGGGTACATTATGATATACCCACAGTCCATTAATTTCGCAAAACAAACTTTACCAAACAACATATACCTCAGCCCAAAAAAATTGGGTAAAATCTGTTTTACCCCACATTTGAAAGGTTACTAAGCGTAGTTCATCTTACCCAATACACAGAAAGAAATAACGCAAAATTTATGCATGGGTGGTGTAACTTTTAAGAAACAAATCCTATCCTTGCAGCAATAAACAGGAAAAAGCATATTATCCAACCATTTTAATGCCAAGAACATAATCAGGCGAAATAAAGGTTTACCAAAGATGAGAAGCGCACGGCAGCACTGAAAATTTTTTTGGGTATTTGTAAATTTTATTTTGGGTGATTGCACGCTGAACCCAATTTTGGCGACCAAAATTTTGGTATTCTGGAATATCACCCAATTGAAACTTTGGGTAGTCGCAAGTTGGCAAATACCCATGTTAAAGTTTGGGTAGTTTGACAGTATACCCAATTGATGGTTTGGGTATTTTGACAAAATACCCAATATTTTTCATTACCCAAATGATCAATTGGGTACACTGTCAAACTATCCAAACCTAACATGTTAAAGTTTGGGTAGTTTGACAGTATACCCAATTGATCGTTTGGGTATTTTGACAAAATACCGAATATTTTTCATTACCCAAATCATCAATTGCGTATACTGTTAAACTACCCACACTTTAACATGCTGCTGCGGTGGGTATTTGCCAACTTAGCAACTATACCAAATAAGTTTAAATTGGGTAATATCTCATCCCAAAATTAGTTTTTGATATTTAAACACTAGCTTACCGATAACCATAATTCTGGTTTTTCAACGAAATATTTATGAACGACGCAAAAGACGTTAGTTTTAAAACATCCTTTTGAAGTTGCATCATAATGGCTATCATCAGGATACTCCATGCAAGAAACTCAAATTGTCCAGCATCGTGCAGCGCTTTAAAGTGTGAAGCGAAGTTTAGCTAACGGCTTTTCCAGCAACTGAAATCGGCGTATGGAGGTATACAGCATGTATTATGCTGATGATGTGTGGAAACGCTATATCGAGGCTCCCATCAGGCAGCGATATTTTGCATGGAGTTAATGTCCAATTGTCGACTCCATGACTCTAGCCGTACGTGATGGACAAAGCAATACCGGTACGTTTATGTCATCAATACATGGCCAATATGAAGTGCAATACCGTCGCTTTACCACCAACAGGTTTCTGAAACCAGCAAGCAGCAGCAGTTCATGGAGAGATTAATAATGCCAACAGTTTAGAAACGTCAATTATATTCACTGTTATTAACTTTACTGATGTTTGTGCTCGTGTTATCAAGCGCAGCTCTTACAGGAGCTGAGCAAGGTTGGCAGTTCAAGGTTCAGCATCCTTCTTCCAATGTATTCACTTTCTCTTCTCTGCACATTCCCAAACCATCTTAGTCTGGCCTCCCTGGCTTTGTCTCCAAAACATCTAACGTTTTGAAGATAAAGCCAGAGAGGCCAGACTAAGATGGTTTGGGCATGTGCAGAGAAGGAAAGTAAATATACCCATGATTAAAGTTTACATTACAAGAAACTCGAGTGATTTTCTTTTAGAGCACATAACCGGATGTTCTTTAATTTTGATGCTTTACTAATAAACTTACGCACGGTGCTAGTTTTTATCACTGCTAACCTGCAACTTTTAAATTAAAAAAATTAACTACCAATAAATCGTTAGCGCCATCTACAAAAGTTGCCGCGATAAAAGTTATTCAATTTTCTTTCTTTCATGCGCCAAGCCAAGTTGAGCAAGGTAATTGACTGCAGGTACCGTAAGTTCATTGGTGGAAATTATCATTATATTTTGCACATTTTGCCTTATACATTAATGTAAGAGCTGCCCTGCATTAGGCTTACTGATTAATATATATTTTGGCTATTTTTGTCCTATACATTTACTTTTGGTAACATGTAGGCTACTGGAGCCTAGCACCTACCGGTATAGCCCAGAGCCTAGGCCTCCAGTAGCCTAGTGCTACCTCTCAGATTTACCTTTCTGTGCTATGCACTAGGCTAGGCATAGCATAAGTTAACGTGCTAAGCAGATTGCTACTGGTACAGTGTGGTGGTGAGTGGTGACTACAAAAGCGGGGTTAAAGCCCCCTTTTTGCTCACTAAAACACGAGATAAAATTATGAACTTTTGTATGTAAGTAGGAATTAGCTCTGCCTATGTCGGGAAAAAAAAATTAGAATTTTATCTTGAAAAATATGAGAGTTATAACGGAAACAACGAAAAATAACCTTAAGGTGTCGCGCAGTGGTGCCCTGACCCTACCACTACCTAAGAAGCTATTTATTCCCAAGTGTAAAGGTGCAACCCTAGAAAAGTTAGGGTAAGGTGGGGTAATTCCGGACAAAATTTAGTACCAAGTTTACTAATCCTAACACTGTGACTCACTTGTACGGCTTTTCGAATCAAAACCACTACCAGCTTGTCTTAAAATTTTCACTAAAACGTTTCTCTAAACTGTAGCCTTATTAGCGAACGATTCGCTGAGAAATAGCGCTCAAAGTGGTGACAATTTTATTTCCGATTTTTCCCGAATTCGGGAAAAGTCGGAAATTTACTAAGAGTTTTTGTAATGTCATCGAACTTAAGAAAATCTTGTTGATTTTTGTGTTTTCCTATTAATTTATATTTATGTAGATATATATTTATAGTTTTCATATAAATGCGGAACAGAATTGGTCAAATAAATTATATAAAAGAAAAAAATTTTCCAGGGGAACATGGTTAGCACATCAAACTCTTTGATTCAAGAATAAAAGAATTATGGATTAATCTAGGCGTATGCAATTAATAATTTGCAAAAACTTTCAAACATCTAACATTATTTCTAGTTTTCTACATCTACGAACAATAACCACAATTATATAAGTCTAAATAAACTTGTGCTAGAATCTACATGCGCTACCAATGGGAAAATAAACCACGTTAACTCTATCCATTTACGTATTTCAAAGGAGTGGAGCAAATACTCAGTGATCACTGAACCGGAATAAAATAAAATTTGGTTTCAGAGAGTTTTGTCATTTAGCCTACCGTGCTAACTTTTGTAGATATAAAGCTCGATTTTGAAGCGATAAGTGTATTAATTCTTGTCAGGCAGTTGGTTTGTCAGCGGTAGGTAACAGAAAATTATATACAGTATTATAAGTTCTTTTTTTTAGTCGTAGCATAGGCTAATGAACTTTTTTAGATATTTGTACAGTGCATTCAGCACCAGGGTAACTTAGAGAATTGATTCCATTTCCAAAACCTGCATTTTACCAAATTTCCGACTTTTCCCGATTTCCGGCTTTACCCCACCTTACCCTATGTTGTTATTTTGATGTTTTGCATTGTAAAAACATTGATCTGCTGATGGTTAATGTTTTTGTAATGGTTTAAAAATTGAGAAATTTGGGCAATTAGCTTACGGTTCCTTTAAATAGGCATAGTCAGACTTAGTTCAGCGAAACTTCGAGCTGTTTGGTGTTACTTCGGGAAGTATTAGGCTGGATATGGATTGGAACTATTACTATTCTCATTCACACTGTTCTTACTATGCCTATTTAGAGATCTCTAATAAGGTGCTGTTCGGTGTTTCTTCTGGCTGTTCGGCGTTACTTCAGGAAGGATCTGAGGATTAGGTTAGATAAGGATCGGGGACTATTTCCAATCCCAATCCAACCGTGTCTACAATGCCTATTTAGAGGAACCCATTGGCTTTTCCCCTAGCCTATGCTACGAAACAAAATTCATTTGTCTTAATTATGATTGTTTGTTGCCATAGTTTTTTGATGTAAAATTTTTTGGAGGTAACAACATGTAGACCTTAGAGGATGAGTACCAGGTGGCTTTTCGAGTGTGTGTTAGTTGTACCTGTTCACACAGCGGGTGGGCTTAACAGTTTGTACTATGCAAAGTGCCCATCTAAAGTGTAACTTACATTACAATGTTAATGTATAAATGTTTCTGGTGCTATGTTGTGCTTTTAGTTCTTACTTATATACTCGAAATATGGATTTGGAGTTGATCGAAGATGTGAGAGCAGAATTTGGTGAAGAAATAGCAGAACTTGCTAAAAGTAAATTTTGTTCATACCAGATTGGTGTAGTTGTTTGCAGTATCACATTCTTATCTTTTTGATAAGAGGTCTGAGATTCAATTTCACATTGGCTGATAAATTGGATGCTGATTAGGTGTTTTTGTCTGACATGTACTAACATCTGAAATAGTGAATTGTAAATTTGTGATCAACTAACTACTGGTACTTGCATTTTTCTGGTAAATTAAAACAGTTGATAAATATTATAAGATTCAATAATTCTAATCAGAAAGTTAAATAGACATGAGAATTAGCAGATTAGTGGTAAAGTACGTCTAACTCATTTCGGCGTGTTTTCCAAAATTTTTTCTTTAACGTTTTATTGCTTTTTGGGTTGTCGCTTGCCACGATGATATTTTGAGCTGCAGATGATTGTATATAATTTTGACCTCACATTTGTTAGTGCAGGTAGTGTGAAATGTAGGGCTGCCAGCATACGTAAGCATGAAGCACTAATTCGCTAATAGCAAACTAAGCATTTTGATTAGCGAGCAAATTTGATTAAAACTATTTCCAGTTTAGTGGACTTCATATACTTTTGATAAAAGTCTATTTTTGATATGTTGTAAGCATAGTATATTAGCACAAGCAATTGCTAATGTTTTTCCTTGCGCTAAATTACTATAGTAGAATAATGTGACTGACATTCAATACATTAATTAGCATGTTAATGTCTATTAATTTATTTTGGAGTTACAAACAAAAACACACATATTAGGTCTATGCATTTTTTTAGCATGTAATTGCATCCGTAGTAGGGTGGTCCAAAAATGGCCCCCAAAATTTTTTTGTCGAAAAGTTTTGCTCCCAGGCGTTAAAAATGTTCTTTTTCCAATAAAAATAAGATGTGCAAAATTTTTTTCAAAAATATTAATTTTTGGGGGTCGCTCAAGGCGATTGAAGTTTGGCCATTTTTGCAAAATTTGATATTTTTTAACATTTATCACACTTTTCAATGAACACAAAATATCAAATGTATCTTGTTAAATGCAAATGTTTCTCCGCAAATTTGTGTAAAAAGTTGGGTTCAATTTCCTCAAGGGACCTTTGAGTTATGGTACTTTAAGGCCCAACCACTAGAGGCACTGTTATTCCCCAAAAGTTGTTTTTTTGTAATATGCTCAAATTTATATCGATTTTGCCATTTTTGAGGTTTGGAAATATGATAAACAAGTTCATTTTATGATATTTTCAACAGCTTTTTTGGTATACGAGCCTTTTGCTAAGAAAAAATTGTATGATACACTATAATTCAGATAAAATCTATCCCAAACAAACACACAAACAAAAAAGTCATGTTGCAGATATTGTAAGCTCAAAATATTTATGCTAAAAGCAATAGTTTATATGCAAATCGGTACGCTTCACTTGGTTAAAATTTCCATTAAAATAGTCTTTCTTAATAAAGCCAATGAAAGCATTGTATGCTTAAAGGGAGCTCATGCCCCTAGCCTGCCAGTTCACTAACAGGTTCTGAGATTTGGTAGTTTCCTTAGGAAACGACAATTTAATGTTAAAAGACAGCAGATTTATACAAAGTCACTTTGCTTATTGCTCTTCAGATGTTAAGCATGTCTTTGAGGAGGATGGGAAAGTCCTTTCGGTGTTGTTCAACAACTTTCAGGAGATATTGAAGCTGGTCCTCTTTGGTTGTAAGTTGGTGGTTATAGTCCTGGATCAAAGCAACCCCTGGCTCTGCATGGTCATTCACAGTAGGAAGTTTCTGAATAGTTTTCTTTGCGATACAGAATGCCTCATTGATTTATCTAATTGCATAGAAACTGCATAGAAATTGCTGATTGCATGGAAAATGATTACAAATGATTACACAGCAGAGAAAAGTGTGATAAATGTTGAAAAATATCAAATTTTGCAAAAATGGCCAAACTTCAATCGCCTTGAGCGACCCCCAAAAATTAATATTTTTGAAAAAAATTTTGCACATCTTATTTTTATTGGAAAAAGAACATTTTTAACACCTGGGAGCAAAACTTTTCGAAAAAAAAATTTTGGGGCCATTTTTGGACCACCCTAATGCGAAGTTAACACACAGTAAACTTGCCGGATAAGACTGCATGGTCACTGAACCACAGAAAATCTGCAACATATGATAAAAAATCAACAAAAACTTTTTGCAGTTGATAATGAAACCAACTATGCCTTTTAAAGATTTGGCAGTAATTGTGATATAGCAGCATATTAGCAGAGAAATTTTGTTAAATTTGGCCTATAATTATTGAAATGTCAATAGCAAAGCTGAAAATTGCTATTACAAACTTTTGTTTACTATGGCTAATAATTTGAATTTTCTTGAAGAATTTTGTTTAGTAAGCCCACTTGGAGCTACCAAAGGCTGTCAATTAAGTATAGCATAATATTAACAACACACTTAAATGTATAGTTGCTTATGTGGTCTAGCTAGACCTCTCGAGTTTTAAAATTGAGATCCAGTTCGAACCTATAGTCACGGCCAATATTTTTACGACTGAACTTATATGAACAGTAAGCTGCAGATGCTATTATTTTATGTGTCTTGATTTTAAAGAAGAAGTTTTTAGATTCTGGATTAACCAGAGAAGATATGCCTTTATCACTTGATGAAATCAAAACAGAGTTTTGTGGTTGCACATTACGGCAAAGAAGAAAACTTTTTGATTTTTTTAAAAGCTTTGCTGCACATGATCAGGTGAAATAAAAAAATTTTTAGCGAAACATCTTGTAGAAATGTTGATTGCTAATGTGTTGGCTGTAATCGCATTGCTAAATCTTTCAAGAAGAACCCATCTATTTGCTCCTAAAATTGTTTCAGTTATAATTTGATGATTTTCAAGTCACAATGAAAAGTTTTTTTTGTATGAACATTTTGTATAACATCAAGAGCTTGTCTAGGCTTAATTGCACAGTTGTGTGGCTGTTTGAAGCTAAGGATACAATTAAAAGGAACTGAAGTGATACACTCTAGGATGACGTTTAGAAGATGATTCACAAAAAAAATTGCTACAATCTGATAATATTGATTCATCATTACAAGCACATGGGTAATCAGTAGTTTTGGCATAGTTTGTATTGTTAATTTTACAAATCATGTGTTGAAATTTTTGATGTTGTAAGGTAAGCTATGTGTTTGAAGTTTGCTTAGTGCATTATCAGTTTTCATCCAGAAAGCATCTGGGTTTGGCTTAAATGATCAATGCTCCCACAAAGTCTGCCTTTGCTTTGCTCTAAGTCGGCATCGTCTAAAATTTCTAGCCATGATGTGAACCAAATTTATAGATAAATTACAGTATGTTGTATTGGTTCTGGAACGAAGTTTTTAACACTGTCAAAACATTTAAATGATAAAAGTTTGTTCTTGCCTTGATCACTAATTAAAATCAATATTAACTTTTTTTCATAGAGTGATGATACCGTGGAGGTGGAAGATAGTGATTGTGACAGAGCCATAATGGTATCGGACCGCAGTTCTTCACATGCTTCTATCAATGATCCCCTTTGGAATGTCGAGAATAATCAGTCTGAATCTCTTTCATTCTCTTTGCCACTCGAGTCTAACAAACCTCAACCAGAACCTCTTGTTGAACACTTTTTAGCTGATCCCTCGTTTGAGCGGTCTATTGCATCTTCATCAGCTCACACTTCAGCTGATCCTCCCTCTGAGCAGTGCATTGCACCTTTTTCAGCACATCTTTCAATCGATATCCTCTCTGAGCAGTCCAATGCATCTTCATCATTACATGCTTCAGCTGATCCCCCCTCTGAGCAGCCCATTGCATCACCATCCTCTGTTAATATGGATGAATGTAGTGTTCCAAATCTAGTAACAGTCAGACCAATGCCGAAGCAATTTCCAATTGAATTGTGCAGTTTCAAGATCAATGCGAAGGAGTTATTACGCAGTGGTGTATTAACTGAATCTGGAAAGCGTGAAATCGTCTCTGAGCTACTTCATGTTATGAAAAAATTTCAAAGGTACGAGTATGCTATAAAACTAACATTTTTGCAATATTTGTTATGTGGGCTAACTGCGATGTGATACTAATCTAGAACAATAGCTTCAGTTTCTTCGCATAAAGTTACATTTTTGTGAAAGTTTGTTTGCAATTATTTTACATTTCGGTAACTCCTTTTAAACGTTTT
Source organism: Trididemnum nubilum (assembly GCA_963965965.1). Taxonomy (NCBI): domain Eukaryota; kingdom Metazoa; phylum Chordata; class Ascidiacea; order Aplousobranchia; family Didemnidae; genus Trididemnum; species Trididemnum nubilum. The sequence continues at coordinate 3,837,879 of OZ014487.1, forward strand.
GTTGTGGAAGTAACATCTCTAATAATCTTAACTGCATCTCACCGATTCCTGCCACCTTATTGTGGTAGTGGATTTTACACCCTTCTCTAAAGGCAGTAGGCTGAAATAGCCCGGCAATCTCTTGCGTGCCATAGGACTCATTTCCAGTGCTGCGGTGTGTCAGTGGGGGTGTTCAGTGGTCTTAAAACTGGGGCATGAATGGCATTAGCAGCTTTGCTCAGGCTTCTCTTAAAACTTGCCATACTCTTTGTTTTAGCTCTTTCACCTCCAGTTTCCTTCTACTACCCACTCTGTAGGGATTGGAGATGTATCATCTCATGTAACTCCATCCTTTTCAAATCCTTCCCCCCTCACTGGAAGATTCTTTTCTTTGTTCTACGTGCTGCATCTATGTTTGGATGCGATTTTAAGGAAAAATAAGTATGATGTAATTGTCTTCCCTGATGATTACTATAAAGCCGCAGACAGGTAGAAGAGGTTCTCTGAATCGCTGACTGATAGGTAACTGTCATCTCTACAATGACATTTGGTGTTTTTTGCTGTGTCTGTGGTAACTGTAGCTTACCAGTTGTAGGAGACTTGAGTGATTTCACCACCAGAATGAGACTTCTGGGTTACAAATTCCATGTGGATCGAATCTGACACTTGCTGCCAGCAACTTGCCACTGTTGCCGCTTGTTTTGGGCCAAGCCCTGGAAATGGTCCTATTAACTCACAACACCTAAAAGGTGCTGCAGCAGGTGCAGTGAACATTTAATGGCAGTGTGATGCAATCTTTATTTGCACCTGCGGGGTCGCTTAAGTTTTCTACTGAACTGTATGAGTGTATGTACTTTCAAAAAGTGCACTTCAAATTGAATTACATTGCAAAGCATTATTATTATCTGGCAGGAAGGGCATTGGAGACATAATATACTAAGTTGCTTTATAAGGCAGATATTGTAGACAGTATGGTCCAACCTCTTCAAATAATAAGATGTGATAACAACAATATGTTAAAGTTTATCTTATTCTGTGAGTGTTGTAGTAAAAGTAACAATTGTCTTGAGCATTTTAAAGTTAGTGTTTCCCCTGCTAGTAATGACAATTAAAGCACAGCTTTAGTCTTGAATGCAACTTCCAAAAATGTTTCTTATAGCTAGACCAAATTACAGTAATAAGGTAAAGATCAAAATATTGCTATGAGAAGTTTTTAATTAGAATATTAAAATGTTGGTGGTAAATGCAATTTGCTTTTTTTTTAGGGGTGGAAATTCCAAGTAATACTTAACTTTACGCTACGAAACATTAGTGCTGTACTAAGAAGATGATGGCTATTTTTAAGTGAAATTTAAATATAGGCTTACTTTCAAGCGATTAGATGAAAGTACAGAAAAAATATATATATACCATTCAAGAGATATTGAACTTCAAAAAATAATCGTTTCCAAGATTTAGTGACAATTAACACTGGCTTATTGTTCTGAAAATTTGTGTTAGACATTTTGATCATTCTATAGCCCCAAAACTGGTATCGTTTTGGACAAAAAAGGCTGAAATTTCGTGGTACTGCAGCCAGATAATTCACACACACTTATTGCCCATTCTTTCTGATCTGAATATCTGTTGTTTCTCGACAAATAATTCTCATATGATGACTCTGCTATTTATTGGCGCAATATCCAGGAAACATCTATTTTTGAACAGCTGGTGCTAGAAAGACTGGTTAACACCAATTTTTTTAAAATTTTTTACTGATTTTATAAGCTTAGTTAAACCTCACTTCAGTCCTAAAGAGAGTCGTAGACCTACTTAAAGTTATTGAAGATGTGCTTACAGTCTTAAACAGAGACATACTTAACGTTATTTCATATTTTCAGTAATCCAGACGGTCAGCTGCGTAGAAATGCAGTAAGTGCTTTGGTGAAATTGGGCAAAGCTCAACTTTCCCTTTCAGTTGATGAGGCTAAAGTGAGTTTAGCAAAGATTTATATTTCTTTTTATTTTCGCTATGATTGTAAACTAGTACTTAAGCTATGCCAGTTAAGCAACAATATTTCATGCTATCAGTAGGTTGCAGATTTTTTAGCAAGAGCTTTAAACTGTCAGTTAAAAATTATTAGTACTTTGAAAGAATCTAGACAGTCTATACAACTTTTCCAAGATGAACGTTTTTAATCATGGTTGTTTGTTTTGTTGTATGGTTGTTTGTTTTAATCATAATCATGGTTTTAATCATGCTAGTAACAGTACTCTTACAGTTCTGGAGATTGCTGATAATGCCTTCTGTGCGAAAGTTTTTTATGTTTAAAAGTTACTTGAGATGCAAGTTTAAAGCCCGATCTACACTGAGGCTGAACCAGGCTGCATTCTTTGTTTGTTAGTTTGAGGCTGCATCCGACCTTGTTCAGCAGGTCATAATTGGCTTCAATAAAACAAACAATGAAAGCAGGCTGGTTCAGCTTCAGTGTAGATCGGGCTTAAAGCGGACAAAAGTAAAATTGATTAGGTTTTAAACTTAGTAGAAATATTATATCAGTATTCTATTTGCGATGGCTGTAATATTTTTGGTGCTGGAGTTAAGATAGATGGTGTTAATTTTTTTTTTTTTTTTGTTCGGAAACTATTATGCCATGCATAGCTAAATCAGTTTAAATTTAGCAATGTATGGCAAATAACTGTTGAGTATCTCAAGAACTGTTGCATAAAGAAGAATAAAATCGATGCAAATCGCAAACTGGTAGCTCACTTTTTATTAGTAATATTACAAAACCCAGTTCAATTCCACTCGTGTCCACCTCTCTAATGAAAAAAATAATTTTTGCAATACTTTTGTTATTTGGGTGTCTCCCACTTGGCTTGAACCATCTTTTTATTCTTTCTTACTTATTTTTTTATTTTCATATCTTTTTATTCTTTCTATTCTTACTTTTTCTGACTTACTACCGGTATATCAGACAATCAAATAGCTTTCATTATATCATCTTATAACTCTTATACAACATAATAACAGTGTGATTAACTGCAGTAGTTACCAATTCTGTATTACTTGTAAGTATTACTAGATTAGTTCAGACCGGGGGATCAAACTAAATTTGTGTTCCGGCTCCTCCGGACTACCGCATCAACTCCAACTTTTATTGGCCCCTTGGCAGCAATTCACACACCAATAAAACAAGGCCAACAGTTCTTACATGTGCAGAATACTGCCTGAATGATAATGTCAATTCAAAATTTTGATTTTTGTTTGCGTGGTATCCTTGTACTGTAATGTTGCCAGTGGCACACCACCACATGGTGCACAAACTGCGCACCGATAATATTACATTGCGTTTTTCTGTAGAAATACAGTGTTGTTTCTATTTACGTTGTTTTGCTTAGCAATTCTGGCTACGAAAATTGTCGCAAAAAATCAATACCGACGAAAAAGTTGTAAGAAGGGTGCTGCAGAAAAACAAATCAACTTCTAAAAGATCCTTGAACAACATATCTGGAGTAGCAAGCACAGATGCTCCAAAGAGGCGAAAATCTAGTGATGAAGGGGCTGACATGCAGCTAAGTGAAGCAATAATATCTAAGCAAAAGGTAACATTTATGTCCAATATATAAAGTGATCTTCATCCTTCATATGAGGTGCAAAATTTAATTTGCTTTATGTCTCACTGCTTTTTTTTTCTACTTGAAGGCATTCACCATCAGACTACGGTATATCAAGTTGATGCTTGCACCAGGCTGTTGATTGCAAATGTAAAGGTGAAGGGCAAAGCATTCGCATTGACTTAGATTTAATGTACAACTGCACACAATAATTGTCTTGAAAATCAAGCAGTAAATTTGTCTTGTCATTATTGGTGTATTATTGCTTTGCTGCCAGCTCAAGAGCAATACCAAGCGCGATTGCGATCTGAGCAAGTATCTATTTGATATTTCCCCGGTAAGTAGTTTGTTTGACGTTTCATTTCAGCTCGTAAAACACATTTTGTTTTACCAGTGAGTTACCGCTTGTATACAAGCATTTATCATTTAAACTATTTGTTACACAATAGTGTTCAATGGCATATCAAGGCATCGGTATCCTAGTTAGCTTCACAAAAGTTTTATTAGATCAACTAAGTAATGATAATTACCAAATTGTACAAACATTTGGTCATTTTCAGCGTTCTTGTCAACATTTGCGTTTTTGAAGAAACGCAACGATTTACGTGAATATTTACCAAATGTTGCAGCTGATCCATTTGAAAGAGCTTCAATAACAAGCACTATATACAAAGTGCTTGTGGGATTTGTTTCAGTTTTGTAATAGGCCCTGCTAAAAACTATAGTTTGTATGGTTTAAAGCACTATGATGCCTAGAAGGGCATCGGGAGTTTCAAGTAATGAAGTCTTTTAGTGAAAACGGTGAAATAATGGTAAACATACGTTGTTAACAACATATGGATGTTAACAACGCAAGTTTTACTTCTAAAGTAGTATTACATGAATCTGCGGTCGACAAAGCACGGGCAACCAGGTGAAAGTAGTGTATTCAACCGTGCTGGATAACTGTTATCGCAATTTTACGTATTTCCGGGTGAGAATGACATTTTGTGTAGTTACTGTATACTCTTCGTTATTTTCAATTTGTTGTGCTGAATTTACTAATATCGGCAATGTTCGCGCTACGGTACACACAAATAAACTACTTGCTAAACGTTTGGAAAGATTTCGCAAAGTAATAAGCATTAAGATTGGGAAAATCATGTTCACTCTGATGCCAAAAATTAAAGATTGTTGCCAAAAAGGACCAAAACAATACGTTATTGTTTTAAAAACCAGTTTTCAAAGCAACGTTTAGACAAATTATGTCTAAAATGGTTAAAAATAACGTTTAGACTAACGGCGAATTTGCATAAGTTTGTTAAAATGAATGATTGAATGAATCGTGATAGGGAACACTTAAGTACCAGTATGTTTTCAAGCAGATTCTACTTCGCTGTCTATGATCTTGCCTTTGAGCTTGATCAAAGTTTTTTATTTATACTGTATATTTTTTTAATATGCGTGGCCTGTAGAGATCTCATGGCTGTACTACAAGTGTTGCGATTTCAGTACCAACAAATGAAGTGCTCTATTTGGATGCTTTTTTTTTGGCAGATACTGGTAGTGCGTTAAGCGAGAATCGAACGAATGTGTTGACAATGAAAGATGCACGATTCATCCGTTAAATGACACTGGTTATTTTTAATGCCTGTAGAAAAGATGAGGAATAGCAACAAGTGACATGTGTTTTTTTTATTGTAGGAAAATACAACCTTGCAAGAAATCGCTCAGTCCATAAAAGATCGTTATCAACCATTTGTCGTGGCCTACGGTGATGCAGCAGTTGCCAAAAACTTCACAGTTTTTGTGGAGCTACATCCTGTAGTGACCACTGCAGATGCTTTGCAAAGTTTAGTCAGTGTTCTTGCACTGTATTACATTTTTAATATGGAGTATTCCAAACATGCGTGCAAGGTCCTGCAATTCCTTCAGCAGTATCTTCTTGGCATCAAAGAAGAACACCCTTTCAATGCCGTACAAGAACTGGCGATGCAGTTGGGCCTAAACCCATAAGCATCAGCAAATGACAGTTGATTATTGCCGATATGGAGTCTTGATTGCTTAGACTTATTGCCGGTGTGGAATCTTGATTGAGCATCAGCAAATGACAATTGATTTATTGCTGATATGGAATCTTGATTGTTATTTTACAGTGATGCAAATCTTTGCTTTTCGGCGAATTTTGCCAATTTTTCGCCTGAATTTGTCATTTTTATTATTCGTCTATATCCGTTGAGAAAAGTTGGGGGGTCTGGCATGTGTTTACTCTAAATCCACGTTTCTGGCCAAAGGTTATTTATCACTGAGTGTATACCTTCGATATAATATAGTGGGATCGCACTCACTGTAATTATGCCATCTGACATTAATCTTTAACTTCTGATTGCCATTTACTCTGCCTTGTGCCCCCTCCCTTCCGAACATGGTGTGCCTCCCGGGGCCCCTGACGCTTTCATATAGCACTGACCTATGATTAAAAATAAACATTACTTTTCCAAAAAAATGTCCCCAGAAATGTTTTTTTTTTAATCTGTTTTTGAGTGTGAATTGAATTTTTGGAATGTGCATAATATGTCTGTTGCGGGAATCGAACAGTGGGAGGTCTGCGTGGCGAATAGTGTATTATCAAACTGCTCACCGATTTTTTGAAAAGCCGTTTGCATCTCTGGTTTTAATGTTTTTGCCCATCTTGATTATCAAAGTGTTAAAAGAAGTATCTGGCCAGGCTGCAATTATTTTTAAAACATTAAGAAAAATGTGAGTATCCGTTCCGCCAAGTTTTAAGTTTCCAAATGCTGCCGTTCTGTAGATATTTGAGTTAAAACCCTTGTCCCATATTGCTTATTCTGCTTTGAGACTATAAACAATAGACTAGTTTTTGGAATAGTCGCGAAGCAGTAAGCGATATGGGCAAAGGGCTCAACTTTGAATTTCATTTTTTACTTGTTATGACACCAGATATATATTATAGTATAATAAACATAGAGCTGAACTGGTGAGGCAGTTGCAACAACGCCAACGTTTCAGCAGTTTTCGCTAGCTGCTTTCGTCAGGGCATCATAATGAAAAAAACTCTTATTATCTAAGAAACGGCTGCATTTGAAAACTTCAAACTTGGCAGAACTGATATTCCTATTTTTCTCGATTTTTTTTTCAAATAAATGCAGCCAGACGGACACCTGTTTTACGTTTTAGTTGGTTACCGTGATTGTAAATTAAGTAATGTGATCGTGATTCTAGATTACTGCAAACCGCTTTAGCAGTAATAAAACCAAGTTTTGAGTTATTAAAGAACAGCGGTACTTTTCGGTAAATGGTTCAATGTTTTAATAGCTATTTTGATAATTTACTAGGTGTGTAAATCTTGATAATTAGCCGTTACGTGAATGTTTGTACACAATGTCGTTTTTACGGCGACCATGATCCAAAGATCTGTGCTTCAACTCGCATTCTCATCGCGTTGTTTCATACAATTATCTCTGCTTGGTGGATTCAAACAAGCAGCACTAAAACTCGACAAGAACTGAAGAAATCAACCGAACACTCGGAAATATGGAAACTCTTACACGTGTGAGGAGTCGTCCAATATATAGCCCCTCTGTCGCTTTCACGTAACAGGAGGATAAAGATAAAAGAAACAAGTGCGAATACGTTGGTTATCAACCGTGATTCTAAATTAATGTGTACCGCTTTATCTAAAGTAATAAAACAAGCTATATTCAATTAAAGATTATTACTGATATTTTTTCGTTGAATTTGTTTTCGTTCTTATGTTTCTAGTAACTTCTTCCATATTTTGTGGTAATTTACGTTTTGTCCAATATCATTTCTGCTACAAAATGCTTTAATAGCGCGCAAGTACCTCAGCTTATCGACATGCTGGTGATTTCTAAAATTGCAACGCATAGTTACTGCATTGGTAATTTCCAAATTTCCCAAGTTAAACAAAAATGCAACACTAACCAGCAATTGGTTATATTGCATAGTTTAACTTGGAAAATTTGTAAATTATCTGCACAAACTATAGCGTCGTAATTTTAGAAATTACCACGTTGATAAGTTGAGGTACTTGCAATATTACTTAAGATTGGTTACCATGGGTAAATTTGGAAATACAATAAATACAAGCCTAGGTACGTTAAACATTACCCATGTTGATAACTTCGGGTATGTTGCATGTTTCCAATACTAACTTATTTGAGTATACTTTCAGAAACTTTCTTTGGTGAAATTGGGTAATTGTACAAATTACTTTGACTAATCAGCTCAAGTATATTTGAGATGACCAACGCGTGTAAATTCGGGTAAATATAACTTTGCCAACGTTGAGGGAATTGGGCAACTTCAACATATACCAAATATAGTTTGCTTTGGTAATTTCACTGATACCATGCTTGGGTGTCCATACCAAGATGCCCAAAAATTTTGCCCAATTTTTTGGGGTAAAAAATACCCAATTTTTTAGGGCAAAAAATACCCAACTTTTTTTACAGTGTATATTTATACGCATATATACGCGTGATCGGTAAAACGGACCTAATGCAGGATAATAAAAAATCAATTTCAACGTTCAAAGTAAACTTATGAAGAGATTTGCTTTCCTTCTGCGATTGGTGTTTTTTTCGAATGTTTTTAAATAAAATATTCTCGAAATTTATTAGGGTCAAAATACGATTTGACTATGGTGGCATTTAATTCGTATACTGACTGATACGCATCAGATCTCGGCCGCCCCAAATTCTCGCCGGTATCTGATTGTACTTGTTCTACTTTGGAAAAAATGGGTTTTGAACAAATGTATTGGGTTTTTTAGTGCGAAATCGCGCTGCTTTCTGTCTCGTTTGCGTTTTCCCGTAAAAGCAATGCGATATGCTGACGAGACATTAACATTCCACGACAGCGCGATACGGGCAACGCAATGATCTTGCATTTTCATTAAATACCAAAACTGAGTAAACACGTATTTCCACTTCAAAAGTTTTGACGTTGCTTATTTGCAACTCAGGGTAAAATTACACTTGAATGTAAATTACCGTAGTTTTTTGACATTTTTTAAATCACCTTAATTTTGTTTTCAAATGTTTTTAAATTACCGTAGTTTTACACGTTTTTAAATTACCGTAGTTTTTTGACATTTTAACTTTTGAATAATTTTTGTGAAGTTGTGCACTTTCAAAAAGGGAAAACTGGTTCCTCTATCCCCCATTGGTTGCGCCGGTGCCCTCTTGGCCAGAGTTTTACTGACAACACAGTTTTTGATTTTCAATTGACTGAATTCACAATACATCAAAAACGTTTGTGACGTCATCACTTTGATCAATTGTTGGTTTGCAACCAAAACCCTAATTCTCATTCACAATTTGAGGCATCAATACGTCATTTTTTAAAAACTTTGGCAATGACGTCATCAACTTCGAAGTAAGTTTTTTTAAACCTGCACTTGAAAACCAACTTTTATGCAAAACTTGGCACTTTTCCAACTTTTAGATTGGCTGTTGGATGGTAAAGGCTCTGTGACACTAGATGGCAGACTTTAAAGGCCAAAAAAAAGGAGAAGTCCCATGTTCAAAACATGGGGATTTTTTTGGTGGCTCAGGACATGGTCCTGAATCATCGTGCCAAATTTCAGCTAAGGCCTATCATTAATTTTTTCCGAAAAAAAGCTATTTCTACCGGACTAGTAGCGTTCTACCAAAGTGTAGTGGCCAGACGCGAACGTACAAATCTTTTTTAGGTGAGGGCGATAATACAGCGTGACTATTTTTCTTGCGTGTCTAAGCTGTGGCATAACTTGAAGAGGGAAAGCAAAAAATAACTGCAAGGTGTTACGTCTAGGGGATCTAGTTGGATCCGAAACGGAGGGCTAAAAGCTTTTCGATGTACTAAAACAATGCACAGCAAGCTTTTAGTAGCTGCCATAAATTTGTGAGCACACGAAATGACCAGCCAGTTGGTCGAGCGATAACGCGTTGCCTCTGGAACAAAAGGTCCTAAGTTTCAAATCTCGAGCCGGTCAAATTGGACACAATGTTGCCAACGGCTCGCCACCGCAATGACGTGGAGAGATGGACTTGGCAAACTCGCTACACGCTTTGGCGTAATACAGCGAGTATAATGAAGGATTTGAATTGAAGAAAGCATCCGCAAAACCTATCTTATACAGTGACAAAACAAGGGCTTCAAACTCCGGCTTGCGAGATATGATGCGCACGGTACTTTTTGCTGACCGCAGAACTTGGCGGTAACAAGCCCGACCTCATTTTTGTGTCGCTTTGCAGATTTAACTCTTTCGCGACGGCGGAATACAATGGCAATTTACCGTTCCATACTGCGGTAAACACAAATTTATCGCGTTACAATTGTTACCATGTCTTTTAAATGGGAAATATTAGTATGCAGCTACGGTCATCACTAAGAGAATGTTTGCCGTATCGCTACAACTACAAATTTGCACTATCACCTTTAATGTTATATTACTGAACAGCAAATTTCAAGAGAAACAAAAAACGACTTAAAGTTTGAAATTTGGTAAATTATACCATTGTAATGTAAGGTAATGTAAGGTACAGTGTAAGATAATGAAAAGTAAGTAAAATGTAAGGTACACTTTTTTGTTCTAAAAATAGTAATGTAAGGTACACTTTTTTGTTCTACAAAAACTCTGCGAAGTGCCAAAATGTTATCACTTCTAAATAGAGTTCTACAACTGCTTAAAAAAAAATTCAGCAAAATCATGACCAAAGTGAAAGCTTTAGTATAGAATTTCATTTTTCAGTTTAGCAAAGTTTCGTTAGCATAAAATGGCCTCAAATAGCAATAAAATTCTGATTTTCCAAGAACCACGAAGCCGATGTCTTAAATTTTTTTCTCTTTTTTAAGCGTTATGGCAATGTAGCAAACGAAGCACGACGGCCGTTGGCTAGACAGTTTACTATGCTATCTGCCAAATTCGAATTTTCAAAATCGGATTACGATTGGTGATTGAACGAGATTTTGAATAAACTTGACAAAATTTTTACTAAACTCTAAAAACCTAAGAAATCAAACATTTATTTGTAATTAACGGAGGTGAATTATCCAGCCAATTCCGGTGCTTTACAATAGCTAAAATTGAACTATAATTTTTGATTTTTTTGTTTTAATTTTGAGGTTGCGGTTGGGAAGATATTCAACAAATACAAAAAGATATCCCCCAAAAAGTTTTGGGAAACTCGGAGTTTTGTTCTTCCCGCCTAAACCACAGTAGGCCTAATGGTTTAGAGATCTGTGGTTTTGGCGGGACAAACATAACTCAGAGTTTCCTAAAACATTTTGCGGGGGATATCTTTTTGTATTTGTTGAATATCTTTGCAACCGCAGCCGCAAAATTAAAACAAAAAAAAAACAAAAATTATAGTTCAATTTTAACTGTTATAAACCACCGTAATTGGCTGGATGATTCACCGCCTTTAAAAACCAAGATTAATTATTTTGAGAAACAAATTCACAAAATTTCAACCAAAAATGTAATAATAAACCAAAATATCGCAAATAAGCAAAGAAACTTCACAAATTGTGCATACCGTAAATCATTCAATTTTATTGCAAAAACTTGAAAAAATGTTAGGATTTCGAGAAAGTGCATTAAGCCTTATGGAAAGCTATCTGACCAATCGCTATCAATCTACAAAAATCGGTGATACTAAACCAAGAAAACAATTATTTGATAGCGGTGTTCCTTAAGGGTCGTCATTAGGCCCCCTTTGTTTTTACTTTATGTATATGATTTACCCCAGATGTCGCAACTTTCGACAACCTTATTTGCGGATGATACGCTACGGTCGCTGTCTGATGCAAATTTATCAAGACTGGAAAACAGAGTCAATACGCAATTGCAGTACATCGCTGGTTAGATCAAAACAAATTGACATTAAATTATTTTAAAACAACGTACTTACTTTTCAATATACAATTGCACGGACGGATAAGCTTAAAGCTTTTGTTACATATAAACCAAAAAGAAATTTCTAGAAGCGAATCAGTGAAATATCTGGGTGTGTGATTTGATGATAAATTGAATTGGTCGGCTCATATTCAAAAACTTTCGCTTCAATTGGCAAGGTGTTGCAATATGTTGTATCATATACGTGACTTTGTGAATGCCCATGCTCTAGTTATGTTTTATTATAGTTTTGTTTATAGCCATTTAACTTAAGGCATTACTGCTTGGGGCACAGCCGCTAAAAACCAACTTCGTGAGATTGAAGTCAAATTATATAATATCATACGTATCATATTTTTTTCTCAACAAATTTTCTCATGTAAGTCAACTGTAAAGAAACTAGGCTTTCTGAAACTTCACGATTTTTAAAATTGGAGCTTGCTAAATTTATGTATAAGCATTTTAAAAACAAGCTGCCAAAACCATGTAATGATAACTTCACATCAATTCACAAAATTCATGATTCATAAAATTGCAACTAGAAAACCAAGCAGATCTAATTACTTTTTACCTCGAGTCTCCAAATCTGCTAAACAGAATAAAATCGAATTTAGAGGCCCTAAACTTTGGAAAGAAATTGTTAAAAATTTAAAAAATAAACCCTTTTACTCTTTTAAACAGCAGTTTAAAGAAAATTTACTGAGAGATTACAAACCACACTGTTAGGTATAGATTAAGCATTGTATGTACTGTACCCGTATGCATTTGAACATGTGGGAGCTTCGCTACAAACAACATTGTCTGTACTATTCGTTGTACTTCATCATTTTATTGCAGCTTTGTGATAACGTATTGTGCATACCTCGACTAGGAAACCTTAGGGTTATTCGGTGCTCCTAGTGTTTCGAATGTGACCTCTGACTTGTGTTTTAAACCTTTGTTACTAATAAACTACAAAACTATAAAAACTACCGAACAGCATATAACATATCCAGTTGTCTTCTTGGAGGCACATCTTTGGTTCTACACTCCACAGTGTTAAAAAAAAGCTCCAACGAAGAAAAAGTGAAAACGAAAAAAGGCGAAAACTATAATAAAGATATTGCGTAGCACAGTATTATTCTGCCATAATCGCCACTGCATAGGATACTAGGATCAAGCAGAGTCGTTAAATTATGTATAGGCCGACATGCAACGTAAATGATTTTCACTCTTATAAAATGCAACACGATGTAAATGCTAAGAAACATACAGAAAACTGTAGATAATAATTTTGTCGGTAGCGTGGCCGAAAGGGTGAGGACGTCGTTTTTAGGATAGTTGATCGCATCAACTCGGTTCAACCCGCACTCAGATCAAGTTGCTGCTTTGCTACAAGCAGCAAATTTACGTGGGAAGAAATTGAACGTCAACTATAGAACTTAGAAAACTAAAAAAGTCCTGAGCGGCTTCCAAAAGAAGAAAGAGATGCTCAATCAAAAATTCACAATAATGTGATTTGTAACTACTACTGATGCATAAAAATGATAACACAACACGATGAAATGTGATTGACGATTTTACAATTATAAAGATGCGTTCAAAATCACGTAAGACCGAGTGGTCGAAGACGCTACAAAACCATGCAGTCCAAGCGCAATGATGCAAATACAGGCCCGGCAAACTTTTAAGACAAAACATTTTTGCGTAGCACTAAGACCATATTTAAAAATTAAGACTTAATTTGGACAAAACATTTTTGCGTAGCACTAAGAGCATATTTAAAAATTAAGATTTAATTTGGCAAAACACCTCATTCTGCTTAACAAGTCATAATTAAACAAATACACCTTCTGGAATCAAATAGCATTATCACCAACCCGAAACTGGCTTCCATTCTTCAATAATTTGATCATTCTTGTCTGCTATGTAAAATAATCTGTGCATAGCACATGTGGCACAAGAATGGTCAGGATATATCCGCAACAACATACCAACAGGATACGCACTAAAGTCAAGAGTTGCTGACTCATCTTTGAGTTTAATTAGCCCATGTTCTTGAGACATTGAATACAGTTTCAACTCAGGGTGTCCTTCAATAAGTCCATAGCCACCACCAGGCGTCTTTCCATAGCAGTCTCCTCCACCATGTAAACTAAGCGCAGTGAAGCCACAGTCGACTAGCAAATGGTTACTCTGAGGATAGTGACCAATAACACGAGTCAAGATGAAACATGCAATGTTCTCCTTGGAGCAGGATCCAAATCTCATCTAAGAAAATTAAAACAGCTGTTAGCATTGTTTTAATTCTGATAAGCATAAGCCAAAGATCAAATTTTTATATAGATCCAGTCTAAATGCAAAACATTACTATCATTGCTACCAAGCTAGAGACCTTAGGAAAAAGTGTGACTAAGGAAAATAGCGAAATACGAGATATAATCGTATATACATTTTAAACAAAGGCTAGTTAAATAAGAATGATATTGCAATAACTTAACGCTACTAATTGTTAAAACATCTCAAGTAAAATACACAACAAACCAATGATCTGTTTCTATTTGCCTCCACAAAACTTTCAGCAAAATTTAGCCGAAATTACCAAAAACAAAGAAATTAAAAATCCAAATTTGAACAATCAAACAGCTACTGATGATAAACAAAACCATAATAAAAATATTAAAGTCCATTACACTTGAGTGTGATTTGTTTCATGATAGCATCAATGTTTTAAAAGAAATCAGTTTTTTTATGATAATAGAACTTAAGTGATTTTGAATCTAGTTGCAGCATTTTTTACTATTAAGCTTTGATAAGATTAGTATGCATGCAATCTCGACATACGGCCATCGGGACATAACTCTGCAATCTGTGCCAACATTTTTATGCTTGGGAAATTAATTATGTAATCAAAGAAATGAGATCGGTCAATTTTTCAATAAAATTGCAATGAGTAAAAATAAAAAAAAAACGATACATTTTTCTCAAGTCTAGATAATGACTTCATTAGTACATGTGCATGTGATTAGAAAACGCTTTTTCTTTGCAGTGGGAAAAAAGATTAATTATTATTATTGTTTGCTTAACAGATTAAGTGCAACCACTAAATGCGTGTAAAAGAAATCACTGACTTGTTCGGCGTTTTTAATTCCTTTGAAAATGTTTACAAAACGCAAATTTAAATTTGGAAAATGCTTAAAACTTGACCTTCAAAAATGAAATGAAAAACATAATTATTTTCTGAAGCACGAAAATGTTTGTGCATATTACAGATTTATGCCTCTGTGCCCTTATGTCCTTGTGCCTCATGTCTCTGAGCCCTTATCTCTGTGTCCTTATGTACTGTGCCACTTGCACCTTATTTTGGGTTTCAGTATCCATGCAACCAGAAAATCGATTTTTTTTACAGTATTGTAAGCAATGAAAAATCAAATACAAAAACATATTGTGAGGGGGCAATAAAAACATTGATTTACTACATAAAGTTACAAGCCTAATTTTAAAATGGTTGAACAATGACATAGAGCTGAAGTGGCTATTACAGAGAATTTCACAAATTGAAAACTTACTTGCATGACATCATACAAAACATAATTTCCTGGGTGCCATTCTGTTAACTGCTTCATAATGGGATGAGGGTTACTGCAAGTTGGAGTAGAGCCAATACCATATGTGGGACATGGAATACCCAACTTTTTTAGATATGAGACCAGGGAAAGCAAATTGTTTGTAGTCTCAATAGCAACTGCATGCACATGTTTTAAACTATCAGCACCATAAGAGTTACCACAATGTGCATACAATCCTCTGAAATTGATATCAGGAGAATCAACAACCTTTTGAACAAGTGAAACAGCTTTACTATCACTATACAATATCCCTGATCGTTTGTTGTTACAATCAATTTCAATAAAAACAGACCATTGCTTTTTTATTTTATGTTTTTCTAAAACTGGAACCATATCTTCTCGATCAATAAAGACACTAAATTTATCCATATTTTCATTCAGAGCAGCACATCGATCAACTCTTGATTCCGAAAGTGGCACTCCATATAAAATATCACTGAATCCATGTGCATGTAACAGTTCAGCTTCAGGAATAGTAGAAACAACCATGCATTGCTTCTCTCCATTGGTCTGTATCATAGCAGCTTCGACACACTTAGTTGTTTTAAAGTGAGGTCGTAAATTAACTCCAAATTCTTCAGCTCGTTGAATCATTTGTTGAGCATTCTCTGTCACTATGTGCTTGTATATCACTAAGGCAGGAGTTTGCAAATGTTCTATTTTAAGGGGAAGGCAATCACTCATTCTGAAACCTGACCAAGATTACAATTCAGCTTAGCACATATAACTAAATTTTACAAATCCACAATTTATTACTGGAACATTTTACAGTAGATCTATTTAAATTAAATTTAAATGAAAAAACTTGCCAAAGTTTTTGTCAAATGAATGAGTTCAACTTAAGATTGGTTTTCACAGCCAGCATTGCTGGTTGTAGAACCAAGTTCTTATGGCCCTTGAGCAAAGGAATTTTGCAGTGTAGCTGAACTTTCCAACCTGGGACGGGGGCGCTAAGTATCAGCCGTCCGCTTTTTTTTTGAAGCTCTGCAACCTGCGTATGAGCGCGCAAGCGCTCATTCCTTTTCTACGATCTACGCTATTCCCCAAATGTAGCCTTAACCCTAACAAATGCATGCATGAGAGGAGTGAAAGCGCGCACACGCTCATACACAGATCGCAGAGGTTCTGAAAAAAAAAGTGGACGGTTTATAGCCTACCTACTTTACAACATCCCCTGGGACTCCACCCCCGTACGCCAAGCACTTTATGCAGACAATTTTATCATATGAAAATACTGAATGCATGTTTTCAAACATGTTTCAGAATCAATCAATTTCAGTAGATCAAAGATACTGTACCGGTAGTAATTGTGTAGCTTAGCCTAACTACCAATTAGCTACCGGCATAGATGGGCAAGTTAATGCAAAACGTTAGCTTCATTAACCAGTAGTCCGTTAACAATAACAAACTTCACACCTCCGTTAACGTTAATCTGTTATTTTCAGCTTTAAAAACGGAAGTTAATAAAGTCTGTTAATCCGTTAACATTTTGCGTGTAATTTACATTTCGTTTTATTCACTTGCTTCTAGAACACGTATTGACGCTGTTGAGCTGATTGTAAGGAAATATTTATTGGTATGGTGGTCTTTTTGTGTTTTGAAAGTTACATTTTACAGTCTAATCTAATTTCAAGATAAAAATAAGTTCAAATGCACAATGAAGCTGCAAGATATTTACAATAAAAACCTTAACGGAAGTTACTTTAGTTCGTTAACAGCACTTAACGGAAGCTAATTTAGTCCGTTAACATGAAAAAACTTTTTAACGGATTAACCAGTTAATGAAAAACTTAGCTTCGTTATTAACAGATTAACAGACTTGTGCCCACCTATGGCTAGCGATATATAAACGGCAGTGTCTAGAGCACCGGCCCGGATTCCTATGCAAAAAGCTGCTGCACTGGTCCGGTTTTGTATGCAATTTAAATACAGCACTTTGGAGTATCAGAATCGAAGCCGTGATGGCGTAGAGGTTAAAATGTCTGGCTACAGTACTGAGGGTTGAGGTATCGAATCGTACTGGACTCGCTCTCCAAAATTGCGTTAGAGAGCTGAAACACTACGAATCCCTTTTTTTTCTCTAAAATCTTATTCTTAGAGTTAGGGTTAGGGCACTTTTTCCTACTATTAGGTCTAAGCCTTTTTTAAATAATAGAGCGTAAAGACTGTTTGAGTTGCAATGTTAGCTGGTATTTAGGCCACTACCCTAATATTTAGGTCTAAGGCTCTTTCCTATTATTACGTAGGTCTAGGCCTTTTTGAAATAGAAGAGCTTAGGAAAAAGCCTAAACCTCAATACTAACGGCCCAGATCACCAATTCCTCTTGGCCACTATCTTTTATGCAATCAATTCCTCCAGTTTCTACACTAAGAGCTTTCATTTTAAAAAAGCCTCAACCTAGATTCAATTCAATTCAATTTATTATTCAACAATGAAAAGAGTATTGTAGTCATTAAAGTCAGCTGTCACAGTTAACATTGTAACTTAACCAGTCTTAACGCTCTGAGCTCTTCTATTTCAAAAAGGCCTAGACCTAATAATAGGAAAGAGCCTTAGACCTAAATTTTAGGGTAGTTGCCTAAATCTGAAATACCAGCTAACATTGCAACTCAAACAGTCTTTACGCTCTTTTATTTAAAAAAGGCCTAGACCTAATAATAGGAAAAAACTCTAAGAATAAGATTTTAGAGAAAAAAAAGGCTCTAAGAATAAGAATTTTAGAGAAAAAAAGGGATTCGTAGTGTTACAGCTCTCTAATGCAATTTTGGAGAGTGAGTCCAGTACGATTCGATACCTCAACCCTCGATACTGTAGCCAGACGTTCTAACCCAGTAACCACTACACCATCACGGCTTCGATTCTAATACTCCAAAGTGCTGTATTTAAATCGCATACGAAACCGGACCGCGATGCAGCAGCTTTTTAATGTCGGAAACCGGACCGGCACAGCAGCTTTTTAATGTCGGAAACCGGACCGGTGCAGCAGCTTTTTGCATAGGAATCTGGGCCGGTGCTCTAGATACTGCCTACCGGTATATAAACTGGTGAAGAGGTGCTGAAAAACTTAATTTGTCAAAACTTAAAGAGCTCTCAAATCTTAGCAAATAGTTTTATTAAGTGGCTTGACAAACGTGTGAAATTGGCCTACCACTGCAGCCTACCATCCAAATGGCAATTTATTTCTGAAAAGATTTCAGAGTTAAAAGCCTTTTGATTTGATAGAATTATATTTCTCAACCTTCCCCCTACTTCCTTACATACTCTGTACAGGCAACTTCCAAAATATGTTTTAGGTTTAAAAGCAAGCAAACCAATAGGTCTATTGGTACCGGTATTTCATTTATTTGGATAAAATACTAAATAGCCTAGTTTATTACGGTAAGTAACTGAGGACTTGGCTGAGGCTGTAACAAGGTGGGGACTGGGGAGGCTTCGGCCTCTGTCGACTTTTTACCACAAACAATTCCAACTGAATCAATAGCATATCCAACAGAAACAAGTAAGACAGTAAGACACTAGACTTAAAACAACCTGGCCCAGTCAACCAGAGACAACAATCGCCACACTCAACAGCCCTAGCAACACCTATAGTCTTTGCGCGGCGCAAATACTAACCAAATTCTTGCTAATTGCCATAAAACGCAAAATTTGGTCGAAACTTTGGAAAAGTAGCAAACCGAGAAAATGCGAAGTAAAGGAAGAGCATATTAAGTTTTTAGACAATGAATTATGCTCGAAGTGTTATTACAGAAAACTTTTACCAATGTTATAGTAGATTTTATCGGTTTCAAACGGCGAGGCGCAGATTGACATATTATCTGGGGCAGGTACGATTGATCGCTCTATATTGGGTATCATTGCAGTATTAGAGGTGTATCATTGCAGTACTAGGGTATCATTGCAGTATCAAAGCTGGTTTTCAAGATATTTCAACAATCGAATACAATATGTTTTCCGATCTAATATTCTATCATCTAGTCAGTGATGGAGTCGAGTGCTCAACTTCCGAGTACGAGTACCACAAAAAACTTCGAGTACGAGTACTGATATTGAAAAATGTACTCGAGTACGAGTACCGTAAAAAAGTTCGAGTACGAGTACGAGCACTTTTATTAGTTTAGAAAAAAATTTTTTTAGGTTGTAACAGCTCAAAATTTGTCGCAAAAACATAAACGAATACGTTTTTTTTCTGTGAGTGGGATGTTAAGAAGGCGCACAACTGCAGGCGACAATTTTCTGATAAGTTACACGCAAAATTACAGTTATATTTTAAACAAATTAGGTACCTTGACGTTGAAAGCAAGTGCACGTTTTTTTGCGCGTCGGAAAAAACCTTGGCTTGCAGAAGCAGCAAATTGCTCGTTGTTGCAAGAAGTTCTGTTGCAGCCGCAGAAAAATGTTTAACTCTAAAACTGAGCAAAGAATTAAATTGAAATTTTTGGTAAAATTCAAGCGTTGATGGAAGTTTACAGCAAAGAATGCATGTCAAGAACCCACGTTTTTGAATGGCACAAAAGATTTCATGAAGGCCGGACTGATGTTGGAGATGATGAAAGTTCACGACGCCCAACCATATCAAAAACCACTAACAATAAGCGAGAAAGTGAAAAAATTGTTTGAGAAGATCGTCGGCTTAATATTCGACTGATAGCAGAGAGGATGTCCATTGACAAAGAAGCAGTGTGACAAGTACTGAATGAAAATCTGCATATGACAAAGGTCTGTGCACAAGTTGTTTCAAAGTTTTTAACTAGCGATCAAAAAGAAAAAACGCCAAGAGATTTGTGCTGACATTTCAAAACAAATTGAAGAAAACCCTAAATTTTTAGACAGTGTGATTACTGTACATGCGATGAGAGATGAATTTTCCAGTACGACCCAGAGACAAAGAGGCAGTCCATGCATTGGAAAACTGCAAACTCACCTCGAATTAAAAAAGCAAAATAGAGCAAAATCAAAATTCAAGGCAATGTCAATTGTTTTTTTTTTATGTTAAGGGTGTTGCCATGTTCTTTTTTTTTATGAAAATCCGATTGAAACGCTGTGTTGATGCTAAGGGAGAATACATCAAAGGGGAAACAAAATAAAACGACCTTTTTTTCTTCAATAAAATTGTTTTATGTCACCAGTCTTGTTATTTAATAGCGACACCTCGTATACCCTATGCTTCTTTCTATCACAAATAAGCTTTCAAAGTCCTCTACTCCAAACATGATTACCCACAACAATTTTTTGAGAGCTTTTGCGATTAAATGTTATATTCAATTAACATTTAATCATAGGTGGACAAGTTAATGCAAAACGTTAGCTTCGTTAACCACTAGTCCGTTAACAAACTTCACACCTCCGTTAACGTTAATCCATTATTTTCAGCTTCAATTAACGGAAGTTATTAAAGTCCGTTAATTCGTTTATATTTAGCGTCTAATATACATTTTTTTTATGTTAACTCGCTTTTAGAGCATGTATTGACGTTGTTAAGCTGATTGTTAGGAAAAAAAATTGCTATGGTGGTCTGTTTGTGTTTTGGAAGTTATATTTTACAGTCTAATCTAATTTCAAGACAAAAATAAGTTCAAATGCACTAATGAAGCTGCGATTGAAACATCTTTGGAAATTGCGGACAGCAATAATTAATAGCTCCATGAGGCTGCAGCTTATTATTTGTCACAAAAAAGAGCTCCTTTCTTCGCTTTCTTCTATTAAGCTCGTGCTAATACGCAACAAGTGTTACCAGTGCCAACTGGTTTGTACCATTATGATAAATGAATGGTGCAAGATATTAGCGATAAAAACTTTAACGGAAGTTAACAGAACTTAACGGAAGTTAATTTAATCCTTTAACATGAAAAAACTTTTTAACGGATTAACGATTTAATGAAAAAGTTAGCTTCTTAATTAACGGATTAACAATTAACGGACTTGTGCCCTTCTATGCATTTAATCAAAGACTATCTAAAACTTGTAAAACTAAACTGCAAATGACGTAGTAGTAAATGTTCTCGAAATAATGCTGCATTTCAAAAAAGGTGACTAAGTAATGTGAGCATAAAATAATGCTGCCATTTAATATCAGCTACCAGCTACAGCTGTAATTTAGAGCGGTATTTTTATTCTGTATATTTACCTGTTTACTTTTCTATTATTTAATTTCAGATCTAACATCCATTTTTATAAAATAATCCTAATTAGTGCTTAGTCATATTAATATTTCAAACGCATTTTACATGCGGTATCAAAAGACTTGACTTATTATTTAATTTTATCAATTTCTTGCAAAAAAAAGTAAAGTTTTGGCTACAGCTGCAACTCAGCTACAGAATAACTATGCAACTAAGCTATCTCTATCTGACCTAAATTTAACACTGAAAATATTGCCTGCAAATCTAACTCTATGCTTTTTCGGATACCCCTTCCAATACCACAGTAAAACTATTATTTGGGATTGGGAGATTACAGTAATACATCTACTGTAGAAAATAATCAATCAACATTTGAGCTGAAACCGTAAAATGCTAACCCAACTGATGCCGTCTTTGTACAACACACGTGGCTCGATTTCTGTGGTATGTAACTTTAATTGCTAAATAAATCAAAATTTGCGGCAACTTTCACACGTTTTCTGCAGCAGAAAGGCGTTTGTTGTCAAACAATACTATGTGCTGTCGACCCAATCACTTTACCACATTCCAACGCTTGATTTTGCTTGATCTCACCATTAAAAAGCTGTTTGTTCAGCTGCAGTCTGCACGGATTCAAGCAAAAGCAACTCAATAAATTAGTGGGTTTTATTGGCTGCAGTTTACTATCAAATATTCATTCTGTTTATTACTTTTAACGAAGGCCAAATGTACTCGTGTACTTGGCTCTTTTTTTGATCGAGTAGGCTACCGAGAACATTGACCTTCGAGTACGAGTACCAGCCGAGTACCTGGGGTTCCGAGTACGAGTACTCAAAAAATGGTACTCGAGTTTTACTCGAGTACGAGCACTGTACTCAAGTACTCCATCACTGCATCTAGTGCAATAACAATTTCTTGTGACATACCACAAGGATATAATTTGGGGCCTTTATTATACCTAATTTCAGAGGTGGAGTCCTCGAGGACGTCCTTGGCCTCGAGGACGTCCTTGAGGACATATTTTGAAGTTCTTGGTCTTGGCCTCGAAGCTTCAAATCCTCAAAAATTGCCCTGTTCTTGGCTCGAGGACAGCAGTATTTTTGAACCGTTGAAATTTCATTGAAAAACGCCAGAAACCTTGCGAAAAATCTGCAAAGACCTTTTTTTTGGTTTCCTCTAGTAGAGATTGCCTGAAAAAATTTTTGAAGACCTTTTTTTTTGAGATTGCCTGAAAAAAATTATTGAAGACCTTTTTTTTTTTTGGAGAACACTTGCGTCTGTGTCCTTGGTCCTTGGCCTTGGCCTCGAGAGGGTCTGTCCTTGGCCTCGAAATTTTTTTGTGTCCTTGACCTTGGCCTCGAGCCTTGTGTCCTTGACTCCACCTCTGCCTAATTCATATGAATGACTTTAATAACTGTTTAGAACAACCAGGCCCACATGACAGAACATGTTAGCGAGCTCGTGAAGGCCAATCTCGCTGGCTAAAAGGCACTAACATACAAAAACTTCGCAGACAAACCCCCATTTCCAAATAGTCTCGCCCAACATGCATTCAAACAGCTCGCTCGAATTTCTTTGTGAGATGTGCGGTACCGGTGTTGGTACGTAATAAATATCTCAGGGTTACGTCAGATGCATTTCTAGTTTAAAATAATGCGCTCATGCGTACTTTATGTACTGCATTGTTGTGGAAAAAGATACTATGAGCCATGCGTGATTATTCTAAGCTTGCAAATTCCTCGACTGATAATAATTAGTTAATGGATGATTTTTGTGTGCTTCATGTTCTTTTTATAAAACTAGTATTCCGTTCTTTGAAGCTATATTAGCAATGATTTACCTGACAGCTTTGTTTTGAGTTGTGACGTCATGCGGAACACAGCGAAATCGTATTATAGCAGTGGGAAAATATTGCGGGTAAAGTGGGTTTGTATTTTTTTGTGATGCAAACTAACTTAAGAAGGCCTAAAATACGCATCATCAAGCAAACGCAGCTGCCTTCTCTGACTGACCTCCGCTTTGATGGTGTGTTATAATTTCAAGTTACAAAATCTTTCATAGCCAATCACAACTCTGCTTTTGAGAAAACGCCACTCCCGATTATTTATTTTAGAAAAAAGTCCTTAAAACTTAATTGTCATTTATAAGTCGTGAATCTCGGAATTTTTATCGTTTCCGCATGTAAACTGTCAACGTTGTGTATTCGAAAGTTTCAGGCGCATTGTTGGCTTAAAGTAATAATATTCGCAATCGATTCTTATTTGTCGAAATGAGTTACTCTTCAATCTGCATGCCGCTTTTGCATTAAACTCTAATGTTCTGAGTTCTTATTGTTGTGCTAAAGAAGACAACAGTTAGCTTACTAGTAAGAAGAGGTTCCAGGGTTTAACGCTCATTTGGATCCAGACCAACTCGCAACTTCTAGCGGAATACTAGGAGAAACTTTCCATTCTAGAATGTTTAGAGAAAAATTGTCTAGTTAATGAACGACAAAATTTAATTATACTTTTGGATCAATGTCAAAAAAAAAATTTATTTCCATACTACAATTTTTCTAATTGACGTAGATCGCCCTTGAGGTTGTTGGAGGCTAAACTTTATATGTTGGCAATAAATTTAGGCTTTAAATTTTTTCGAAAGTGAACAAGTCAAAGTGCACTCTTCTTTTTTAGAACAGGTGAATCTTGATTTGAGACCGGCTGTTGTTAATTTTTTACTGATTTTCGGCCTCTTTTGCTCTTGATCTTTTAAAAGTTTTGAAGGCATCCATGTCAATTTTAGCGGTCAAGTTTGTAACACTGTTTAACAGAGGTGGAGTCGAGGACACAAGACTCGAGGCCAAGGCGAGGAACAGCCCTTCCGAGAACAGACCCTCTCGAAGCCAAGGACAGGAATGCTCGCGGCCAAGGACGAAGGACACAGGCGCAAGTGTTTTCCAAAAAAAAAAGGTTCCTCAAAAAATTTTTTCAGACGTTCTCCAAAAAAGAGTTCTTCAAAAAGATTATTTTTTAGGCATTCTCCAAAAAAGAAAAAAAACTTGTTGGCAAACACAAAAAAATCACTAAAATTTTATCGTTTTAAATCAGCACAAAACTTAGTTTCTTTCATTGATTTGATTTTTTTCGTTTGTTTTTGGTTTATTTTGTTGCCAAGACCGGCATTGTTTTAAATTTGTTCTTAAATTTTGAGAAAAATGAGCCTCCTGTTTCTAGAAAATTGTTCTTGTGAAAAGAGTGTATTGCTATTGTAGTCAAATAGCGCTCGCTACTCAATATTTCTTTATCAGTCGAAACAGCAAATGGTTCTCAATGCAAATTGCTTTCTTCTTAATAGTCCAATAACAAACATGGAGACGATTTTAATTAATTTGCAGCAAAAATTTGCTTTAGTTAGGAGTTTTCAACAGTTCGCCATTAAACTTCTGAACCAAAAAAGATTTCTCGCACTCTTAAAGAGTGCTTCAAAATTTTCGTTAAGTTGGCGTGGAAAATGTGACGTTTGTTTACTAGCGTTACGCATCTCGCAATCGATCCAAGAAACTAAGCGAGCGAAAATGACGTTAACGAGATTTTAGAGCTTCAGATGCACGTGCAAAACTAACCTCTTGCCTTTAGCGAGTATTTCGTTCTGTAGCGCCTCTTAAAAAATTCTCGATCGTTATTAATGCGAACAAGAAAATTTCTGTCATGTAGAACAAAAATGTGACGTTATGAACAGGAGCGTAGCCAGAAATTCGCAATGCGGGGGCTGTTTTGGGGGTCTGGGGGTGAAGCCCCCAGCTGCCAGAGACTGGAGGTTTGGGGGCAAAGCCCCCAGCCGCCGGAGGCACGGTAGTCTGGGGGCGGAGCCCCATCGCTCGAAAATTTTGCATTTTTTTGCAAAAATAACTTAATTTTAGAGATATTTTAATAGAAAATAATGCTTTGAAAACGTGGCATAGAAATTGGCAGCGCAACATGATTCAACTGGTTGCATTAATGGGCTATATGGGAAGTAGCTAATGATAACATTGCAGTTCTCTTGTTTACTTGCTGGTTAATCATAAAATCCTATTATTCAATAAAACTCACACGGAGTAATCTATTTTATTTATATTTTATAAAGAAAAATAATTGGGAGGGGGGGAGCTAATGGAAAGATATACGAGAGAAGTGATTGGTAATTACCTAACACTGAATAGCCCCCCTCATTCCTGATTTTACAGTATATATATTTGTTGACAAAACTTATGTTTGGCGTTTTTACAGTAGCGATGAAATTTGATTGTTTATTTCCGGGCATTTTTTACAGCTTTCATTGATTTGTGACTTTAATTTTTGACAATTAGCCACCCTCTGAATGTATGTTTCAAAAGATGCTTTAAATCACTTTTTAGTCAATTCCAGGGCAAAAAACAGTCTTAAAAGAGCTAAAACGTGGTATTTTTCTTATTCTGCATTTTGATTGACAGGCCAATGTGGGGGCTGGGGGCTATACCCCCCCGCCCCCCCAGGCTACGCTACTGGTTATGAGTGCAACGGAATTTGCCTAACTGCAACATCTTGATGTCCTTCGTGGTCGACTCCTGGGAAGCAATGTCAACTTCCACTTGTTAGATGTTTGTTCAGCTGGGAATACCTTTGAAGAGATAGCTGAGGGCTGCCGATGAGAGTTAAAAGCTCGAAACAGCGCTGTCCAGCTCTGTGCTTCATGGAATTTGCCTAATTCGTCACCTTAAAGGGATTAGAAAAAAAGTGACGAATTAGGCGAACTGACGAATTCTGCAAACGGGAAAAACTCTATAACGACTTGTTTACTTGGCGCTTACATTGATTTTCTGTAACTTCACTTTGACTATAATCTTGAAATGAAACGCAGAAAGCGATATTATACCGTTAACTCTTAATTTTAACTTTTCAAGCACTTCAATCAGTTAATTACTGTACTCCATTCAAACTCCTTGAGAATCTCAGCTAGTATTTAATATTCTGTAGTTAAAACGCACCTCGCACTTCATCCTTTTGTGATGCAGCAGCGAGATTTTCCTGTAGACTATTAATGCAAAAAGCAGAGCTCGAAATTAACTTTTTTAACAACTTGTTCGTCGGGCAAGTAATATCAAATGTCTACTTGCCCTAGGAAATTTCAACTTGCCCGAAAAAAGATAGACACCATAAGTTTTGGAGCTGTTTACCCTTGAAAAGAAGTTTGTAAAATGTACTTCTTGGTTAAGACACTGAATTTGCAGAATACGTGTATCCTTTTTTGAGAATGATGTCTTTGTGCGCAATTGTTATGGTAACGTGACGTAACAAATAACTTTTCCCAAATGTATTATGCAAAAATTGATTATTTGATTGTAATGCATTTTCAACCGCGAATATTTTGGAAACTACACCTATGGAATGCCAAATCCGCAAAAAATAGTAGTGTCGGTTTTGAAAATGACATTTTAGTGTTTTAAATGACACTTTTGCCATTAGAATGACGAATGTATGCCATTCAAATAGCACTTTTGCAAATGCAATGACCAATGTTATTGCTTGGAATGACACTTTTGCAAGTAGAATGACAACATTTATTCAGCAAATTGGCTAGCCATTTGAGGAATTGTTACTTGACTTGACAACATGGCTTCGATTTCATTAAAATATTGACCAGTCGTTTGAGAAATCGTTGTATAAATTGGCAATGTATCGTTCGGTTTCATTGAAAGAATTGCTAGTTATTGTCAAGTTGTCATTCGATTTTAAAAAACGTTGTTTTATTTCAGAAGGAAAGTAGCTTATAAATGGTTATTCAATTCAACAAAGTGCCATTTGCTTTAAAAACATGTTATTCAGTTAAAAAACAACATCATTTCATTTAAGACATTATCATTCGATTTGAAGGACTGTCATTTGATTTAAGAATTTGATCATTTAACATAATGTTATTCAATTGAAATAACTGTCTGTCCACTTAATAAGATGTCATTTCATATTATAAACCGTCATTCCATTGACAAGACAGTACTGATTCAGTTTGATTAAATGTAATTGTATTTAACAAATTGTCTTTTAATTTCCAAAATCATCATTTCATTTAAGAAGAAAGTAGTCATTTAATTTAAAAAAGTGTTATTTTATTTAAGAAATTGTCATTGAATTTCAAAATAACATCGCACCATTAACAAGTTGTCATTTCATTTGAAAATCGTCATGCGCTTTGACAAAAAATTATCATTCAATTTCAAAACCGTCATTCCATTTAACAAATTGTCATTCAATTTCAAAAATTGTCGTTCCATTTGACAAAGTGTCATTCCATTCTAAAGAATGTCGTTTCATTCAACGAATTTTTGTTCCATTTTAAGAATCGTCATTCCATTTAACATGTCATTCAATTTGAATAAATGTTGTTGTAACAATTTGTCTTATTCAATTCCAAGACTTATCATTCCATTTAATAAGTTGTCATTCCATTTGAAAAAATGTCATTCCGTTTACCAAATTGTCATTGATGATTCCATTTAACAAGTTGTGATTCCATTTAAAAAAGCGTCATTCCATTCATTAACTTGAGGTTCAATTCCGAACATCATGATTTCATTTAACAAGTTTCATTCCATTTTAAAATTGGTCCTTGCATTTGACAAGTTGTTATTTCATTCCTAACACCGTCATTTCATTTAACAAATTGTTATTTCATTGCTAAAATTATTGACATATTGTCAATCCATTCAAAAATCGTCGTTCCATTCAACAACTTGTCATTTCATTCCCAACATCGTCATTCCATTTAACCGAATTCCATTTAACATTGTATACGGAAGTTGGGCGGACGTTGCATTTAACAAACTCTTACTCCATTCCTAAAAACGTCGTTCCATTTAAACAAATTCTCATTCAATTCCAAAAATTGTTTCATTTAAGAAAAATTGTCATTCAATTCCAAAAATTGTCGTTCCATTTGACAAAGTGTCATTCCATTCCAAAGAATGTCGTTTCATTTAACGAAATGTTGTTCCATTTCAAGAATCGTCATTCCATTTAACAACTTGTCATTTCATTCCCAACATCGTCATTCCATTTAACCGAATTCCATTTAACATAGTATACGGAAGTTGTACGGACGTTGCATTTAACAAACTCTTACTCCATTCCTAAAAACGTCGTTCCATTTAAACAAATTCTCATTCAATTCCAAAAATTGTCGTTTCGTTTAAGAAAAATTGTCATTCAATTCCAAAAATTGTCGTTCCATTTGACAAAGTGTCATTCCATTCCAAAGAATGTCGTTTCATTTAACGAAATGTTGTTCCATTTCAAGAATCGTCATTCCATTTAACATGTTGTCATTTCATTCGATAACGCGAGCCAAATGCGCAAAAATTGACGTCACCCATTTGTTTATCGTTGAAAAAAGCTTAGTTCAGAGGAAATCGCGTGGAATGCCAAATGCGCAAAATAGGCTAATTGAAGAATGAAGCGTGAAAGAATTGCTGCTGTCTGCTAACTTGATGTGTGTATGAGAATGTGATAGCCTACTGGTTATCGGTATGTAAAAGCTGAACAGTAACAGTACATAGGCCTATCAGGTAGACTTAGTTACCGGTAGGTGACAAGGTAATACTAACAGCAAACAGGGAGTAGAGCGACAGTGTAGCAAAGTAGCCCTATGAGTAGCATAGGCTACCGGTATGACTCATATAGGCTAGCCTACTTTAACTTACCGGCACTGGTACTGCCGTAGGGCCAAACGGTAACCATAGGAAGAAAGAGTTAAATGGAAATCGTAAATAAAGGTAGACTAGCGGTACCAGTAGGCTGGAGAAAAATGGAAAAGGCTAGCCTATTCTACTCTCTGGTCTCTACCAGTAGGCTATGCCTTTCCAGCTTATAGGCTATCCTACCGTATATGAGATGGATGTTATCCTCTAATCACTCATAGGCTACTGGCAGACTGATTCTGTGCAGTGTGGTCAAGACACCGAGAGGGAGGGCAAGGGGTTACAATCATTTCTGAGGCCCATGCGACTTAGGGTCCCAACAGGTGAACATGGGCCCATTGACAGTTGAGGTGAACTCCAAGATAGCTTACCAGCTTACACGTTGAGTGAAGGTCTTTCAGAGCACCCTTCCTACTTCTACAGTTTTTGGCAGAAAAATGTTTCAGGTGATACAGAACACATAGGCTAGAAAAACTTGTCTAGTTAGGCCTATGCAGTATGGCAGTATGGAGTTCACTTTAGTAGTCCCACTCCCATGGCCCACAACATTCAGGCTCTTGGCAGACCTAACTCTGTAACTGCAATTGTCTAGGCTACTGGTACCAATAGCCTATGTTAAGATATTCTTTACGGGTAGCCAACCCGGTCTGCTGGTAGGCTATGTCTTAGTTGCTTTAAATGTGGTAGCCTACAGATAGGCTAGGCCTAGGTCTATTCTATGTTTTTCTAAAGTTTTGGTCTTACTCTACTAAAACTTACCGGTACCTAGTAGGCTAGGCTATTCCTGAAAAAAAAATGGAGGGTTTTGTTATGGAAATTGGTAATTAAATCGTGCCTACCAGTATATTGTTACTAGGCCTACTGGTACTGGTAGCGTAATGGTAACTAATCTACTGTTATGTATACTAATAGTCTACTGTACCCCTAGCAGGCATAGTACATGTTCCTAAAGTATATTACAAAAAGGCCTGACTTGTTAACTGTTTAATGGATTCAAGTGCAAGTGGTACCGGTAGCAGTTCTGCATTTCATGGGTAAGTGAACTACTGATAAAGCCGTTAGGCCTAGGCCTACTGGCTTACTTGCGTATTTTTTTAAATTTTTTGTCTAAAATATTATGATGTACTAACTAGCCAAACCTATAGCCTACCACAGCTAGGCTATAGGCTACCAAGAGTAGCCTATGGCAACCAGTACGGTTATTCAACGGCAATTAAAATGCAAAAGTTATTCCATTTGGGATAGCCT
This sequence comes from Trididemnum nubilum, assembly GCA_963965965.1. NCBI lineage: Eukaryota > Metazoa > Chordata > Ascidiacea > Aplousobranchia > Didemnidae > Trididemnum > Trididemnum nubilum. Next base: position 3,868,027 of record OZ014487.1, read on the forward strand.
ACTGATAGAAATGTCTATAATTTCATACCCATAACAAGTTCACAGTGAAAGAAACAATCACAAGCTTTATACCACTAGATGATCTGTTCTCTTTTTATTCTTCAACAATTGTAATCTAATATATATAATACTTTACTGGTGAAATGGTTGCTCAGTTTGCTTGATTTAATTTGCTTGATTAATTTCATTAATTTTACTTAATTAAATTCAGTTTGCTTGATTAATTTCACCAAATATGAAGAGTATATACCAACATGGACAAAAGTCATCATTAGTTTTTGTGAAACCAGGGATAATGTTTATTAACCTATAATTTGCTATCACTAGTGGGATAGCAAAAACTGCTATTTTAACAAAAAATTTGGCTTTTAATATACCTTATTGTGAGTTTTTCACGACACCACCATTATTATGTAGGGATGATTTAAGTGAACCAAGCAATGTACGAACTACATTAAGAAGACTATTCGGAAGGGTAAGAAAGCTACAATTATGTAATGTAATATGTTTATTGATTACATATATATGTAATATTGATTGATTGATGTGTAGCAAACAAACAGTGACTTGTTTGCCAAGTGGTGAATGTGCTTGCTTTGCGTTGGAAAGTCATGGGTTTAATTCTAGTTGATCCACTGGAGCCTTTAAGTTTGTTTTAAACAAAACATTTGAATGTGTAAGGATCATGCAAAAATGTTTAAGTGACCAGTTTTGCTGACCTAAATTTTCAGAAAAACATCATTAATGTGGTCGACTGATCAGTGTAATGAAAAATGCACACAAGATTAAACAAAAAGTATGGTGCCAGTACTGATAAACGTTTTTGCTACACTGAAATTTACTTACAATAAATTACAATATAGTCGACTGATATCTATGTAGCAACAAACTGTAGTACATCTCGCATTTATGTAAATGCAGCTTGTACTATTTCAGGTGACCAGACCTCCAAACCACAATACACGTCGGGCAAGATTTGACCCTCGAGGTGAATTATGTTAATTATGTGCATTGACTAATCAAGATCGTGAGTCACGATTCAAGAATCTTGAAATTTGTTGTTCAGAGTTAGGTTATCATTTTGAACAATGCGGCCTAGATCATGACTTTTCATTCTTTTATTTTGCTTGTGTTGTTTGTTTTGTTGGTTTGTTTCTTGCAAACGCATACATAAAATAAAAATCGAGATCATCCAAGATGGTCTTAATAATAGCAACAACTAAAGATGGACAGTTAAAATCCAACTGGCTCTTTACATTGAATGCATAATATTTCTACATTAGATCTAAAAACAAAGGAAAAATAGAAGAATTGCACAAACTACTACCCAATTGTATGCAATAGGTTTTAAATTAAAAACTTATATTTTCATGGCCAAGCCACATCGTCAACATAGAGTAGATCTAAAAACAAACACAAAATAGAAGAAATGCACAACCTGCTTCCCAATGGTCTACTGTATGCCCTTGGTTAGCAGGTTGTTCATTGCTTCTATTTTTCCTTTATTTTTAGATCAAATGTACAAATGTACACTGATGATGTGGCTTGGCTATGAAATATATATGTTTTGAATGTGAAGAGCCATTTGGATTTTAACTGCCCATCTGTAGTTGTTGCTACTTTTTATTTCTAGCATCTTTATCCTCTGTCACTGAAAAATGACGGAGGCACTATATAGGACGAATCTGCACCTGCCTTGGAATTTCTATTTTCCAATTGTCCAGTTGGTCTCTTGAGTTCTTATCCAGTTGTATTGCTGCATGTTAAAATCAACTAATGAAGGATAATTGTCATAAATTGCCTTATCTAAGGACAATACAATGCGACAAGGGTACGAGTTGAACCACAGACCTTTCGATCTTATAGTCGACGTAAGAACTGTGCTGTTAATCGATGCTGCTAACGTTGTATATGTTGGTTATGGTTTTCCAAATAGTTGTGTTCTCTGACTTAGTTAAAGGGGGTGTGAACTGAAATAAGAGTGAAGTTTAAAAATTAGCAAAAAATGAAAAAAAGCATTACGTTTGGTTTTAACTGCAATAATCTTTTGGTTCAACAGATATTGAATCACCTACCTCCCTATGATATTTCTTTTATGTTGATGGCAACTCTGAACCTTTGCGTTTTGCACCAATTTATTGGTTTGTGATAGTGCAAAACACTTCAAAATTTTGTGGCTTGTTGCAAAACTACAAATCAATAAGTTTGGAGCAGAAACAAATTTTCAGTGTTGCCATTCAAAATGACAAGGAATGTAACAAAAAAAGCTTTGCAGTTGAATATCTTTCAAACTAAAAGGCAATTAATGCTAAAATCAAAACGTAATGTCTTTTTGTATTTTTACTAATTTCTAAACTTCACTCTTATTTCAGTTCACACCCTCTTTAACTTCACAAAGTTTAACTTGCATTGAGTATTTTTTGTTGAATAAAGCATCTGTGACAAGTAACACATTCATTTTTTTGCAATGTAGCTAACATTGCTGATGCTGAGGTAACATCTTCACTCTTTTTAGGCAAAATTTTTTCGAAGGTCGTGTGCCTTATACCGGAAACCAACCAGATGCATCCCCCGACTGCTCAACAAAAAATAGACCTATACTATGCTGGTCTGAGCGAGCAGACCATAACCTTTGCTTTTTCAGACGACTATCATCAGGTGGATGAAAAATTGAAACGGTACGTTACAAGCGTTTTTATTTACTTTGTTATTGTTTAATGCTTGTGAACAGGTGAAGGAGTGTATACAGAAAAATTGAAAGGACTGAAGAAAGCAAACAGGATTACAAGGAGCTACAGCGAAAAGCAAAAGTAGCAGTGTCTGCGGCCAAGCAAAGAGCATATGAAAACTTGTACAACCGGCTGTAGAGTAAAGAAGGCAAAACTGATTTGTACAGGTTGGCCAAACAGAGGAATAGGGATGGAAAGGACGTGCAACAACTTAGGGTGATAAAGAATAGAGATGAACATGTTTTGACAGGTACTAAAGAAGTGATAGAAAGATGGAAACAGCATTTTGAACAGTTGATGAACATAGAAAATGAGAGAGAACAAAGAGTAGAGACGGTGACCATTGTAGACAAGGCGGTAGAAAATATCAGTAAGGAAGAAGTAAGGATAGCAGTGAAAAGGATGTAAAGTGGAAGAGCAGTTGGTCCTAATAATATACCAGTGGAAGCTTGGAAGTGTTTAGGAGAAGTAGCAGTAGTGTTTTTGACAAGGTTATACAATAAGATTTTAGAGAGTGAGAAGATGCCTGATGAGTGGAAAGAAGTGTTATGGTGCCCATGTTCAAGAACAAGGGAGATGCACAGAATTGTGGCAATTATAGAGGAATCAAATTAATGAGCCATACAATGAAGTTATGGGAAAGAATAATAAAAGCAAGATTAAGAGCAGAAGTGAGTGTTTGCGAGCAGCAATGTGGGTTCATGCCAAGAAAGAGTACTACAGATGGTGTGTTTGCATTAAGAGTGTTGATTGAGAAGTACATAGAAAAACAGAGGGAGCTACATTGCGTCTTTGTGGATTTGGAGAAGGCCTACGACAGGGTACCAATGGTGCTGGTATGTATAAAACAAATTCTGTGTTATGATGCTTTCTTGTTCACGGTGCACTGAAAATGACGATTACTGATTACCAAGAGATGAACTGTGGTATTGCATGAGGAAGGCTGGAGTTACTGAGAAATATGTTAGAGCGGTGCAAGATATGTATGATGGATGCAGGACTGTGGTGAGATGTGCTGTGGGAATGACAGAGGACTTCAAGGTGGAGGTGGGACTGCATCAAGGATCAGCATTGAGTCCATTTCTGTTCGCTATAGTAATGGACCAAGTGACAGATGAAGTTGGACAGGAATCTCCATGGATCATGATGTTTGCAGGTCAGATGTAGAGTAAGACAGAATACATGTGTGTAAATGGGAAAGATCAGAGTGGGTCAGTTAGGTTGCAGGGAGTAGAGGTTAAGAAAGTGGAGGATTTTAAGTACCTTGGTTCAACAATGCAAAGTAATGGAAAGTGTGGAAAAGAGATACAGAAGCATGTACAGGCGGGTTGGTTGGGTTGGAGAAAAGTGTCAAGTGTATTGCGCGATAAGAGACTATCAGCAAAAATGAAGGGAAAAATGTACAAGACAGTGGTGAGGCCAGCAATGCTGTACGGTTTGGAGACGGTGCCACTGAAGAAAAGAAAGGAATGCTGGACCTTGAACTGCCAGGCAAAAGGCCTAAAGGAAGACCAAAAAGGAGGTTCATGGACAGGGTGAAAGAGGATATGAAGGTGGCTGGAGTGACGACGGGTGGGGATGTGGAAGATAGAGGAAGGTGGAGAGAACTGATTCACTGTAGCGGCCCCCAAAAATTTGGGAAAAGCCGAAAAGAAGAAGAACATTGTTTTTGCTCAAAGTATTGCATCTAATAACTAGTAACCATGAATGCCTCGAACTTTTAACCTACAATACGCATTGAAAATGAAATGCTTTTAAACTGTTTCTTATCATCATCATCAGCAGCAGCCTAGTTCTTCCACTGCAGGAAAAAGGCGTTCCCCAATTCCCTCCATCCCTCTCGGTCAAAAGTCAATTGAGTCTATCTGGGTTTGAAGCTAATAGTTCATCGTGCCATCTCATATTTGGTTTTTCTTTGTTTTTTTTGTTGCCATATGGAGTCCATTTTGTCACTCTTTTGGTCCATCCATTATGATTTGTTCGCATAATATCAGCCCAGTTCCATTTTAACTTTGATTGTTTCAACGATATCTTGTAATTTGGTTTGTTCTCGCAATCATTTTGCTGTTTTTCGATCTTTCCATGTTATGCAAAGAATTTTCTTTTTGTGAGATCTTTGCGCTGTTCTAAGTTTAATGGTTTGTTTCTTCTTATCAATTAGCAATAATAGAACGAAAAATGGCACCACACCGTAGTTTTATTTCTTTTAATTTTTCGTGTAACAGTAAGTGAGGTTCATGTTAGAATGCAAAGCGTTTTGATGCTTGCTGCAACACCACCAAGTTAGCACCATATCTTCACACATAAATTCCATTCGTGCAAATATCGATTGGAGCTATTCTCGATTCTGGTAATTTTACGTTTTTAAATATCGTACACAAATTCCAAAATCTGCTGCCAGCTATAATTGCGTAAAATTTGTTGCAGGGTGTTGTTCAGAATGCTCGCACTTTTTATACCTTTTTAGAATTTTTCCTGCTCTACAAAAATGTGGCGTTACATCATAATGAGCAGAGGAAAAGGTGAAATGATAAAACTATCTTGTGGCCCGTGCGACGGAATGCTATTGAAAAAAGCCTCAGGCTCGGGCAAAGTGTACATTAGACCATTGCAAGAAAATCTTGATTTGACAAAAAAAGATGTGGAAAATAAGGATGAAGGTCCATTCGAAAAATGTCTAAAATGCTCAACAAATGTACCTATGAATACTTTGGAAGAGCATTTGAAAAGTCACCAAGTAAGTTTTATCTGATTGAAGTGCTATTTTTTGCATGAAATAAGTTACTGTACTTCTGTTAACGTTTTTGACAATGTTACGTCCTTCTGCTGGTTACTGTGCACTTTCATGGTTTTGCTTATAGTTCAGAAACTATGCCAAGTTTTCTCCAGTCTCCTCACTTGCTTCTTATTGATTTACTTCGTTTTCTATAGTAAATTGATGTTTTAAAAATTGACAAACAAGTATGTTTCAGTAACTGGTGTACAAATTGCAGGGTAGTGCAAATGTAAATCTATTTATCTGTTTTTGCTCAACTGTAAGTAACATAAATCTGTGTCCACAATGCGCAATAGTCAATTCCGTGAGTTCATTTATCTGACCAATCAGAATTCAAAACTGTGAGATCTCGGTGAAATGTTTAATTAACATGTATCCGGATGAAACCATTTTTACCTATAAGATTGGCAGCTTTGAGAATACTTTTTGCAGCGCCTGTGGTCATTCGACACAGGATCTTCATCACCTCGTTCTTTGACTGCTCTATGTCTGACTCTCTTAAAAATGTCTTCTTCGATTCTTCCATCTTCTAAGAACTTAAATTTATGATCTAAAATTATGATATTTTAGTGTTTGTATTGCTTAATAGGCGTATTTCATTACTAACTAGGTGGACAACGACAGCGATGACAATGAATTGCTAATTCCTGTACAGCTGAGACGATATTCTGTATCAAGCAGCAGCAGCATTTCACAGCCCATTGCAGATGAGGAAAGTAACACCTCAGAGCCAGCTGCAGATGAGGAAAGCACTATCACACAGCCAGATAAAGATGAAGAAAGCGCGATTGAAAGCAATATGGTTGATGTAGTGCAACAAAGTAGCGCAACAGTGGTATCCGAACATGCAATATCAGCTGACCCTAACAGCGATTCGAATAGTGTCATTGAATGTATCATGGAAAAGAAAAAGAGCAAGTTGTAAGACAAATGTAAATATATATACTCACCCGATACAACGTACTGAATTCAGGGTTGCCACATTCTGGAAAAGTCCTCGAAAGTCCTGGATTTTTTTTGCTGTCCTGGAAAGTCCTTGAATTTTGTTTATGAGTCCTGGAAAGTCCTGGAAAATGTTTGGAAAGTTCTCCCGTAATTTACCAGCACTGAATGTGAAGTTTCTTTTATAATAACTGGTACCTTGTAATTTTACAAACCCATTGTTGGAATAATTTGCATTGTAAAGGTCCCTTAAAACGCTTTATTGTGTTAAAAGACAGAGCTTATTTGTATGCTGGTGCACAAATAAAAAACTGTCTATCTCTAGCTCTAACCCAACTCTAAATACAACCCAAACTGTAACCCTAGCTCTAACCCTAGCATTAATCCTAACCCAAAGTTAAAATTTTAACCCAAACCCTAACGATAATTTAAAAAATAAAGGAGACTACTGTATATGAGGGTCCATTCTTTTGCGCTGTGCTCTCTTTTTCTTTTTAGGCAATTCTTGCTAGTACACTAGGGTGTAAATTATAAAACAAGCACTTTCTTGTTAAAATGCCAAAATTTGCACTCTGCAGTACAGTATGTACAAATTATTGAATATTATTAGGAAGAGTGAATTTATGGACAGTAATTTATTGTAATGTGATACTCTAGTAGCAGTAGCGTAGCGGCTATAGGTCCCCCATTGGTCTGTTGACCAAAACTGAAGATGCACAATAAGAAACGTATGACGTTTTTTGCACTACACTCCTGAAGCAGTTATTTGCAGTAATACGGACTCTAAAGTAATTCAAAGCCACTTTTGAAACATTATTTAGGGGTGGGGTTAATATTGGTCAAAAATAAAATCAGTAACAACTACGGTAACTAAAAATGTCTTAAAATAAACAATCAATTCGATCGCTTGGTGCAAAATACTTAAAGTAGACTTTGTAAAACTATTATAAGGGATCTATTCAGTATTTAATTCTTACCTATTACCTTTCTCAAATCTTGTTTCATTACCCCTTCCTCCCAAATTATCTTTATCTACAGTTATAAAATACAGACGATTTGGATTAACACTCATGAGTATTCCAAAGAAAGTGCCTATTAGTACTTTAGTGTGCAAATGAGCTGTACTTGCAGAGAACAAAAGAGCAAGAGTTGGTACTCATTTACTCTTTTATTTTGTAAAGTATTGTCTTTGGTGTTTAGATTTTGAGTTTGGGTTAAGATTAATGTTAGGGTCAGAGCTAGGGTTACAGTTTAGGTTAAGGCTGGGATAGCGTTTTTTTGTTTGCACGTTGAGTCTTAAGCTCTATCTTTATTAAGCTTTGTCTTTTTCAAATGATAGGATTTTATGATTTACTGGCTGGAAATAAAGCTAGGACTGACGTTTCACCATTGGCATTAGCCATCACCACAGCTTGACCAATATAGCAGTCAGCCAATATATATCGGCTGCTATACCAAAGCCTAGCCGATATACCATATCGGCTATCTACCGCCAATAGAATACCGATATCGGCTTAGCGCAATTACCGTAAACTGTTTATGTTTTAGAGCAAGCATGAGTGCTCTTGCATTCTATTTGCTTAGTATGACTTGTGCTTGCAGATTTTTTCTTTGGAGGAGGATTAATGAAGCTTTAGTGTCAAGTTAATTGAAAAATAATGACAAAATTTTTGTAGTTAATAAGTTATCGTAATGTATCTGTAGCGGCCTAAAAATTTCCAAAATATTGGTATCTGCTTGAAAAAGTCATATCGGTCGAGCTCTAGCCATCACCCCATACTGTAGCCCATTTATGCAACCAGTTTGATCATGTTTTTGCAGTGCTAATTTCTATGCCATGTTTTAAAAGTAATAATCTTCACCAAACTAGACCTAAAATTACCTAAGTTATTATTGCAAAAAATTGCAAAATGTTTGAGTGCTGGGGCTTTTCCTTTAAACCCCCGAATACCTTCTAGTGGCTGGGGGCTCTGCCCCCATACCCGCAAGTACAGCCCTCACATTGCAAATTTCTGGCTTTGTACCTGGCTAGTAGTCAGTACTAAGAATACAAATGCGTTTCATCAAATTTTTTTGTCAGTCACAACTCACAAGTACCGGTATATATACAAAAAAGTAGGTGCATGAAAGACTAATAGGGAAAGTTAAATTTTAAGACATGTAACAAAAACCTTAAACAGTCCTGGAAAATGACCTAAAAAAGTCCTGGAAAGTCCTGGAATTTGATTTTGCAGTTTCTGTGGCAACCCTGTGAATTATAAATATAAAATGCTATGCCGTTTTCTGACACGGGAACAAAGTAATTAAACTACTTTGTTAGAAAATATGGAATAATTGTTGCTTCCTAAGCCTATGTTCGGTTTATTGGCATGTGAAGTCGTGAACATAGCTTTTTGCACTTTGTTGCCACTTCGTCATTTCGTAAGTTTGACAACATTTTTATATGCATACACGCATGCGAACGGTCAGTGTTAGACGAGTGGTTATGGCTTCTGCCTCTGGGCTAACTTCTCGTATTTCATATGCTGTAATACATCTCCATGAGGCTGCAATAATCTGATATTGTAACGGTTCTTGGATATTACTTTTATAGTCAAGAAAAGAACGTTCTTCTTTTCGTTACCGTCTTGTGCACTCTATCAGGGATGTGGAAGCGATCATTTTTTGCTTTCTCTCCCAACCTTCAGAAGAGCTGATTACTTTCGAATTCGATTCCGCTGTCTCTCAGTCTTGACTGCTTCCGATTCCAGCGTTTCGAAATGTTAAACGCTGCCGAGTTCGCTTCTGCTTCCAATGCATTTCGTCAGAACTGCTTCCAGGAAAACTGAACCACTTCTCAGCTTCCGTTTCCCACTGGCATATTTAGAGGGGCTGAGAATTGTGTCATACCTATTGTTGTATACAAAGTTGTTTACAACCAAACATCAACAGTTTTATTAACTCTGCACAATCTATGCTTTAATCTGCGTTTGTACAAGAAGTGATGAGCACCAACTCAGATTTACATCAAATAGAAATGCATTGTTGGAAGCAAAAGCAATAGATTTTACAAAATGTTTTCTTTTCCAAGCTCTCAAATCCTTAGACACTTCCTAATTCGATTCCGTTTCCTGTTTGTTTTGTTAAAGTGCTAGCAAAATATAATCGCCTCCTCCGCTTCCACATCCCTGCTCTACAGTAGTCTTACCTATGAAGGTCACTGCCATGTGGTGGGATGGCTCTGAGGATCCAAATGACCTTCATCTTTCCGGATCATTCTATGTCTGTATTATGCCAAGGTTGGTGATTTCTTCAACGCCTTGCTTGGGTGTGTCAGGTTTACCTTCGAGTACTGTAATCGACAGTAGGGTTGGTGCCTTGAAGTTCTCTTCTAGGGTGTGAGGGCACTATTGTGGTATTGTGTCGAGGATGATTTTCTTGTATCAAGAATGTCCCTTTTGGGATATAAGAGACTCTCATCCCCAGGCCATAGAGCAGAGTAAATAACAACAACAGTGGTTATGGCTCACAGCATCACACCTCTGGAATGGGAAGTCACTTGTGATTTGCTGCCACACTTTTATTGCGTTTGGCTGAAAGGTAACATAGTACCGGTAACGAAAAAAAGAACTTAGCCAAGTTGGGAGGTGTCCCGTTTCTGGTACTAATTTTTAAGGTACAAGCTAGGAACAAGAACACAATTCTCAGCAGTAAAAAAATGAATGAATTACCTCCAGAAACTAATGAATAACAACACAATGCGTATGTCCACTTAAAAGTAGGGTTAAACCAAACGAGGCTGCATGTTCAACCGGCGCGTTCGCAGCGTATGCCTCGCAGTCGGTAGACCAGGGTTCACTCTATTGTCGAGTGGAGCCTCCAGTTTGGCGTGTTAGACGTACTGTAGGTGGCAGTATCTCGAAGATCGTACGGTCATTTAGCGGTTTTCTGGCCGGGGTAACTCGGCGAATAAATTGCAAACTGCGTTGAAAAATTGTTCGAATCCAATGCAAAAATAACGAACTTTCTAGTCACGCGACTTGCGATGTATCCGTTGCCGAGTGCTGAACAAAATCTCACAATAAAATCAGAGTTAAGTTGGAAAAATCACGGACAACCGAAATGGCATTCTTAATTTATCGAACTTGCGACCTTGATCATACCAACCTGGTATCTTCAACGCTGCAAGTAGGGTTTCTTTTTCCCGGATTTCAGCTTTCCGGGAAACGGGAAGTCATGTTGGAAATTTCCGAATCCCGTGATTTCTCCCGGGAATTCCCGAATCCCGGAAAGTAACATTTTTCAACAAATTCTTGTTGATATCTTTGTTATTCAAGGGAAATTTCAACCGTTTCAAGCTGGCTTGCCAACTGTTTACATGATTTCTTCTTAAAAGTAAAGAACAGTATATATTTCTAGGGAGATTTTTCCATTTTTTGTTTCCTAACAATCGTAACCTTCGTTTATCAATTTTTACTAGGAATTTTCATTGATAATGATCTTGGCTTATAAGCTCTTTTGTTCACTATTGCCAACTTAATTTCTCCAATATTCCGGCCGTAACGAAACGCAAGTGCATTGCTCTTGGCAACGTGTCACCTACTTAAATTGGGCAGCACTGCAAAGACTCCAAGCGAAAAAAGTGGGTGCAAACGTTGAACTTACGAAGCTTACGACCAGCAGAGTGCAACGTTTGACACACGGTTACAAAGTTGCTGCATAAACGTTTCCATTGCGTCGGAAATTTTGGGAAATATTAACAAACAGATTGATAACTTTCAAACTAAGAGATAAAATAGTGCTAAATTGAAACTATCCTTTTTTGCTTTTCGATTCCCGAGGCTTTACGGTTAAATGCTCTGTTCGTAACTTGCATGTCGTGAGCGCGACTCTCTCTATAAATATAATTATTTGTGCAAAGTTAGATCATCAAACGATCATAATATTACTGATATAACGCAAATCAAAGAGTATAGAGTCTATCTTACACGTAAAATCGTCTAAAAATTTCCCGGGAACAGGAATTTTGAAGAAAAGTAATGAAATGTGTTGTTTGATGCTTTCACATAAAATTGGCAAGAAAGAATTAGCAAAAGAATAAAATATTCCGTTTTTCCCGGGAAATTTCCTGTCCCAAATCCCGAAAAAAGAAACCCTACCTGCAAGACTACGTTTGGTACCCCGTTGGCTCGTACCAATGTCTTAAAAAATCGGTCTGTTAAATGCTCAGCCATGACAATACTGCGAAGGATGCACCAAAATTTGTCCAAAGGTTTCAATTTTCATTAAACATTATAGTTCCCACAACATTACAAATCCGCTTCATTACTGCGCAAACCCTGACCCCATTGCCGCGTTTTCAAGTACAGTTCTGGGTGATAAAGGTCGGTAACCAACGAGTCTACTTCCAAGGTATTTGCCAGCCACTGAAGTTGACGTTCGGTAAATGGACATTCATCTGCATTCAAACACACCCCCTCCAATGGCATATCTGTGAATAACGAGAGGTCTTCATCGCTATTAGAGCTACGAGGTGATGTTGGAAGGTCCTTGAAATACAACAAACACGATAATGCTAAAACGTGCAAAATTCTCAAACTGTGTGAAAGCAACACAATTAAGTCAACCGCCCAACTCCAAGCAAACACAATACCCTACCTATGTCTTATTGTCTACCTCTCCCGCAACGTAGGATGCCTGCTGAGAAATATGCACCCTTCCCACCCCCCGCAGCTGGTTCGTGACGCTGAGAGCCCTGCTATCCCGGCCAGTAGGTCAGCGATGACGGAACCATTTTCAAAGTGGGGAGCACTGACAACCAGGGACAGATCCCAATACTTTGGCGTGTGACGGAAGTAATGCAAAAAAAAGTATTAATGATCGGCTATTTTTTGAAGACCAAAATAGCGTTTTTCACGCATCCTCAGCGAGTCCAACTGTTGGTGACGAAACATAGCGAAGGCTAAAAACTTCGTGAAAAGCAAAAACGCTATTTAAGTTAAGCCAGGACCCACAGGGGGCGAGGGGCGATCTGCACCGTCAAAACATTAAAATGTTAACAAAATTTGTCTGATTTAACTTTAATGAACTACCATTTAAGGCCTACTAGAAAGTGATGTGCATATTATCCCAAGAATAAACAAGGATGGATCACTCTTTAGTTGGCACTGTTAAAAACACCTCCATTTTGTAAAAACATACCTAGCTTTTCCTAGCCTGCCGGAAATTACCCTCAAGATTGTTACAAGTTATTCCTACATAAATGAGGTTTGTACCACGTTTGTGCTAACTTCACACCTTAATCTTATCCAGCTAACTGCACTGTTTCTTTGCAAAAAAAAATTAGTAAATTCACTGAAAATCTTTTTTATAATTTATATTTGCTTGAAAATGTGAGCCATTCATTTTGCATGCAGAGCTTTACAATTGTAAGCAGAATTTTAATTATGGGATACATGATAGCAACTCCATATGATAGCGTAACAATGGAAAAAATTCAAATGGGCACTGTCGGAACATTCGCACTGATGGCAGTTTTCCACTATGTTCAACTTCTTAACGTAAAAATTAATGTTTCTTACTTCATCCTTAAGTACTCCTGCCAACTCGGTAGGCGGCACATCATTTTCCTGGGCCGCTCTTAGCATGCCCTTCATGAAGAGCTCCGTTGGAGTTTGATTTCCTTCGGTTCTTAGTTTGTGCGAATTCCACGACTTTGTAAATTCTTCCAGTGCCATGTTAATTTTGCATAAATACGACAAATGCAAACAAAACATGTCAACTGCGTTCTCAATATCGAGGAGTTGTTGGTGTTCCAGTAGACAGAAGATTTCGTAATAAGTAGCAAGCTGAAAAAATAATAATAATAATGAAAGAAGGTAACAACCTGAACTTAAATGCATAAACTTACAACAGCTTCGTACACATCCCTCCAAAGTCTTTCAATTCGAACATTATGAACGCTTTTTCCAGTGATATAGCTTCCTCGCTCAAGTCCTCTACGCTCTAGCATCCATCTTGCCACTTCCAAATTTTCCATGCCCTTGTCACCTCTCACCTAAACAAGAACTTAAAACTCTCGCACAATGCAACAGCTTAGGTATGGTTCAACAAACCGAGTATTCCGCTTAATCTTTTGCTTCAAAAGTTAAAAAAAAATGCTGAGAGTAGCAATGATCATCGACTTCATCACCAAGGCTGCGAAAATCACGATGAAAAGATATTTCGTGCACATAAGCAAATTATTAGGAGGGATCATAAGGTAAAAGGTTTTCAGTTCGGAGTTTGGCAGTGTCTAAAGCGACTGCCCTTTGCTAAACTTCCCATCCCATCACAGGGCGCGGACAAGCTACTACTATTTCTTGGCGTCCAAACGTCAGCCTTGACGCCAAGCACGTAATGCTTCCAATATCGACTAAGTCTTTCAAAAACTCTCCAATTCATGCGTGCTGTTACATTCAAAAGAGAACTTTCTCTACAAACTTACTCTGGAAGGAATACCATACTCTTTCACGCCGGTTTGGAAGATTTGCAAAACGGTAAGAGCTTTATTGTTGTCTGAAGCAGACAAATAAATTATGGTTCGGGAATAGCCATCGACACATCCATGAATAATGAAACGCCATCTGTAAAACAAAACCGACACACTTTGAAATACTGAGTTTCAGGCCGGTTTGCAATATTTGCAAAACGATCGGAGCTTTTGTTGTTGTCTGCAACAGTGCACGAAGTTTCTGTTGTGTTTGCAAGTCAGCGCTTTACTGTTGTCTGCAGCTGGCTGACACGCTAAGTGATATAAGCTACCAGCCTCACTGCTCTCCGGAAGAAAGACCAATACTAGTCTCACTATAAAAGCACTACAGCAATTCAACCATAGCCACACCTATCTGCCTTCTTAGACTAAAACTAACGTATCAATTCTGTCAGATCAAATCAATTGTTATGCACAACGTACTCGACTTGTGGGAAGTCTTGACGTCTTCATTTTGCTTAGATTGATAGCACAAAACCGCCACCGACACTACTACTGAGAAGTCTGTGACGTCATTTCTGTGAGGTTGTCCAAAGTACCTCATGATAAGACATACCAAACCTTTGACTACACTCGTCATATTACGCCAAAATGTGTAACGAGTTTTGCGGGGCTCATGTTCGGTAATTGCACCAAGTACCAACACAACAGCTATTTGTAAAGAAATGTTAAAACGGCGGTGAGCCGTTTGCAACTCTATGTCTGAAATAGCCGGCCAGGGATTTGAAATCTAGATTTCTCGTACCCAAGGCGAGCGCGCAAATTACTCGGCCAACGAACCTAAACACTTTATAGTGCCTACATAGTGCAAACCTGATCAGTTTGTGGTTAGAATCCATGTGCCAAAGTGACATAGGATAGCGTACTTTGTACTTTCTTCTCTTTAACGACCTTCTTCCTCGACTTGCAACACCAGCTGGATCAATGCTTTTAACTGCCTGTCTTACTCTTTGTCTTTGCACCTTTATTTTCAAGCTGTTTAATTTTCCATGTATCACATTATACCCTAAAAATGGATGTATTGGTAGAGGAACTGTTAGGCTACCTAACATTGTACTGATATTTATGATAATAGTGGTGATGTACTACTGCTTACTGTTCATTAACTTGCTTCTACTCTCGGAAAAGACGCTATACATATGAATATCTTTATAGAGAGCATCGACTGCATCGTGGAATGCTCAAACTCAATATACAGGGTCTCCCCCCAAAAATGTAGCACTTATATATTAGTACAAAATCTTCATCTTTGACTGCAGTTTGAAATCCTTTTGCTCAGTCAAAGCATATGTCTGGGAGTTTATCTCCTAAAAAGATCAAGTTAAACGTTAAAGTTCTCCTATAAAGTTAAAGTCTTTCGTTAAAGTTCAGTTTCTGGCAGGGCGTAGCCACCAAAAAAGTTTGGGGATAGCAAAAAAATTCTTGGTTACCGGTATCATAATCAGTTACGTTCTAAAGGTGGATTAACACAGTATCCGCACCGTCCGTTTTCGTCCGCACTTTTACGTACGTAAACGTATACGCTTTTTTGCGGACGAGTGCACAAAAGCGGATACGCAACTTTCACACATTTTGTATGCAAACAGTATCCGCAAATCGTACAAAACATTTAAGCGAGTTAAGGTATATGGGTTGTCAAACAAACTAGCAAATGTCGCAATAATCTAATTGTCACAAGATCAAAAACGCTACTGGCAATGCAGCTTGGCAATTGACCAGTTGACAGATTGAATTAGGCTATGAAGTACACTAAAAGATGTCCTCCTAAGGCCTATACTCAAGTACTTATGTCATAAAATGTGCCAGTATCGCTTCTAAACTGCAATACTGAACCAGCTGAGTAGCCACTGGCCTCTAAGGAATCCATTTCCAGCAAAAAATGTTTGGACGAAAACGGACAAAAAGTAGACCAGTGTTCTACTCGGTTACGTACGGCAATTTTGCGGAGGCGTTTTTGTGCGCACCTCAAAATGCGGACGTGCGTATACTGTTTGCATTCACTTGCGCATTCAAAATGTGCGTACTTTTCCGTACGTAACAAAAAAGCGGACGAAAACGGACAAAAACGCATACTGTGTAAAGTAAATCCACCTTGTTAAACATTTACATTGAAGAGTATTGATTGCAGAGTAGTGTCGAGAGTAGATATGCCAAACAAATCTGCAAGAGTTTGGGAGATTGCTATAGAAGCTCTCCCAGCATGCTTAAGAAATGCTCGATAACATAATTGCACTGTTAGTGAAATTGTTGCAATATGCTGGCACAGTAAAACTAATGATAACAAAACTAAATCATAAACACAATAGTAAATGCATTACCGATAAAGGATGCGATTAGATGTTTCAAGACAATTACATAGACATTTACTTTTAATCAATCTCCTTTTCACCTCTTTTTGTTGAAAAGCGGTCCAATAATTTTTGGAAATAGTGGACAAATTCGAATTTGCAAGCAGCAACACACTGTTTCGGACTCCAATAGTCCTCGTCAATGCAGTTAAAAACCTGCCCCTCTGTCATACCGTGTTGCTCATGAATGGATTGCATATAAGGCAGGCACTGCGACAAAGCCACTGCGTTTTGGCTTGCCTTTGTAATTGAAAAACAAAGGATATTGAGATTGTTTGCAACTTACATGTTCATGCAAGAAAACAGACTTTTCTTATTCCTTACCGGAGTTGGGTAAAGTTTGCATTGTTTGCTGTACTATTGCGTGCAATTGATCGTCTGCAATTGCAGAAAACTTAGTATGCTGATTCAGACCATTTTCCTTTAAACGATATTCTAATGTCCTCTTGCTTATGCCAAAGTACACGGCCATATCCTTCACAGAAAATCCAAACTCTGCAAAGTGCAATTGACTTTAGAATTTTGGTGATTGTTATGATCAATCAGTGCTGCTATTGACACTGTGGCTTGCTAAGCATCAAAGAGGCACAGTCATGACATTTTCTACAATAGCTCAAAGTTTTTCAAAAAATTTGAACTTCTCCCATTTTAAATTTGAACCCTCATAACGCTGTGTATCAGAACATATCAATCTTTTCCCTCTTCTTCATTCCAAATTTTTCCCTCATTTCATGATTTGCAGCCATCTTGGAAAGTAAGACTGTTCAGTTGTAAGGTAACTGCGGTTGCGCAGAGCGATTGTGATGGTGTGTTGTGTTGACAGTGAAGCCTAGGCTCTAGTTTGATGATTAGCTTTGCATTGTGTTTGCTACACAATCTCTATTGTAGAAATGTTTTCGAATTTATTTGATTTTTGGAAGGTAAACGAGGACAAAGACGCAGCTTTCGATACCTAGGCTCCACTATTTCCGATTATGGCTGACCCAATTTATGGCTAATTGTACAGTAGAAAGCAAACAAAAAACATTGTTGCAAATGCAAAGCTGCGCGGCATTCAAGCATCGATCATGGAGGATGAATCACAAGCAACATGTATCTTAGTGGCCCAAACCGAACGGTAACAATATTTTGTGCTAGATTTGTGTGTTTTATCACATATCTGTTTCCTTTGAGCAAATTATCTTTCAACATCTATTTTTTTCTCTCTTTTTTAAATAGGAGGAGTACGCGCTTCAGTTAGCATGTTTTTGATAAACTAATATAAAACAACAAAGGGAACAGAGATGTATGTATTGTACTGCATTGAGTGTGACAGGAGTTAGTTTTAAATAGTGATTGAGAGTCTAACTGTTACAATCAAATAAAAATATACATGCCAATTACCAACATGTGATTAATGGTTTAAGTTGTCACAGCTATATTGGAGTCAGATAATCTTCTAGTGACAGCCTATTTCCATAATTGGTGACCCCTAACGAGCTTAATGATGGAAGATGCAAAGAAGAAATTCGAAGAATTGACATTGCAAAGCAAAATTTCAATGACCTAAAATCCTTGTTGACAAATGAAAAATTGAATTTGAAGAAACGGTTACAGTTGTGTGAATGCTACGTTTGGTCAGTGGTCTGCTATGGTTGTGAAACATGGACTCTAAAAGGAAAGGAGATAAAATCGCTCTCAGCATTTGAACAATGGTGTAATGGAAGAATGTTGAAAATATCATGGAAAGAAAAACGTACCAACAACTTGATTGTAATTGTCGAAGTAGAAATTGATTAAAGGGGGTGTGAACTAAAATAAGAGTGAAGTTTAGAAATTAGTAAAAAATACAAAGAGACATTACGTTTCGATTCTAACATTACTTACCTTTTAGTTCGAAAAATATTCAACTGTAACGCTTTTTTGTTACATTCCTTGTCATTTTGAATGGCAACACTGAAAATTTGTTTCTGCTCCAAACTTATTGGTTTGAAGTTTTGCTGATTGATTTGCAGTTTTGCAACAAGCCACAAAATTTTGAAGTGTTTTGCACTATCACAAACCAATAAATTGATGCAAAACGCAAAAATTCAGGGTTAATATCAAAATAAAAGGAATATCAAAGGGAGGTAGGTGATTCAATATCTTTTGAACCAAAAGACTATTGAAGTTGGAACCAAAAGATGATGCTTTCTTCCATTTTTTACTAATTTTTAAACTTCACACTTATTTCAGTTCATACCCCCTTTAGATGTAAGCATCAACTGACGAATAGAGATGTTAAAAACGTTTTTTTCTGCTTGTCAGGGTTGCCACAGAAACTGCAAAATCAAATTCCAGGACTTTCCAGGACTTTTTTAGGTCATTTTCCAGGACTGTTTAAGGTTTTTGTTACATGTCTTAAAATTTAACTTTCCCTATTAGTCTTTCATGCACCTATTTTTTTTTATATATACCGGTACTTGTGAGTTGTGACTGACAAAAAAATTTGATGAAACGCATTTGTATCCCTAGTACTGACTACTAGCCAGGTACAAAGCCAGAAATTTGCAATGTGAGGGCTGTACTTGCGGGTATGGGGGCAGAGCCCCCAGCCACTAGAAGGTATTCGGGGGTTTAAAGGAAAAGCCCCAGCACTCAAACATTTTGCAATTTTTTGCAATAATAACTTAGGTAATTTTAGGTCTAGTTTGGTGAAGATTATTACTTTTAAAACATGGCATAGAAATTAGCATTGCAAAAACATGATCAAACTGGTTGCATAAATGGGCTACAGTATGGGGTGATGGCTAGAGCTCGACCGATATGACTTTTTCAAGCAGATACCAATATTTTGGAAATTTTTAGGCCGTTACGGATACATTACGATAACTTATTAACTACAAAAATTTTGTCATTATTTTTCAATTAACTTGACACTAAAGCTTCATTAATCCTCCTCCAAAGAAAAAATCTGCAAGCACAAGTCATACTAAGCAAATAGAATGCAAGAGCACTCATGCTTGCTCTAAAACATAAACAGTTTACGGTAATTGCGCTAAGCCGATATCGGTATTCTATTGGCGGTAGATAGCCGATATGGTATATCGGCTAGGCTTTGGTATAGCAGCCGATATATATTGGCTGACTGCTATATTGGTCAAGCTGTGGTGATGGCTAATGCCAATGGTGAAACGTCAGTCCTAGCTTTATTTCCAGCCAGTAAATCATAAAATCCTATCATTTGAAAAAGACAAAGCTTAATAAAGATAGAGCTTAAGACTCAACGTGCAAACAAAAAAACGCTATCCCAGCCTTAACCTAAACTGTAACCCTAGCTCTGACCCTAACATTAATCTTAACCCAAACTCAAAATCTAAACACCAAAGACAATACTTTACAAAATAAAAGAGTAAATGAGTACCAACTCTTGCTCTTTTGTTCTCTGCAAGTACAGCTCATTTGCACACTAAAGTACTAATAGGCACTTTCTTTGGAATACTCATGAGTGTTAATCCAAATCGTCTGTATTTTATAACTGTAGATAAAGATAATTTGGGAGGAAGGGGTAATGAAACAAGATTTGAGAAAGGTAATAGGTAAGAATTAAATACTGAATAGATCCCTTATAATAGTTTTACAAAGTCTACTTTAAGTATTTTGCACCAAGCGATCGAATTGATTGTTTATTTTAAGACATTTTTAGTTACCGTAGTTGTTACTGATTTTATTTTTGACCAATATTAACCCCACCCCTAAATAATGTTTCAAAAGTGGCTTTGAATTACTTTAGAGTCCGTATTACTGCAAATAACTGCTTCAGGAGTGTAGTGCAAAAAACGTCATACGTTTCTTATTGTGCATCTTCAGTTTTGGTCAACAGACCAATGGGGGACCTATAGCCGCTACGCTACTGCTACTAGAGTATCACATTACAATAAATTACTGTCCATAAATTCACTCTTCCTAATAATATTCAATAATTTGTACATACTGTACTGCAGAGTGCAAATTTTGGCATTTTAACAAGAAAGTGCTTATTTTATAATTTACACCCTAGTGTACTAGCAAGAATTGCCTAAAAAGAAAAAGAGAGCACAGCGCAAAAGAATGGACCCTCATATACAGTAGTCTCCTTTATTTTTTAAATTATCGTTAGGGTTTGGGTTAAAATTTTAACTTTGGGTTAGGATTAATGCTAGGGTTAGAGCTAGGGTTACAGTTTGGGTTGTATTTAGAGTTGGGTTAGAGCTAGAGATAGACAGTTTTTTATTTGTGCACCAGCATACAAATAAGCTCTGTCTTTTAACACAATAAAGCGTTTTAAGGGACCTTTACAATGCAAATTATTCCAACAATGGGTTTGTAAAATTACAAGGTACCAGTTATTATAAAAGAAACTTCACATTCAGTGCTGGTAAATTACGGGAGAACTTTCCAAACATTTTCCAGGACTTTCCAGGACTCATAAACAAAATTCAAGGACTTTCCAGGACAGCAAAAAAAATCCAGGACTTTCGAGGACTTTTCCAGAATGTGGCAACCCTGGCTTGTGTTTTTAAGCTTGTTTTTTGTTTTTCTTCCTGCTCGTGTTTTTGAGCTTGTTTTTTTGTATATACCCCCAGCAAAAGCAAGAAAAGTTTTTTTTTATGTTAATCTAGGCAACTGGCATCACATGACGCAACACAAAAGAGTGTTGCACTGCTGTGTGACTTGCAATTTAAGGTTTAAGGCGATAAATGAGCACTAAAGTCTTAAAGGCGAACTAATGTCTTAGACAAAAATTTTTTGTAAAATCATCAACAGACATTTTTACCACATTTGAGCTTTGTACAACCAGCCATTTTCAAGCAACTTACACAAAAAATTTAAATAAAAATCTAAACAGCTATTTTTATCAAATTTGAGCTTAACTCAGTGTGTCACTTTCAAGTTGCTACAGACATTCCCGTACAGTCGCAAAAATCTGGTTGATTACAGTTGAAAACCAATCCACAACAGAGCACAAATCATAATGCTGACTCTCACTTAACAAAATCTTGATGCCAAATGTTTTTGTAAAAACACGTTTTTTTAAATAATAAAAAACAAAGCAAAAAATGATTTACATCTCTGAATACGAGAGGTGAAGGGGTGGTTTGCCCCATGGCAGCCCCAAAGAGGGCCCCCTGGAGTAACTTGAAGACCTTCACCGATATTCAGTCCTGTAATTTGCAATTCACTGAACTTGAAGACCTTTTTGAAGGGAGAGAGTCTTTACTTTTTTCATCCCAGCAAAGCAGGCCACCAAGTGCCCTCCTGGCTCAGACCCCTGGACCCTGGTTATACCACTGTTTATGCATGAAACTGTAACTGTTTGCTATAGGCTATTCCCTGAACTGAACCTCGACCAATCATAGGGGAGTTGTAGCCTAACTTTTTCAAGAAATCTAGACTCAACATCAGGGGCGCCTAGAGCCATTCGTGGGCCTGGGGATAGCCGTTATGATGAACCTCCAACTATATGAAGTCTTCTTTTTACAATGGCATGTTTAGCCTTAATATGCAGAGGGTGAAAAATGGTTGTGGACGCTTCTATCACTTAGGGATATAAGAAACAAAATCAGAAACTTCAAACTCTAACTCAAAGGTCGGGAAAAAATTTAGAGTAAAAATAGACCATTTAAACGCCATTTTCTCTAAAAATCTGAGCTTCAGTCTATTTGGCCCAGCTGCAGCTTATAGCTGAGTGGTGCATAAGAAAGGTTCAAATTGGGTTTTAGGGGCAAAAAAAGCGCTCAGTAGCTGATAAAAAATTTGAAGTTGTAAATCAAAGTTAACTAATTTATTGTGCCATGAAAATTTAACACTAAAAACTCACGACGTTAGCCTATCTTGCAATTGTTTGAGGACGTTTAAGTCAATTGCAATTCTTGGTCTTCCCTTCAATCTAAAATTTGCAGAAAAGAAAAAGCTTAAAATCTAGTGCATTAACAAATTCAAAATGCTAGGCTACCCTTTATTCACTGCACTCTTAGAATAATTAATTTTGGTGGTGGCTAAAGTTGCCCGAAAATTTACTCGAGTAAAAAAATATTATTATTGCAAAAATTTAATAAAGTAGAAGCAACTGATGGAGCAGATGCTTGACAATACTGCTAACAGAGTGCTCCATGGGGTGTCTCAGAGCTGGTTTACTTTATTACAA
Source organism: Trididemnum nubilum (assembly GCA_963965965.1). Taxonomy (NCBI): domain Eukaryota; kingdom Metazoa; phylum Chordata; class Ascidiacea; order Aplousobranchia; family Didemnidae; genus Trididemnum; species Trididemnum nubilum. The sequence continues at coordinate 3,890,477 of OZ014487.1, forward strand.
ACAGTAAAATCGAGATAAAACAAAGTATTGAACTTAGACAGCTAATGCAGCAATAAAGGTGAATGACAAACAAGCTTCAGCTCTACAATTCTCCAGCCAATTGTATGTGTCGATCATAAACAACCATGCATTAATTCCAACACGTGATGTCAACAATAGATAAAATTCCACTCGACCATGCACCCAAATTTACCTCCACTGTGTTACCTCGAGCTCTACCATCAAGCTAAAAATTCAGCAGTTCATTGGAATAAGATATTCCCCCTAGCGAATTTCCAAATCAGCCAAACAGGGTGTAACACACCGTATATTACTGCGCTAGAGGTACCTGAAATCATTGCAATGTAAAGAAAAATTATTAACAAACTAATATTAGACTATCTAGCCTATCATTTTCAGTTGAATAGACTCATTGTCTGACTTTAAGTTCGTACAATTGTACATATCCTCTTGCAGTTGGAGTGAGAGTCACTAGAAAGTTGCCAAAAGATTAGCCACGTGGAATGATACCACAAAGTTTAAGCAAGTGGATGGAGCACTGACCCACATTAAACCCTAACCCTTCTCTAACTCATACCAAACAGCTTGAGGCTACATGAAATAGCCCAAAGTTACACCGAACAGCTTGCTTGTGGTGGTGTGTGCACGAACAATCTTCCTTGTAGCAAATCTTCTGGCAATACACCAGAACAACCGACTAGCCTATAGGCCTTACACGAAAAACAATATTTAAGCAGTATAATTGCAGTAGTTCACTTACCCATGAAATGGACCAGTTGAGCTTAAATCCATTATTAACCAGTTAACAAGTCAGGTCTTTTTGAAGCCTACCATAGGTATATACTTCCCGAAAAAGCTATAAATCAATCAGGAAATAACATGCTACAAGCACATACCAGTACAATACTGACATACTGGTAGGCTTGTACGCTAGGAATACTTAACCTGAGACTATGCCTATTAGGGGTAGGCTATACATAACAGTAGACTACCAATACGCTACCAGTACCAGTAGCAACAATATACTGGTATGCTATCTTAAACACGATTTAATTACTAATTTCCATAACAAGACCCTCCATTTTTTCAGATGTAGGTGCAGAAACACATAACTGAAACAGTTGCTTGTTAGATCAGAGTGTTCTGCTCGATACTGAGCCAAGCAGTCGTACAAACATCTTATACGAGACGATCACCACTTCCAAATCATGAAAGATAATAGATGAAACCAGCTAGATCAACCTCAGGGATGTGCCAACAAAAATTGGTCACGTATGGGATTCGAACCCATGTCCGCACCAACCGGTGACTTAAACCCGGCATCAGAGGTCGCGGCAGCTCTTAATCGTAGAACAGGTGTTGAACCACTCCGCCAACGTGACACAGTGTTGATGCAAGCACGTTAGCACATATGAATGCACTAATGCGTTCTTACTGCCAAGCACGTTAGCACATATGAATGTACTAATGCGTTCTTACCCCATTTTTCTGGCCTATGTGTTCAGTATCACCTCAAACATTTTTCTGCCAAAAACTGTAGAAGTAGGAAGGGTGCTCTGAAAGACCTTCACTCAACGTGTAAGCTGGTAAGCTATCTTGGAGTTCACCTCAACTGTCAATGGGCCCATGTTCACCTGTTGGGACCCTAAGTCGCATGGGCCTCAGAAATAATTGTAACCCCTTGCCCTCCCTCTCGGTGTCTTGACCACACTGCACAGAATCAGTCTGCCAGTAGCCTATGAGCATAGATGGGCAAGTTAATGCAAAACGTTAGCTTCGTTAACCACTAGTCCGTTAACAAACTTCACACCTCCGTTAACGTTAATCCGTTATTTTCAGCTTTAATTAACGGAAGTTAATAAAGTCCGTTAATTCGTTAACATTTTACGTGTAATTTACATTTTTTCTTATTCACTCGCTTCTAGAACACGTATTGACGCTGTTGAGCTGATTGCAAGGAAATATTTATTGCTATGGTAGTCTTTTTGTGCTTTGGAAGTTACATTTTACAGTCTATAATCTAATTTCAAGATAAAAATAAGTTCAAATGCACAACGAAGCTGCGATCGAAAAATCTTTGGAAATTGTGAACAGCGATAATTAATAGATCTATGAGGCTGCAGGTTACTATTTGCCTCAAAAAAGAGCTCCTTTCTTTGCTTTCTTCTATAAAACTCGTGATAATACGCAACAAGTGTTACCAGTGCAAACTGCTTTGTACCGGTACGATGAATGAATGGTGCAAAATATTAACGATAAAAACCTTAACGGAAGTTAACAGAACTTAACGGAAGTTACTTTAGTCCGTTAACAGCAATCAACGGAAGTTAATTTAGTCCGTTAACATGAAAAAACTTTTTAACGGATTAACGAGTTAATGAAAAAGTTAGCTCCGTTATTAACGGATTAACGATTAACGGACTTGCGCCCACCTATGCCTATGAGTGATTAGAGGATAACATCCATCTCATATACGGTAGGATAGCCTATAAGCTGGAAAGGCATAGCCTACTGGTAGAGACCAGAGAGTAGAATAGGCTAGCCTTTTCCATTTTTCTCCAGCCTACTGGTACCGCTAGTCTACCTTTATTTACGATTTCCATTTAACTCTTTCTTCCTATGGTTACCGTTTGGCCCTACGGCAGTACCAGTGCCGGTAAGTTAAAGTAGGCTAGCCTATATGAGTCATACCGGTAGCCTATGCTACTCATAGGGCTACTTTGCTACACTGTCGCTCTACTCCCTGTTTGCTGTTAGTATTACCTTGTCACCTACCGGTAACTAAGTCTACCTGATAGGCCTATGTACTGTTACTGTTCAGCTTTTACATACCGATAACCAGTAGGCTATCACATTCTCATACACACATCAAGTTAGCAGACAGCAGCAATTCTTTCACGCTTCATTCTTCAATTAGCCTATTTTGCGCATTTGGCATTCCACGCGATTTCCTCTGAACTAAGCTTTTTTCAACGATAAACAAATGGGTGACGTCAATTTTTGCGCATTTGGCTCGCGTTATCGAATGAAATGACAACATGTTAAATGGAATGACGATTCTTGAAATGGAACAACATTTCGTTAAATGAAACGACATTCTTTGGAATGGAATGACACTTTGTCAAATGGAACGACAATTTTTGGAATTGAATGACAATTTTTCTTAAACGAAACGACAATTTTTGGAATTGAATGAGAATTTGTTTAAATGGAACGACGTTTTTAGGAATGGAGTAAGAGTTTGTTAAATGCAACGTCCGTACAACTTCCGTATACTATGTTAAATGGAATTCGGTTAAATGGAATGACGATGTTGGGAATGAAATGACAACATGTTAAATGGAATGACGATTCTTGAAATGGAACAACATTTCGTTAAATGAAACGACATTCTTTGGAATGGAATGACACTTTGTCAAATGGAACGACAATTTTTGGAATTGAATGACAATTTTTCTTAAATGAAACAATTTTTGGAATTGAATGAGAATTTGTTTAAATGGAACGACGTTTTTAGGAATGGAGTAAGAGTTTGTTAAATGCAACGTCCGCCCAACTTCCGTATACAATGTTAAATGGAATTTGGTTAAATGAAATGACGATGTTGGGAATGAAATGACAAGTTGTTGAATGGAACGACGATTTTTGAATGGATTGACAATATGTCAATAATTTTAGCAATGAAATAACAATTTGTTAAATGAAATGACGGTGTTAGGAATGAAATAACAACTTGTCAAATGCAAGGACCAATTTTAAAATGGAATGAAACTTGTTAAATGAAATCATGATGTTCGGAATTGAACCTCAAGTTAATGAATGGAATGACGCTTTTTTAAATGGAATCACAACTTGTTAAATGGAATCATCAATGACAATTTGGTAAACGGAATGACATTTTTTCAAATGGAATGACAACTTATTAAATGGAATGATAAGTCTTGGAATTGAATAAGACAAATTGTTACTTACAACAACATTTATTCAAATTGAATGACATGTTAAATGGAATGACGATTCTTAAAATGGAACAAAAATTCGTTGAATGAAACGACATTCTTTAGAATGGAATGACACTTTGTCAAATGGAACGACAATTTTTGAAATTGAATGACAATTTGTTAAATGGAATGACGGTTTTGAAATTGAATGATAATTTTTTGTCAAAGCGCATGACGATTTTCAAATGAAATGACAACTTGTTAATGGTGCGATGTTATTTTGAAATTCAATGACAATTTCTTAAATAAAATAACACTTTTTTAAATTAAATGACTACTTTCTTCTTAAATGAAATGATGATTTTGGAAATTAAAAGACAATTTGTTAAATACAATTACATTTAATCAAACTGAATCAGTACTGTCTTGTCAATGGAATGACGGTTTATAATATGAAATGACATCTTATTAAGTGGACAGACAGTTATTTCAATTGAATAACATTATGTTAAATGATCAAATTCTTAAATCAAATGACAGTCCTTCAAATCGAATGATAATGTCTTAAATGAAATGATGTTGTTTTTTAACTGAATAACATGTTTTTAAAGCAAATGGCACTTTGTTGAATTGAATAACCATTTATAAGCTACTTTCCTTCTGAAATAAAACAACGTTTTTTAAAATCGAATGACAACTTGACAATAACTAGCAATTCTTTCAATGAAACCGAACGATACATTGCCAATTTATACAACGATTTCTCAAACGACTGGTCAATATTTTAATGAAATCGAAGCCATGTTGTCAAGTCAAGTAACAATTCCTCAAATGGCTAGCCAATTTGCTGAATAAATGTTGTCATTCTACTTGCAAAAGTGTCATTCCAAGCAATAACATTGGTCATTGCATTTGCAAAAGTGCTATTTGAATGGCATACATTCGTCATTCTAATGGCAAAAGTGTCATTTAAAACACTAAAATGTCATTTTCAAAACCGACACTACTATTTTTTGCGGATTTGGCATTCCATATACACCAGCTAGAACGCCGAAATTTTTTGTAAAAGTTGTAGCCGGAGCTGAAAGATTTTTAAAACAACCACCACAAAAATATTGCAAAATTCTAGACGTTTTCTTCATGCAGCGCAGGGTATAATTGTACTGTACTTGGTTATTCGAAACGCGGTTAACGCGGCAAGCGTGGGAAAATTTTTCTCGAAAAAAAAAACGTAGTACTTCGTGCCAAAAAGCTGCAAAGCGTGTCTGAGCATTGAAAAATTCGAATGCGATTGAAAAGTGTTAACTGCGATTAATTATGTGCGTACGATTTAACAAAGTGTTCATTGTGATGGTTGCAAAGTGCTAAAATAAGCCAAGCAACACCTTTCTCTACTTTCATTCTATTTTACTGTGACAAAAGCGGACCTAAATTGCATTTCTAAGCAATCTTGTTTGATGTTGTTTAACATGTTGTATAATTTTAACTTGCCCGTCGGCAAGTTAAGCCGAAAAATAACTTGTCTTTGGCGATTACAGCTTGCCTCGAACAGGTGGGAAAGCGTTAATTTCGAACCCTGCCAATAAGGACTCTTTGTCTGTTTGAGATCTCACAAGTGTTGAACAAACCACTGAGACTGCATGAATCCATCCATCATGCAGTAACAAACAAAGCTGTGAACATCCCTTGAACATTGAATCGAATCTGCAAAAGACGAATGAGCAGAACAAAAAGTTTCTCGGGGATATAAAATGGTGACGAATTGAGCAATGTGACGAATTAAATGATGGCGAATTAGACGAACTGAAATGCATTTTAAAAAATAAAAATTTTGCCGGGATTGGCAAAAATGTGACGAATTAAGCAAACTGACGAATTAAACGAAGAGGAATTAGACGAAATCTATAGTACTTAAAATGTTAAAAAATGCTATGAAGTGCTTTTTTCTAAAAATATATCCAAATATTTTTTAAATCTCCGTGATGAAATAAAAACTAATGCTGAACACTGGACTGCATAGCATAGAATACTAATACTCATAGGGCTTGTGCACGGTACATGGTTTTCCTCATTATACGCAGCATTATCCTTTAGTATTGCGTTGAGGTACAATGTGTTAGTTGATATAAAAATCAGCCTATTAATTACTTCTTTTTTCGACTGGTTTAAAGTTTTAGAACCATTTCTGACTAAAAAACATTGTGCTTATTTACCTCAGCTACGGCACATTTTGCATTGAACAATTAACAGTTTCTCATGTTGTAACAATTCATTTTTCATAAGCAGAAACAACTGAACGCAATTTAACACAAACTTTACAATTTCGCGCAAATAGTCATAGATATTTTCGTAAAACGTTAAGCTTTTAAAACGAAATTTGCAGGATAAGTAATTAACGATATAAAGCAAATGTGGACAAAATTTTAATGATGGGCACTTAGGGCAAAAAAAACGCCAAATAACTAAAAATAAATTTCCAATTTTGTACATTTTTAGCGATAATACTTTGTGACATCATAAAATGAAAGATGTTACAAATACAACGAATTAAGCCCAAGTTTCACGATCTAAACAAGGCTAATTTTAATTTTATGTACTATAGCTACAAAACTAGCTAGAGCGAAGTATATCTTGAGTTTGCATAGGCAAAAAATGCTGCCTTTTTATGTTTAGAGCCGTAAAAAAAGGGGAAGGACGTAATGCCGTCACGCTGAGAAAACACCCTTAAAATTTTAAAGCATTCACTTTTCCTTTGCAATATTTACATCCGCTCACGATGTTACTATTATAACGTTAAATGCAGTTACCCAGGTTTGCTTCACCTCTCAATAAATGCGGATACACGTCACAATTAATTAAATATTTATAGTGTACTTACTAATCGTAATTAAAGCTTCACAAGGAATCGTTCAAATACTCATTATGTTCAAGTATCAAGTTCAATTAATTTAATCAAGTTCAAGTACTAGGACTTACAACGAAACCGGATTTGTCAAGTTTCAAAGTCTGCGAATTTTAGATAATTTTTTATGGCCTTTTGAATTAAGAGATAAATGTAGATAATGAGCCATGGCGTTGAGTGCAAAATACAACAAACGACAAAACACGCTTCGAAACTTTACTAAGGTGAAAAGAAACAGAACGGCGCAACACAATATCAATATTTGTACAATAGTTGAGGAATTGCGGACTAAAAAAATAGTCTGCAACCGCAAGTCCCCAATTTAAACTGCCAAAGTCAGCAAGTCCGCAAATCCGCAAATTTTTTTGTTAGTCCGAAATTGCAGACTTGCGGACTAAGTTGCAAACTTGCCCAGCTTTGATTACAACATACACTCATAAAGCAAAGGCCATTTAACAAAACTTATGTACTGTTATTATCTTGTTGTGTGTTATTAATATTCTGGAAAAGATTATAGTAGTACAAGTAGATTACAGTTCCTTGTTTGTGTTGTTGTTTGTTTGTTACATTATGTAAATAGTTTTTGTAGTACCTACACAGGTGAAGCAGCCATGCTACAGTTCTGTTTTCTGGATTGTATTTTATTGTTAGCGAGCAAGTTATAACGTACGTAGCCTATATCGTTTTTGCTGCCAATGCCTTTTCCTCGATCTTTTGCTTGTTTTTGTGTTGCTTCTTTGGGTTCTGGCGGTCGTGGAATAAAAATACTAGCTAAACTAATCTAAGCTAATGGTAGATATAGGTAGTTTTTAGTGGTAGATAATGAATATTTTTATTTCTGACAGGTAAAAGAACAATCACTACATGGGCGGCTCGTTTAAGGAGACTATGGGACTGCAGCCCCCTTTAAATACTTTGGTGTTTTCTGTCATTGGCATTGAACAAAAATTTGCGAAAGAAATTTACTTTTACAATAAATTTTTTATTCAAACGTTTCCTCGATTGCCTCATTTGATGAGTCAAATTTACGTTTTGCTTTTGTACCGCCAAAGACACAATTTTCTTTTATGAAAAGGGAAAAATAGGAGAACAAGTCCGCAACTGCATGAAATAATGACAGCGGATCATACATCCATGGGTACAGTCAAAAAACAGAAGACACACAGTCACTACCTGGATCAACCTCAGGTTGTCAGAAAATTAATGTCTTGACACTTTTCTTTTTTGGGCGACCAGAGGTTAATTTAGTTAATGACTTTATGTCCTTTATTCTTGAAAGTCCTTTATTTCTTTACTTTACATGTCCTTTATTCCTTTATTCTAAAACATTTCTTGAAAGATACGCGGAAGCTGAGGTCGCCTCATTAACATATTTTACAAATGTTTTAGAAAAATTGGTTTTGAGTTAATGACGTCATCATTGTGACGTCACGGCCATATTGTTGAAAAATGATATCATTTTTCGTTGACGTCACAGGCAATTGAAATTTTGCATTCGGGTTTGTTTTTTGATACTAAATTATGAAATGCCTAAATCAAAGTAGTTAAGTCACAAAAACATCTTATGACATCATTTAAGTTAAATTTTGGCCGAAAAAAGCTCAGATTTTAGAAAGTAACTTCGGAGAACCTCAAAATTAGGAAACATTCCGTTATCTTAACAACTTGAAATTTTCAGGAATTATTCGAGATAAAATTCAACTAAAAGTCAAGTTAATTTAAAATAAAAACTTTTTTTGAAGAAATTTATCACAAAAAACCGAGATGGTGTCAAAATGCAAAAAAATACCCCCGTGTAAAATAGGGCTAATTCGTTTGACTCCGTACAATTGGCAATATGCCTGCGTTTCGAACTCTTGTACCTCAGAAAACAATGAATGCAAAATTTCTAGCAGATAGTCGAACATTGCGTTGCTCATTTTGCAAGAAATTGTCAAGAAGCAACGCGATGTGTTATTATCGAATTTACATTTTTGCGCCTCCTTTTTTAGTGTCAATGTTGCAACACTTGTGACATTTGAAATAAAACTAAGAAAGAAGAAAAAAGATAGCTGCAAGGCACGCACGAACCGAGCGAAGTTTGTTAAGTAAAAAAACACGATTTTTAAAGAACCAATTATGCAAGAGTTACACTTTAATTTGGAATATTAAAAGCTGATTTTATTCGCGCTGGAACAATGAACGCGTTAATTTGATTGATCTACATTAATCCCATAGGCATCGCAAGGATTTTTGATTGGGGGAGGGGGTTGAACTACAAATCACATGCAATGACGTACTCAGAAGTTTTCGAAAAGGTGGACTTTTTATGAAGCAAAGCTACTGTAGAATGGGAGATCGTTACGTAACAAGGATTTAGGTTAAAGTGGAGGACTTGAACCAAAAGTTTTTTCCAAAATGTTTAAAGCGATGAGCAAACAAGTGTAACTCAAAAGCGGGGGTCTAGGGGATGACCTGGGCGAGTTATTGTAATTTTTTGGTAACCATAACTACTTTATTGCAATTTGGATTACATTTCGCAAGCCTTTGTTTAGAGAAATTTTTAAGGTTTTTAAGAAAGAAAGAAATTTTATGACCAGGGCGCCCAAACCCTCTCAATTCAAATTCAATTATTTCTTCAGTATGCGTTTTTCTTAGCTGATTTTCTTTTTTTAAGAGTATTTTGCGGCGTAAAAACTAGTGAGGAAAAGATTGACTGTTATTTAAAAGTTGTTCCAATAATATTGATGGTTACTAGCCATGTTATTGCAGTTCATAAAAAGATTAGATGAGGGCCTGAGGTTGCAACTTTTGGGACAAAAATGCAAAATTTTTTGGGGTTATACATACAAATTGATTGGCGAAAGTTTGAATTAAGGTGGCCTGGGCCTTTGGTCGTCAATATTAATATTATTGTTAATTACTGGTGTACGCAAAAATGCTGAAAGAAACTAAAACTGAAGAAACAAAAGACTTCCCTGTCATTATTTTTATCATTGGTGGTATTTCAGTTGGGGGAGATCCGGGCCCCTGGACCCCCACTGTATCCTCCCATTCATGAGGAAGCGATGGTGGCGCTATTATTTTGGACGAATCCTCACGATGAAAAGAATAGAGAAAATTTATGCTTGAATATAAATTTATCTCGTGATCCAGCATAATTCTCGAGTTTCCTAAAATTTCCGTAATTCCATCAAAATTCTGAAATCTGGGATTCCTGGAAAGTTTTTAAAATGTATTTCCCGTTTCCCGGAAAGCTGAAAATCCGGAAAAATGGGAAGCCCTACCTACCACAAATTTCTATCTTTCGGAAAATCTGGTTATTTTTTTTACGATACGGCATTGTATAGCAGAAATTGGATTTTGAATTTGGCCCGCGTTCTTAATTATTTTATTTATCCTGATGATGACAATGCTCTTGATTTGTTCACAAATTTTGAGAAAAATTGAGCCTTTGTGACTTTATAAAAATTTTCCTTATACGAAAATAAGTGCAAACTTAAATAAAAAAAACGATACGAGGGGCATTTTATTTCCCTAACAAAAACAAAATGATTTAAATATATTTAACTATGTAATTTGTTGAAAGAATTTATCACGAAAAAACCGAGATGCGGACAAAAATAATCCCCTCTTCGTGTTAAATAGGGTAAAACAGCTGCATGCTTGACTGACTGAACTGAAAACTAAATGGTCACACTCCGATTCCAATGCTCGTTCCGCGAGTAAACTCGTTGACTTTTACTGCGCTTGTCACATAATCAGGGCCGGATTTACTAGATGGTATTTTGGCAGGCAAAGTGCCGGGGGCTCCGTGCGCTTTGCAAAAAAATATCTAACAAAGACCATTTTTGGTCTTCACTTTTATTCGGTAGGAAATGTAACAAAAATCTGGAAAAACCTTTGAAATTTTATCTCAAAAGATTAAAAGTGCCAAGGGCCCCGCTCAATGTAAATTCGGCCATGCGGATAATTTGCTATAAGCTAGTAACTTTTTTGAGTCATGAAAACCATTCTAAATAAATATTCCTAAGAAAAATACAATTCAACCGAGATTATTTATGCTGCTCTTATTGTTTTTTCTTGAAAAAGATTTATTTGGAATGAAAATCCAAATTTACTATTTTTATGAAATAAACCAAAATTGAGACACTTGGCATCTTTCCGAATAGAATGAACACGCTGGTGATAGTAAAATTACTGACACCAGCAGCGTGAAATCATTGTGAAATTGCACTGCATTTGGGAAAAAAGTTTATGTATTTTTGGTATTCTTCTCATAAAATCGTGCCGGCAACGAATCCAATATGCAAATAACGTTATGTACACAAAGCACCAAACAAGCTTCTGTATAAGTGTGATGCGAAAAAGGCGAAGCACAATACATTACGTAGAACCAAAGGTATCCCGTTTATTATTCCTATTGTTTATCCTAAACTTTCTTTGTGCGTTCATTATGATAATCGCGAAAACAAAAGATACGCCTCCCTATCTTTGGTGCGCTACCGCGAATGAGCACTAGGCAGCGTCTTTTAAACAACGGCGTCTTTGATTGACGACCAACAATCACAATGAGCCAGATGCGCTTGTCACTGAATTAAGGTTGAAGTAATTCAGCACGAAAGCAAAACTTCATCATAAAAAGTTTACAATTTTGGCGAGCCAAACTGTGGAAGTACAGTACTTTAGTGCAGAAAGTAGAAACCAAAGAAAGTAGAAACAAAATACGAAAGCAAAAAAACATCCAAAAAAGTTACATCCGCAAAACGATATAACGCACGTTATACAGTAGCATGCCTACAGTGCATTGGCGTGATAGAACGTAAATTAATGCCATGGTCGCTGCATCTAAACCATTCTTAGTTTATTCATTTACTTGGTTTATAAACAAAATAAGCCTGTAAAATAACAGTATCTGTAACACAAACAGGGTTTTTCTGGAACTTCATCTACCGGTATCAAAAATAACATGTAAATTAAGAAAAGATTTTATGCGTGAGCTTGGCAGAACAGAACACTATTTTCTTCTCTTATTGTTAGTCACACGACCAAAAATTACCAAAATTAAAGAAATTACTAAGCTCGAGACCAATTTTATTGAAGAAAACTACTTGCGGTAAAAAAGAGGTACACCAAACCTTGTTCCACTATTCCACTTATATTCCACTATTCCACTAAACTAAATTTAATTTGTTTGACTCCGTACAACTGACAACCCTGAGTTTCGAACTTTCGTGACATGAGAAAAGGATGACTTTGCAAAATTTTTTGCTGAATAAGCAACGCAATGTTCGATATTAAGCATGAAATTTTGCAAATTCATCCTTTTTTGATGTCACGAAAGTTCGAAACGCAGGATGTCAATGATTCCGAGTTAAACGAATTAAACCTATTTTCGCGGATAAGAGGAATAATAAAACAAGGTTTGAGGCATTTTTTAGTACCTCAAGGAGTTCTCGTTTCTTGAATGAAACCGATATCGCATTGTGTCTTTGAAGGAATTAAAACTAAAGAACCGCTGCTTGGTTTCGTTTGCTCACTGGACTTATTTACACATCGGCCAGTGGTTTCGGTTTAATATGTTGCTGAGCGGTACTTTCAAGTATTCTCGTTTAACACTTTTTCCAAAAAGTTTGGACACTCCGGCTTTAGACATTCATTTTTGATCATGATTATCTAGTCTTTGTTCTGAATCGACTATGGCGTTATGCGAAAGTATTTTTTGGTTTAGTATGGAATTATTAGGACAAGAACAAGCAGCGTGAGCAATACCAGTCAGTGATATCCCAATTTATATTAATTTTCTCCTAACTTTTTGCCCAGCGTTCAGTGTAGAAATATTTAAAGCATGACTTAGAATCTTAAATTATCAACTTTGCATCCTTGACTGCAGTACAGCGAATAGAAACTATGACTAAATTTCGTTTGATCATTTTTGTTACGTCACTGTGCGCCTTGGCAGTGGGGCAACAGGATTATGGAGAATTGCCAACGGTAAGTTTGACGGAGCTTTTTTAGAAGTTCGAACATTTACCGCGTTTCCATGCCTTGCTTATGGCTAAACTTTATGACGTAATAAAAGAAAACGTTTTGTTAATAAAAAATTTTGGCTTGTTGACGCCAAAAAGCTTAGCAATAAGCCGGAGATGAAAACTATGTAAAAGAGGCATTATAAAAGTAAGCTTATTTTATTTCCAATTTCTTTAAAACATTGTAAAACGATAAAATAAACGTTTGACTTAAGCTTTAAGTTGTATAATACTTTGCTCAAAATATTACCGTAGCCTACTTTGTGTTGGTGCAATTAAAATCGTGAGAAAGTTTTCGTGCTTGATCAGAAGCCGAGAGAACCAGGACTATTGCCGGTGGATCTGGGGTGGGTCGTGACCTCATAACGACCTAACACATAGGCGAAGCCAGGATTTTTGATTCGAGGGACCCAAATCGTAAATCTCGTGCAATGACATCATCAAAAGTTTTCAATAGGAGGGACTTTTTATGGGTCTAAGATACCGTAAAATGGAAGATCAGAAGCTGGCACCTGGGTTGGTGTGTAACTAGGATTTTGTTAAAAGGGGAGGACTTGAACCAAAGTTAAAATGTTTAAACTAGGAAGCGTGGCAAGCAAACTAGTTTAACTCAAACTTATCACAGACGGGGGTCTGGAAGAGAAAAATTTTTTGCAATTTTTGGTAAAATATAGCTTTTTTAATGCCAATTGAATTACATTTCACATGTTTTTAGAGCCATTTAGAAGAACTAAATTGTTAAGATTTGAAAGCCAATAGAAAGAATTATATTGTTCAGTCATCCCTTTACTTTCAGTTCAATTTTAAAGCACATTTTAAACCTTACATTTTTGGGTTAATTTTGTAAGTGGCTTTGATCCAATCAGGGAGGGCGGGGGGAGGGGGGGGAGAGCAAGGTACATTACCTTTTGCAAACATTTTAGTAGTAAGTTAAGTGATAATTTAGTCGAAAATTTGCCCTGGAGATTTTTGTTTTGACATGAAAGTAAACAGTTTTAGGGCAGTAGCGTAGCCAGGGGGGGCTATAGCGCTCCCCATCGGCATGTCGACCGAAATGCAGAATGGGAAAAACACTACGTTTTTAGCACTTTTAAGACTGTTTTATGCACAGGATTGGACTAAATAGTGATTTAAAATATCTTTTGAAACATATATTCAGGGGGGGCTCATTTGTCAAAAACAAAACTAACTAATGAATGAAAACTTTGAAAAATGGTAAGAAATAAGCAATCAAATTTGATCGCAAGTGTAAAAATGCTAAACATAGGTGTCATCAACAAATATACTATAAACTTAGAAATAGGGGGGGGGGGGGGGCTATTTAGTATTAGTTAATTACCAATCATTTCTCTCAAATCTCTTTTTATTAGCCCCCCACCAATTATTTTTCTCTATAAACTGTATACAAAATAGATTACTCCGTGTGAGTTTTATCGAATTATTAGATTTTATAATTTACCAGCATCTAAATAAGGGAACTAACATTTTACCATGAGCCACCTCCCAAATAGCACATTTATGCCACCAGTTTAATCATGTTTGCACTGCCAATTTCTAAGCCACGTTTTAAAAGCATTATTTTTTAATCAAAACAGCCCTAAAATGAAGTTATTTTTGCAAAAAAATGCAAATTTTTCGAGCGCTGGAGGCTTCGCCCCCAGACCCCCATTGCGACTTTCTGGCTACGCGCCTGATTTTAGGAGTACATGATATGTAACCAGGGGGCTCGGGCTCCTTCAAATCTAATTCAATAATTTGTTCAATAAGCATTTTCCAAAGCTAGTTTTTTTTTCAAAGTATTTTGTTGCGTAAAAACTGGAGAGGTGAATTAAGGGGGTTTGTTATTTCAAACTTTTTGATGTTGTAGCGCATATTTATCCGTTTATCACCGGAGAGCGTAAGACGCTAAGTATTGGACAATCCGCACACTTTTCATTGCAATGACTACTTCATGGTTGGAGGAATCTGCATTCTGCACCTGCTTGGGAGTTTCCAATGATCCAATGTTCCTGTAAATTTATTGAATTCTTGTCCACTGAATTTGCTGCTTGTTTGAAACCACCAAGCAGAGATAATCATGGTAAAGTGTTTAATCCAAGGACGCAACAACGTGACAAAGGTGCGGCTTGAACCCAGATCATGCGATCAAAATCGTCGTAAAAAACGACGTCTTTATCCTCTGTGGCACGCTGCCTACAAAAAATATATGGTTACTAATGTTGATGCATTATATGGTTGCTGATTGGTGCAATATATGGTTACCAATCATGTTATTGCATTACTGTAAGTTTATGAAAAAAGCTAGCTGAGGGCCTGAGATTGCAACTTTTAGAACAAAGACCCGGAAATTCTGCAGGGTTTATACATTTTGAATTGGTTGCCAAAACTTTGAACTGACGGGGCCTTGAACCTTCCGCTTCCTGGTCGTCAATACTGACATTATTGTTGATTTTGTACACGAAAAAACTACAAGAAACTGAAACCGAAGAAGCAATTGGCTTTGTTGTCATCATTTTTATCATTGGTGGTATTTCAATTGGGTTGGCGGGCCCTACTGGGCTCCTCTCCTGGCTACGCCTATGCCCGAACTGCAACTTGTTCACCTTTATTTTGGGTTAGTCTAAATTCCGTATTCTTAGTTTTAATCGGCTCTGCAAACGTGGTACAGAGTTTTAGCACAACGTATCTCCAGCCCAAATTACACAATAGCCGTGCAAATCGACAAGTTAATACCGGTAATTATGTTAGCGATGTTGTATTGCTGATGTACTGATATTTTAAAACTTTATGATTGGCTCAGTTTTTTCGTTTTTCAGAACATTTTTACTTGTTTTAGCAAAAAGCAGGCCCAGAAACTAAAGCCTTGGACTACTGTAATGAGAAGCGGATATTTGGTAAATAAGGACATTTGTTTCATCCGCAGGCAGCTCTTACGTCATCCAATTTGCAATTGGAGACAAGTTCACTTCAACCGCTGTTCGACATGGCAAAAAATTTTGTCGACATTGTCTTTGTTCCCTTCAATACCCTTACAGGTAAGCCGCAGCTTTAGGGATTTTCGCTTTTTGCAATCATTATCCTGGAGGTTGCGGAAAGACAAATTACTACACGGTAAAGACTAACCATATAAGTACTGCAAATACTGTCGACTTCAAATTGTAATGCAATAGTTAATAATAATAATAATCATCAATAATAATTGTGTACTAATAGTCGTACTCAGAGGTGGAATCCTTGAAGACGTCCTTGGCCTCCCGGACACATTTTGACGTCCTTGGCCTCGAAGTCCACAAGTCCTCGAAAATGCCCTATCCTTGACCGAAGACTGCACTATTTTTTGAATCGTTAAAAATGGGCCATGGTCACGACCTATTTTTTTACCTAATCTTCGAGAATGCTAGAAACCTCCGGAAAAATTTGTGAAGACCTTTTTCTTTTTTTTTTTGGAGAACACTCTCGCGTTGTGTCCTTGTTCCTTGGCCTCGAGCATTCCTATCCTTGGCCTCGAGAGGGTCTGTCCTCGTAAAGTCGGTCCCTCGCCTTGGCCACGGATTTTTTTTTGAGTTCTTGGCCTTGAACGTTATGTCCTCGACTCCACCTGTGGTCGTATTAATGCTTAAAACGAAGTCTTCATCATTTAGTGCTGAAAATTTATGCTGATTATGTTTTTAGAGCTACTTATAGCACAAGACACGAGTTAGCCTGAGTAAAGCCGGAACTTTTGTCAACCTTGACCAAACCCGTTCCGACCTAAAAATTCTAGTACAGCAGACAGGCAGTTGTATCTCAGCCTGTCGGACTCGGGATTGATACTAAAACTTTTTATTTCTCTTACAGTGTTGTTCACACAACTCATTCAAAGTAACCCCCTGACATATTTGCAATCAAACTGGCAGACGGTGAGTAACTTGGTACTGGCAGCTTTCGTCAGATCATAGAATACTCTAGCTCCTTCCTGTATTCGTTCAAAAAATGTATGTTTCTTTCTTCGTCATCAAGTGATGGGAAAACCGTATATGAGCCTGCATAATTATAATGTTGTCATCCAAGTTTTGGTCTAGGCAGCGAGACGCTTTGTATACAGTCAGTTGGGCAGGATAGCATGGTGTGACCCGCGGTCTGTTTTTCTGTCCCACATTCACATGCTGCATTACGTTAGCGACCAATCCCCATTATTTGTTGTTTACGCATGAGTGGGAACGACCGATTCAAGCAATACTTGAGCAATCTGATAGGCTGGGTAGTGAGTACTAAGATGGTATCCGCGCTCGTGGTCGTACATTTGAACAAAAATTCAAGACTAGACTAGGCTAAGTTATTTGCTTCACCATGACAAGGCAGAACATCGACTAGGAACAACCTCAGTGTCGATTTCAATTTCTGAAAACTTTAGCCGTGCTTTCATGTCAAACTTATTCTTTTGTATGAGATTTTTTTTACACAATAATTGACTTCCTTTGTTTTAAAAAATTTTGGTGTTAAATTTCGTTTTAAACTAATTCGCTTTTGTTTGAAGTTGCTATCGATTGCGGGAGTCACAATAGAAAACCAATGTTTTGTAGGTCTCTATATAACCTTGCACAATAATGAGAAAGTTTGCAAACCATAAAGTCAAACGCCATAATAATACTTTTTACTTTCCTGCATTTACTGTGCTGAATCAAAATATTCCAAAAAAAAAAAAAAATGCAAATATCAAAACACCAGAGATAAATTATTATTAACATCAAAATACTAAGGCGCGATTGTGTTACGAAAATGCTTTAGAATTGAAAACAAAACATTTGTTTCTTATTCAAATTAGTTTGTTATTTTATTTTTAGTTTCTGAACCAGCAGGCAGGTCTCATCGCATGCTTGGTGTTTGGGGTGTTGTTCATTGCTCTGACGCTGATCGGGGGCATATTAATGTGTTGCTGCCGTTGCTGTTGCAACAAATGTGGCGGCCAGATGAAGCAATCGCGAAAGCGGGCGAAATCGCGCTGGCGCACTGGTCACTGTGTTGGATTGTTCCTCTGCACGGTCATGATTTTGTGAGTAACTGTAATTAGGCCTATAGTACATCTTATTTGCTAACTTGCCTCAGCCAGGTTACAGCGGAGGATGTTTGCGGTCTTCCAGTCAATATTCCTCCTGTCCACTCAGGGGTGCCGAAACCCGGGGGGGGGAGGGGGGATATATCCCCCCCAATAATTTGACTGTATCCACCCCAATAATATGAGTATGGTCTACATCTGCATCCCCTCCAAAAATTTGACTCTAGTCTGCATCTGAGCGAAGGTCTCCACCTGAATTCGGGGAAAAAAAGTGTTCCATTCAGTAGCGTAGCCAGGGGGGTGTGGGGGCTATAGCCCTTCCCCCATTGGCCTGTCAACCAAAATGCAGAATAAGGAAAATACCACGTTTTTATCTTTTTTGAGACCATGGCCGTAGGAGCTCAAAATGATTTGGGGGAGCACCGAACTTTTGCCCGAAAAATGACTTGATGCATTGAGTTTTGCACAAAAAACCAATTGGTTTTTATATCCAAATTAAGAGGTGTTCTCCAAAAGAAAAGAACAAAAAAAGAAAGGTCTTCACTGAAATTGAGACGGTTTTTCGCCACTGGTGTGCCCACATATAACAACTATTTGCCCGAATTTTCGACGTTTTGAACCAAAACGGGGGGCGACCACCCCCCAGCCCCCCACCTCCTACGGCTATGACTGAGACTGTTGTTTGTGCTGGAATGGACTAAAAAGTGATTTAAAGCATCTTTTGAAACATATATTCAGGGGGGGCTAATTTGTCAAAGATACAAGTCACAAATCAATTAAAACTTCGAAAAATGCCCAAAAGTAAGCAATCAAATTTAATCGCTAATGTAAAAATGCCAAACATAAGTTTTATCAACAAATATATTATAAACTCAGAAATAAGGGGGAAGGGGGGCTATTCAGTATTAGTTAATTACCCATCACTTCTCTTAAATATCTTTCCGTTAGCTTCCCCAACTATTTTTCTTTGTAAACTATAAATGAAATACATTACTCCGAGTGAGTTTTATTGAATAACAGAATTTTGTGATTTACCAGCATGTAAACAAGAAAGCTACAATGCTATCATTAGTCACCTCTCACATAGCCCCTTAATGCAACCAGTTGAATCATGTTACGCAGCCAATTTTTATGCTACGTTTTAAAAACATTATTTTTTATTAAAGTAGCTTTAAAATTGAGCTATTTTTGCAAAACAATGGAAAATTTTTCAAGCGCTGGGGGCTACGCCCCCAGAACCCGTGCCTCTGGCGGCTGAGAGATTCGCCCCCAGACCCCCAGCCTCCGACAGCTGGAGTCTTCGCCCCAGCCCCATTGGTCTTCGGCGCCTGGAGGCTCCGCCCCCAGACCCAAAAATTAGCCCCCCCCCCATTGCGAATTTCTAGCTACGCGCCTGGTTCCATTTTTTGGTGAAGACCTTTTTTTTGGTTTGTGCTTGAAAAATTTTCCATTGTTTTGCAAAAATAGCTCAATTTTAAAGCTACTTTAATAAAAAATAATGTTTTTAAAACGTAGCATAAAAATTGGCAGCGTAACATGATTCAACTGGTTGCATTAAGGGGCTATGTGAGAGGAGACCAATGATAACATTGTAGTTTTCTTGTTTACATGCTGGTAAATCACAAAATTCTGTTATTCAATAAAACTCACTCGGAGTAATGTATTTCATTTATATTTTACAAAGAAAAATAGTTGGGGAAGCTAACGGAAAGATATTTAAGAGAAGTGATGGGTAATTAACTAATACTGAATAGCCCCCCTTCCCCCTTATTTCTGAGTTTATAATATATTTGTTGATAAAACTTATGTTTGGCATTTTTACATCAGCGATCAAATTTGATTGCTTTACTTTTTTTTTTTTTTGGTCTTCACCTGAATTCGGGGAAAAAATTGTTCCATTTTTGGAGAAGACCTTTTTTTGCTCTTCACTTAATTTGCTCACCTGAAAAAAATCGTGGTCAAGGTTCATCTCCCTCAATGTTGAAAATAGGGCAAAATTGGGGTAAAATTGCAAATTATCCCCTTCAATGCTCAACAAAGATTTGCACCCCGTGTCCACTACACACGTAGGAGGCTTTAGACTGTTTCTTTTAATACTGAACGTCAAGCAGGAAAGTTGTAAATACTATTTTTTATAACTTTTGATTTGTGTGGTCCGACGGAAATGGAACCGGAGTGTAGCGCTTTAATTACACACGCTTTATCTTCTTGACTATTGATCGGTTGTAAACATGAAAGAGACTAATTCATTGGAATTTTTTCCACTTTTTTAATAATTCTAATTCAAATTCAATTCAAACTCAAATTCTTGCTCAAAAGTTAACCCTAACCCAAACCATACCTCAAACCGCAATCCTAACCCTTAAAAATGTAAATGAGAAATGCACAGGCTAATATTTCTCATTTTTGTTTAGTTCTCTTTAATTTAAAGGTTTTCGGTAAAATAGTCACTCCTTTTAATTGTTACCAAGTTATCTACGCTAGCACGAATCAAAAACGCTGCCAGGAAGAACGCGCACGAGACGATTCTCTCCTCAATTAAGTTTTTTACCCGCCTCAAATATTCTACACATAAACTCTAAATTTATTATTGGGTAAAGTAGAAGTTAGTTTACAATCAGAAAATTAAAGAAATGATCCATCATTATATGACGTCATTACGTCTTGTCAACGAAATAATTTCACAATAAACTGCGTAAAATGGTCAAACTTTAAGTTAAAGAGAATGAAACAAAAATGAGGGAAATTCATCCGCGCATTATTTATAATGGCTCAGACTAAGGTGTGAGTTAGGGCTAGGGTTGGGATTAGTTTTGGAGTAAGAATTTGAGTTAAGATTAGATTTGTTTAAGTCAGCTTTAATAAAAAAAGAAGATAACTTCATATGCATGAATGGATGAAAAAAACACGAAAACAAGTGGTAAATCAGCGTGCATTTAATTTAGCGCTCCTGCCGCGCTTGTTCTTTTAACCAACGAATGGGTTGAGACGGTTGTGAAGGAACTTCCCACACAGACGTCCAACGTGCTTCAGAATGGCGTTACGTATGTGGACCTCGTCGATACTCAGCTCCAGCATTTCATCACCCAATTCAACGTCTTTGCCGGGTTGATGCGAGAAGAAGTGTCAAGTAAATTGCTCAAACAGCCATTAACGTAGTCAGATATTTTGTTGTTATTAATATTGTATCTCACATTATTGTATTTTGTTGTCCACTACATACTGCACAAGCTTGCTCAGTGTATTGGTTGATACATATTAATCCTCCACTCACGAGGAAGCGATGGTGGTGTCTTTATTTTAGACGAATTCTCATGTATAAACACTTATTGATCCGGGCCCGAAAAGAGGACAAGCAAAAAGGCTTATTGCACAACATTGCGTAAATCAGAAACAATGACGCAGAGATGAACCCACTTCAGCACATCACATGTTTTAGATTTTCCCAGCAAGCAATCTAAATTATTTTCAAATGCTCTCTACTTTCTACATGCAGTAAAAGCACGTAACAATAAAACTGTTAGCAAATTTTTTAGAGGTAATCTTTCGTAATCGCAACGCCCATCCATGATATCTGTTTTCCATTGGCTCTATGTCCAGTTTCACTGTGCTATTTGCTGAAATCTTCCAAATCATTTTTAAAAAAATCTAGGTGCAAACGACGAAAATGCAGCTTCAATGACATTCGACATTACGCCACAATCCTGTTTTTTCTTCAGGAAATGTAATCGACAACATGCTTGTGTTTAGATGTGGATCAAGCACTCGGACCACCTATTATTGCAAACATAAATGCTGTTCAGCAATCTACTCTATCCAAGCTGACAACTTTGTCTCGGAGTAAGTTTCTGTTTGACGTTTTTAGGTTTTCTAAGCACTAATATCCGAAAAAACTATTTGAGATTTAAATTTGGCAGCGGCGGACATAGTTTCCTGATAGTTCAAAAAGCTAATTTTGTCTTTGCTTAGGCAGATACGCATTAACGCATTCGTTTCTTTTTTGTAAATTGATAACCCATACCTATTCAAGCATTTGTTTTCACGCTCTTCTTGTATTTCTTTTTTTTCCGCAATTGCCTATTCTAAATTCCAGTTTAGCATCCAACACCAAAAAGACGCAATGCGGTCGACCGGCTCGGTTGTACAATTTATGAGCAGTAGTCTACATTACTTCATGAATTTTGACTTTCACTTGTGGATTACATGTCATTTGAATGGAGCGGTCATGTTTAATGACAGCTGCACCAGAATCTTTTTTGATTTTGCTTCGTTTTTTTTCTTGAAACATGTCCATTGTCCAATCGTCCAAACTATGTCATCGCGCAGCTCTCGCTTTGGCCAACACTTCGATTAGATTCATACGAACCATTCAACGCCTTTATTGGTTTCCTATCATTTGCTTTACTTTTTGGATCGCTTTTTTGTAGATGACGTTGATTTCTTATGTCTTGTCTTCCTTTCAAGCACGATGCTTTTGATTTTGATTTGATTGTAATCAAAAGAGTCAATTTCGACATCCGTATTGATAATCCACTCTTAAGATTGCTGGTTAGCTGTTGCTACCAATCGACTAAAAGGAATTTTTATGCTAAAAGGATTTTTACATTGACAACATAATTTTGCATGACGACTACCAATAACGTCACATCACGAGCTACGCATTCTACAAATTGTTGGTGTAAATGCAGTTAAGATCAGGGAAAAACTTAGTAGTTAATTTCGCGTTTTGATTTTATGAAATGGCGAAGATTTTGTGTGTTTTTTTTGGGGGGGAGGGGGGGGGCTGGTCATTTAGAGTGGTTCAAAACTTTGCGTATATTAGAGGAGTATTTCCTCCGTGCTATTTCCAGTATTTCATTCCGCATGCTTTGCTATCATATTCTCTTATTTCGTTATTGATTAAAGTGTTCCACCGGCAAGCTGCAAATATGAGGTTTGCTACCAGTTAAGTCTTCAAAAAATGATGAGGCATATTGTCTTTAAACAATTCAAATAAAGGTGAATTGAGAAAGCTGAGCTTATCAGAGTTGACAACATTTTTAGTATGCTAGATTTTATTTATGCTGTCACTCATGCAACAGGTGATAGAGTGTGAAAACTGCCCAGTCGGTGTAAATACACGCGTATATTTATTTGCTTTTTACAGCAGGAGGTCTGAGGTTCAAATTTGGACCGGTAAAACTGGACGCGTTTATTTAACCCATCAGTGGTCGAAAAGGTGGAGCGTCTGTAACTGAAACGTTGACTCGGGTTCAATTATTGGCCAAATCAAACCAAAGACTGTAAAAGTTGTTATTCACAGCTTTCCTGCTTGACGTTCGGCATTAACAGGGACAGTGTAAAGCCTCCACCGTGTAAGGTAGATAGGTGGGGAGGTGATAGCTTGACTTGAAGACCGAAAGGCTCCTTTTGCTGTCTCTTGGCCAAGGCAATTTCAAAAACAAAGCTGTATTATTCTTCAACGCATGGCATATCTTGGCCAAAATGCTTTCATTTATGAAAAGACACTTGCCAGCTTATTGCTAGTTTGAAACAGTACCGCAATTTAGTGCTGCGAAGATTTTGCCTTGATTTTCTTATTTCAATGAACAGGGGTGACAAATTCTCAAACACAGCTGAATGCCTACGAGCAGCAACGAGGAATAGCAACGGCAAACTACGGCACCTACAACGCTGCAACCAGCAATACAGCGTTTTCAGCCCAAGAGTGCATGCAGTCGAGTGATTGCGATGGTGCAAGATCAATAATAGCCCAGCTAAACGCTGGGGATGATTTAAGCCAGGTATTGCTTAAATTGCACTTTAAGATTGTTTTTAATAGTGCCGTAGCTATCATTTCCCGTGTTTGCGGCTCGTAAGTAGCCTTGACAAAGGCTTTGTAGATTAAACGTTTTCATTCAGCTTTCTTCATGAATTTATGTTGGAATGAAGAAAAACTAAAAAGCGGTGGTATATTAACTTATTATTATTCTCTATATACTGGGTGGTTGAAAGGTAACCAGGCATTAAAAGTTTGCGATACTGTAAATTCAAAAGTTTGACGTAGAACTTATGCCAAATGTATTAATTGCTTTTTTCATTTTTTTTACCAAGTTTTACCATTTGTCTCAACTTGTGTAGGCTAGAAGACAACGAAGAAAGAGACATTTTGTTCTTCAAATCAAGCTGCCACCTGTCTCCAACACTCAATGGAGGCTTCATCCTTTATTTTTCTGAACGTCAAACAGGAAGCAGCGAATGTAAATCTTTATAGTCTTTGGTTTGGTCCGACTGGGAAGCGAACTCGAGTCTCCTGTTTCAGTAGCAGGCGCTACGTAAACGTTTATCCACTCTACCACTTTGGAGCTATTTTCAAACGGAACTCAAAAACGAAGTTCTTATAATTGGTGTGATTGACAGATGTCAAAGTGTCTCACTCTTCTGCAATTCTTAAATCGAACGCATTTACTGATTGCTTTAACTTCTGTTGTGTTCATTCAGTTACGAGATCAAAGCTCAGAATTGATTAACCTCAACAACTACGTCACGTCGTGTCAGAACGTCTACGCGAGCGCACCATCCAGCGCGGAACAAACTGTTACCACAAGCGTCAACAATGCTCTCACTACGACCTTCGTCAGCGACCTTGTCTCGGGTAGGTCTCAATCCAACGTTTTATTAACTTCACTTTTTTTTATAAGACAGAAGTAGCAAATTTTGTGTTGAGGCTGGCTGGTCTTGAATTTTCACCAATTGTTAGCCTCATTTAACCTCAACTTGTTCTTTAATTGATTTAGAATAAAGTGACCCAAATTTATTCTTGCTTGCTTAAAATTTGTCTTTTGTCATAGATCATGATCACTCTTCGACAAAGCTTTAAGGGCAATATAGAAAGGTCAAAAAAACTCGGCTGATTACTTACACGTTACAAATGCATTGCAGTAGCTCGTGTTCTTAAATCCTTTTTTCATGCTGAGGCTGAAATTCTTAAATTTTGAGCATGAGTCTCATGTTATTATAAAACTGCTCTTTAAAAAATAAGTGTACTTTATACCAAGTAAATCTCTTTGCATTTTGTGAACGACTTCAACACAGTTAATTTGCAGTAGATAAGTGTTGACAATAATTTAAGTTAATTTTCGAAACATTAGCAATAGAAGCAAGGTGTATTTAAATACTTGGTTATGGCAAAGAGCTTAAGAATTGCTTTACACAGAATGTTGATTGTTTTCGAAGCTTTTCGTCGTACACCAGTCAAAAAGATTCCGCCCTAGTGGTCCCGTACAGACAAAATTTTCGTTTACAATGAATAAATTTTGCTGCTTTTTGTTAATTAATTAACTCATAACGACTTCAAAAAGTCATTTTGCGAAAGCGACCACTGGGAAAAAATTGAAAATTGTTATTATAGTCCTACATTTGGACTGGCAAAAATTCAAATAACCTCAATCCAATTTTGGCTATTGTGTGTTGACATCCAGAACATGTACTATGTAGAAATTTATTTAGTACTCGAATGAAAATTTCAAACAAAACAAAAATGTGCACACCAAAAGATGATGTTCAATGGCATTTATAGCGCAGGTTTGCTTATTAGAAAAATGTTGCCAGTATTGAAGTAAAAATTGAACATGAATTTGAATAAAAAAATTAATCTTTTTGTTGGGCATTAGAGAGCATAGAATTTAGACCAACAGTTTAAAACAGAGGCAATAGTTTTCTTACCCTCCCAGCACCGATAGTGATAGTTTAAAGTGAACTAAACCAAGGGCATGGTATGGAATGGAATAGAAGACGGTTTTTCCATATTCCATACTGGCAATTTTCTTCCATTACATTTCCACTCCATACTAAAAATCTTACATTCCATGTTCCATTCCACACTAAATTTTCCTTCCATATTCCACTCCATACATCCACACCAAGGTAAGTTTAGATCGGAAGCCAAGCAAAATTTGTTTTGTAATTTTGCAACGTTAAGTGTACTTCTGCAAGTAGTCGCTCACGAAGGAAAGCAGTCTGGTACGATGCATCTCATCCCATATTTGAAGCGCTATCGCAATGACCAACCATAAAAATTCACTCAGCATAAATATATCAATCATAGGCGTAGCAAAGATTTTTGATTGGGGGAGTGGCCAAAACGCAAATCACGTGCAATGACAACATCATACATTTTCAAAAGGTGAGATTTTTATTGGACAGAGATGCCGTAGAATGGAAAATCAGAAGCCGAGGCCAGTGTGTGTGGCACATAAGCACGATTTTGCTATATGAGGAGACCTTCAACCAAAAGTTATGAAGTTTTCCAAAATGTCTAAATTGGGAGACATCGCGAGCTGACTAGGGTAACTAAAACGTGTCGCAAACGGGGGTTTGGGGGCAGAGTCCCAGCCGCAGGAAACTATGGCGATCTGGGGGCGAAGTCCCTAGCCGCTGGGCGATCTTATGTAATGCTTTGGAAAAAATATCTCTTTTAATATTAATGCCATTTGGATCACATTTCGCACGTTTTTAGAGCCATTTAAAAGAACCACATTCTTAAAATTCGAACGCCAATTAAAAAGTTCCAATTGTTTAGTCCTGCCTTTACGTACAGATTAAGCCCAAAACAAGTTTAAAATCTTGCATTAAGGACTTAGCTCAGTTGATGGGAGGTAAGGTACATTGCATCCTGCAAAAATTTTAAAAGTAAACAATAATTCACTAGAAGATATGCGTTTGAGATTTTTGTTTTGAAAATAACCAGTTTTAGGAATACATATACGACCAAGGGTCTCAGGCCCCCGCAATCCAAATTTAATAATTCATTCACAATAAGCATCTTCCCTGCAGCTAATTTTTTTTAAGCATTTTGTCGCGTAAAAACTGGCGAGGTGTAGGGCCATTGTTACTTGAAGTCAGTGCAGTAGATGGATTGTAATCATGTTAGTGCATTGCGTTTATAAAACGGTTAGATAGGGGTCTAAGGTTGCAAATTTTACGACAAAACCCTGAATTTCTACCGCGTTATGCGCTTAAATAGATTGCCAAGAATTTGAATTAAGGGGCTCCCTAGGTCGTCAAAATTAATATTATTTTTAATCATTACCGTTGTACTCGAAAATACCAAAATAAAGTGACACTAAAGAAACAAAAGGCTTTGTTGTCATTATTTTCATTATCAGTGGCATTTCAATTAGGGGGGCGGGCCCCCTAGCCCTCCTGGCTACGCCTATACCAACCAATTACTAAGAGACAGTAGGTTTACCCGTATGCTCCGGGTTTAATGATTGTTAGTTTGTAATCACACCAACAATAAAATTTAACAGCGCCAAACTGCCAAAAACGTTTTAAAAACATACCAAAAAAAGCTTAAACGCAAAACAAAAAAAGCAACAACAAACAATTAACCTCAATCGAGGAGAGAAAAGTAAATACAAATTTTTGTTACGATGGAAAAGTTTTGTCACTTGGCAAATTGTCATTCTCAAAATAAAAATTAAACCTGTCAGCGTCACTGCAGCTGCAAATTGCAATGAACATATTGTATGATTTGATAATGTAATGCCTACACTGTTTGCGCAATGCTCATGATCATATTATTCTATTAATTTGTCGTAGATGATTCGCTGTTAAACGCTTCCCTATATTTTTAGTTATCCCTATCCGTATTCTGTATATATTTTTCTGTAAATGCCATGAGCAAAATCTAGTGTGGAATTGGTATGGAAGTATGGAAGATTACCTTCCATTCCATTCTTGAAATCTTCCATTCCATTCCATTCTAGAATCTTCCATACCGAAATTTCCATTCCATTCCATTTTCCGTTTCATTCCATTTTCCATTCCATTTTCCATTCCATTTTCCATTCCATTTTCCATTCCATGTTCCATTCCATTTTCCATTCCATTTTCCATTCCATTTTCCATTCCATTTTCCATTCCATTTTCCATTCCATTTTCCATTCCATTCCATTTTCCATTCCATTTTCCATTCCATTTTCCATTCCATTTTCCATTCCATTTTCCATTCCATTTTCCATTCCATTTTCCATTCCATTTTCCATTCCATTTTCCATTCCATTTTCCATTCCATTTTCCATTCCATTTTCCATTCCATTTTCCATTCCATTTTCCATTCCATTCCATTTTCCATTCCATTTTCCATTCCATTCCATTTTCCATTCCATTCCGTTCCATTTTCCATTCCATTTTCCATTCCATTCCATTTTCCATTCCATTCCATTTTCCATTCCATTTTCCATTCCGTTCCATTTTCCATTCCGTTCCATTTTCCATTCCATTCCATTTTCCATTCCATTTTCCATTCCATTCCATTTTCCATTCCATTTTCCATTCCATTTTCTATTCCATTCCATTTTCCATTCCGTTCCATTTTCCATTCCATTCCATTTTCCATTCCATTTTCCATTCCATTTTCCATTCCATTCCATTTTCCATTCCATTCCATTTTCCATTCCATTTTCCATTCCATTTTCCATTCCATTTTCCATTCCATTTTCCATTCCATTTTCCATTCCATTTTCCATTCCATTTTCCATTCCATTTTCCATTCCATTTTCCATTCCATTTTCCATTCCATTTTCCATTCCATTTTCCATTCCATTTTCCATTCCATTCCATTTTCCATTCCATTTTCCATTCCATTTTCCATTCCATTCCATTTTCCATTCCATTTTCCATTCCATTTTTCATTCCATTTTCCATTCCATTCCATTCCATTTTCCATTCCATTTTCCATTCCATTCCATTTTCCATTCCATTCCATTTTCCATTCCATTCCATTTTCCATTCCATTCCATTTTCCATTCGATTCCATTTTCCATTCCATTCCATTTTCCATTCCATTTTCCATTCCGTTCCATTTTCCATTCCATTCCATTTTCCATTCCATTCCATTCCATTCCATTTTCCATTCGATTCCATTTTCCATTCCATTCCATTTTCCATTCCATTCCATACCATGCAACTAAACCCGAAAAATTTACCTTTAGTGTTTCATACCCATTGTTCTACTGTTATCTAATTGTTTAATGATGAACTCATAATAGCTAATTACGTTTGCATGCAGTGATTGGCATGATCAATGAATAGGTTGGAATACTTGGAAACTATTCATTAACTTATGGTCCTAGTTCAAAGCATATGACTGAAAAAAGTTATCTCTAGCAGTTATTATAATTATGGAAAGTAACGTCAAAAATTTATATTAATTTTCGCTTCTACGCTATTCAACGGAGGTGGAGTCCTTGAGGACACATTTTGAAGTCCTTGACCTCGAAGCCTACAAGTCCTCGAAAATGTACTGCCCTCGGCTAGAGGACAGAACCTTTTTAGATTCGTAAAAAATGGGCCATAGCCATGACCTTATTTTCATTTTGCCTTGGTAAACGACAGAAACCTAACAAAAACCTAGAGGAAATTTACAAATATCTGTTTTTTTTTTGGAGAACGCCTTATTTTTCGCGGTAAATCGGCGTCTCCTCACGCGAAGACCTTATTTCCTTTTTTTTTGAGCTCACCAGGAAAAGTTTTTTGGATAACCTTTTTTTGTTTTTTGGAGAACACTTGCGCCTTGTGTCCTTGGTTCTTGGCCTCGAGCATTCCTGTCCTTGGCCTCGAGAGTGTCTGTCCTCGAGAGGTCTGTCCTTGGCCTCGGATTTTTTTGTGTCCTTGGCCTTGGCCTCGAAGGTTGTGTCCTCGACTCCACCTCTGGAATTGAACAATACTGGGTAGGAGCTCGTGAAGCATTCAAGTTCTTTATTGGAATCTGAAGTTTTCGTGAAACCTATTTAATACTTTGGAAAACGCTGATCTGAAATTGAATTAAGTCATTCAAATTTTTCGACAGTCCAAGATTGTACTAACAATTTTCAAACTATTTTTCTGAGTGGTGCCACTTTCAAAACGACTTTTAGAAGTCATTACGAGCTAAGTAATTTTTTGTTTCGCTTCTCAAAAATGTTTCAAACTAAAAAGAAGCAAAAGTTTTTGACCAGCGCCGGAGGCTTAGTCCCCGCACTCCCAAATTACACAATTTTTTATCTACCGCTAAACTAAAAGTTTAGATTTAGAATTATACAAATCAATAATCAGATTATTAATACATGATTGTTTGGTTGTAATTGAAATGACGCCATCGTGAAAGCTAGTCATCTTTTCTGCATTAGCTTTCATTATCAGCCATAATAATCAATTTTGATGATCAAAATTTGCAATCATTGTAAGCTTGTAATTGAAATGACGCCATAGTAAAAGTTAGTGATCTTTTCCGCATTAGTTTTTATTATCAGCCATAAAAATCAGTCTTGATGAGCAAAATTTGCTTTAGTGCTCTCTCATTTTGACCTTGTGCCCCCCTTCCCCATCAATTATATTAAATCTTGGCGTGGCCATGGGTGCACGGAAACAAGCAAGTGCAAATTAGAGTGGAGCTGGAGCGGAGTCTGATCCGGATATTGTAGTTTTATGCCGGAGCAAAGCCGGAGTGCCGACTTTAAAAAACAATAGGATCCGGAGTAGAGTCGGGTTCTGACTTTAAAGAAGTCCATTAAGCCGAAGTGATAGTTGGTAGTAGAATGAGTAACTATTTTTGCTCTCTAAAAATGGAATATTATAATAAATTTAATGAACTTAGTCTGCTCTGCTGGACCCATTAATTCTGTCAACAAAGCTAAATACGTTGGTATATATTTGGACTACAAACTAAATTTTTTGGATCATATTAAAATGGTGAAATTAAAGTTGCACGCTCAGTTGGAGTTTTATATAAGTTGAAATATTATTCGGTATTAATTCGGTTATAATTTCTGTTAAAGTTCTGTTATTCCATTTTAATTTCTATGATTGATTTCAAATTTAACGTTATGCAGACCAAATTTGCAATATTAGCAGTAAGTAGGCTTAGCTCGTAAGATATCGGTCACAAGTAGTAGATTTTACCAGTGGTAGATTTTGAAAGTTTCAAGTAGCGAGTTAGTAGATTTCTGGGTAATGGTGATCGGTAAGTTGTAGGCGAAAAGTTTTGGAGTAGCCATATTGCACTGGAAGACATATAGCTTAGAAACGTTAAGGGGGCCAATTCCAGTTAAATTTTTTTTGGTTAGTAAAACAAAACTGACCTTTGTCGCCTGAAGAGTCCCTTGAGCAAGGACGAAACGCATCGCGACGGCTCAAATCCATTTATTGTCATATTGTCATTAAATCATGATTCATTTTGTGAAACAATGTCCCAAGTGTTCTTGTCCTGAACCCTCTTAACTGAATCTAAGTTGAAATATGTTTTAACAAAAGACGCCCTAATGCAACATTACCATTCTTTAGTGCATTCATATTTTACAGTATTTATGGTGTTACTGTGTGGGGTAATGCATTTTCAACTTATTTTCTAAATTACATAGAGAGCAAAATAAAGCCATTACAATAGTTACTGGAAATAATTAGGATAAAAATGCTGCTCCTCTTTATCAAGTTTTAAAATTTTGCCTCTACCTTTATTGTTCCAGTTTTCAACTATGCTAAATTTGTTTTTTTCATAGTTGATTGCATCTTCCTCTTCAATTTGATAACTACTTCACTTTGTCTGAACATGTACACTCTCGCACTACAAGATTCTCATCTAACAATCAATTAATAATTCCTTTATTTAAATCTCAAAGAACTCAAAGATCAATCAAATATATTGAAGCTAAATCGTGGAAATCTATTCCAGAGTACAGGATAAACTATTCCTTTCCTAATTTCAAAAAAGAGTAAAAAAATCTTTTTATTGTCCTGTGCTGTGTGAAAACTTTTGTCTCTTGTCTAAACATAGCTTCTTATCAAGAAAGTGTTACTGCCTTTGCTTTGGTTTGCTCTGTTACAGTTGCTGCTGCTCCAGTTCTGTTGTTGTTGCTTTCTGTCTTTTATTGATTTTTGTGTATTTTAATATTTGTGTGTGTCGTTGCATACGAAATTTCAGTGACTTATACCACGTTTATGTGATTAACGTGATGGATATGGTGGCTGCTGACTCAAAGACCTAGCTGTCCCTTCCCGGCAACCCTGTTGCAGCTGTTACATATTCAGAATTATTTTCAGCTTTCTATTTACGTTTATTGATGGTTTGCGACAAATAAATAACTTGAGCTTGAATATGCGATTAAGCTAGGCTCATTCCAAGCTGTTGAGTGTTGAGTAATAGGACAATTGGTTCGAATATTTTTGTCGAAGCGTATCTTTGTCTCGGAGTATTTCGGAGCCGAGTGTTGTTGTAAAGTTTCGGAGCTTGATTGGAGTCGCAGTTAGTTCCAAAAATATCGGAGTGGAGCTGGAGTGTAAAAATTAGCCATTCCGTTCCACTCGAGTGCAAACATCCCGTTTAGTCATTTAGACCTTATGCTAAATTTTTTATAAATAGGACTACTTTTATTGTTTTCCATTACGCTCTATAAATGACAATCACTTAGAATTTCGATAAACCAACATTTTATTTTTGGTTTTTGAAGTGAGATTCCCTGTTAGTTTAAATAATTTTGAAGTGTTCGACAGCCAAAAAGTTTGGAAAACCCGGCCAAGATACTATTTTGTAATCGAATATGTGAATTCATGTCTACATGTCATTTACCCTTCTTGCTTCTTTCAGTGCTGCTTTGTACCTTTCATAAATTCTGTATTTGCAGATGTCAATAATCAACTTGGCTCGGCTCAAAATACAATTCAATCCACTATTAACAACTTGAATGTTTTGAACCAAATCCGCTCGTACTTTGTCAACGCCAGAAACTCAATTTCCCAGTTATTTATAGATTACAAAAACAATTTTGATTTTTACAGGTACTGCACTAAAATAATGTTAGCAATTAACATATATATGTTGAAAGCAAAGACCCAATGTGTAAATCATTGATTGAATTAAAATACGAGCAACTGTAAAGTGTAATTAGATCTTTTTTTACCGCATGGCCTTGACCAGAAGACAGCGAAATGATATTTCGGGTTTTCGAGTTGAGCTGCCACCTGCCCACCTGATGCGTACCATATACAGTGGATTCTTCACTCTGTTCTTCTATATTGCTGAACGCCAAACAAGGAAATTCAGAATACCAATCTTAAAAGTTTTTGGTTTAGCCTGCCAATTGAACCAGAGTCTACTGTTTCAGCAGCAGACGCTTTATCCAATCGACCACTGATTGGTTAATTTGTAACTATTTTTATTTGGACTGAAATTACATATCAAAAACTACGGATAAATAATTAGTCAGGGTTAAAAAAACACGCATGGTGAGTCCGATCATGGGTGAGCCAGTCTGTAAGATTTAGTGTTTAAGTTTTAAGCTGTTACGTGTATTATCTTATGAAATATACTTTAGCCTCTTTTATCGAACGGTTTTTGAATCAGTTGAATTTACACCGCACTTTGTGTTTTTCATATTGTTATAACAAAAAACTTAATTACCAGGTGGGTGGCAGGTGTGGTTTTGGGCTCCTTCCTCATTTTCATATGCGCTCTCTACTTCTTTGGTTCCTTCTTTGGCTACTGTTGTGGATCTGTGGACACTCCACCATCTGAGAGAAGCAGTTGCTCAAACTTCAGTGGAATTCTCGTGATGAGGTGCTTGACTTGATACTTTGATGCTGTTTCAAGTTATGTTTTGTGACGTAACTAGAGGTTTGTGCGTGGGGGCAAGCTTTTAGAGGGCCCACTTTGCAAGAGAATTTAGCTGAAGACCAAGAAAAGACCTTCACCAAAATTAGGTGTTTTTTCTATCGAATTTAGGTAAAGCTAAAATACAAAAAAGGTTTTCATCAAGAATTCTTTTTTTTTACCGGATTTAAATCAAGAAATTCATTTTTGTTGCTGCTAGAAAGGGACACTCCTAACTAGGGGCCTTTCCCCGTCAGTTACGCGAGTGCGGTTGCGTTATACCTTTAGATAAAGTTTGGTACAGACATCGTCGTACACTGGTTCTTTCGAATTTGATAAAAGGCCAGTTGGTCCAGTGGTAACGCGTTTATCTATGGAGCAGGAGGTCTGTGGTTCAAATCTCTGGCCGGTCAAATTGGGTACAGTGTTGCCTACGACTCGCCACCGCTGCAAGATTTCTTCAAAAGAGCAGGTGCTGCGCGCAAGTCAATAACGCGATAAGCCTCGCCAGTTCATTACACGCTTATTTGGCGTAGTGTGGCGAGTAAAATGAAAATTTGATTCAGCTTAATTAGAATTTATGGAAAAAAATTGCGGACGATTCCAACAAGAACTTAACACTAAGAAGCTTTTCTGTGAACATGCAAATACGTTTAATTCATGTGGTGTTCAACTGTTCATATTAAGTAGCAAGATATTTTTCAGAGATGAAATCAAATTTTCTTTATACTGATGACTAGGGCAATTTTTTTGGGACCTAAAAAAATTTTAAATGTGGCTTTATTTTCGCAAAAAATGTAACCAAAATGGTACTTTATTTGAAAAAGAATAGCAACAACAACAACAACAACAACAAAAGTAACAGCATTTTATTCAAAAAAGCATAAAATAGTTTCAAGTGGTGCTTTAATTTATTATTGTGCACGCGCGTTAGTACTTAACATTCGGACGAAACAGACTGTTGGAAAATGATAAATTGTGGTGGACAGTTAATTACTAGTTAATACGTAATAGTGAATAGTTTAAGCAAGTGTTTGAAAACTCAAAATTAAGACATCACAAAGATGCTAATGCATTATTGGAAGATATAAGGTTTGTGGGCATTATGCAAGATATATTTAGTATATAAACACTTCGGTGCATAATGCAAATTTATTTTAATTGCAACCTTAAAAATAAAGAAGCATAAAAATTTGCCAAAAAATGTACAAAAACATGAATACATAAAAACGAAACTTGACCTAAACACACAAAATATAACTTTTTGTAACCTTATCGGCTCACTGACCCTACAGCCGGGAAATTTTATTTCCACAATTTTTACACTAAGTGGAGCCAGCAAAAAAAGCAACTCTTGTGACCTTAATCGCCCTCCTGATGACGCTAAACATTGTAACAAGTAATCTTGCAAAAAAATTTTGATCGTGCACTCCGCCATGCGCTACTAATAATTCGGCTACGGTAGGTCAAACTATTAGTTCTCTTGTAAAAGGGCTTGGTGAACTTGCTCTGCCACGCACGAGCACTGCTTCACAAACGTTAAAAACATCTTCGTCAAATCAAGGATTTCCACTATCTTCATTGGTAAACTCAATCACGTGACGTGATTGCTTGGTCACGCATGACAGAGTTGTAAGTCGGGCCGGGCTTTTCGAGTCGGGTTCGGGCTTGGGCCGGGTTTGGGCCTAAAGTTGACAAAAATTTCGAGCTTAATTCGGGCTTGAAACGAACTTTTTGTCTTAGTTGCACAAAAATATAATCAAAACAATTTAGCAACATTGCTAAATTTTTCAGACCTAAATTAACTTTCGGCTTTTTTCGGGCATGATTTGGGCTTGAAATTAATTTTCGGGTTCGGGCCGGGTTTAGGCTTATATTTTGGGGTTCGTGCCGGGTTCGGGTCTGAACTAGTCGGCCCGTTTACAACTCTGACGCATGAGCACTAGCAACAACGAAAAGTATTACCAGTACTGTATTTCAGATGTAAAAAGAAAACAAAGAAGTGAAAAAGTACCCTAATAAATAAAACTCTGGGTCAAACCATACGTTGATTAAAAATAGTATGTGGAAGTTAGACTTGGGCCGCACTGGCCAGTTGGTCAAGAGGTAATGCTTTCGTCACTGGAATGGGAGGTTTGAGGTTCAAATCTCGGGCCGGCCAAATTGGACTTAGTGTTGCCAACGGCTCGCCACTGTTACAACAAGACAAGACAAATTTATTTAGTCGCTAAATACTGTAACCATAATAATCATAAACAATAACCAACAAAAAAAGTAGTGATGGTAAAATAATATTGGCAGTTTACTTGGTATTTGCTTATAGCATGCGACAGGGAAGTTGCGAATGGACCCTGCGGTCATCGAGTCAAATAGCCATCCTATTCGCCAGAGTTGAAAATCGCTAGTTTTGCCCGAAAATTTTAATTTGTGATAAGCGATTGAGGCTATTATGAAATTTTAATACTTGGGCATGCCAAAGCAAGAACGGTCTCATATCATCGGAAGGTTCGATGATAAGAAACAGCTCGAACACTGCGCTCAGCGAATCCAATTGCAATACTGCACTAGCAAAAATTTTTTATAATGCAGTTTAAATTTTCCAAAAGAAAATGATCTGATTTCTTAAGGAATGGAATTCCAGACCTTTACTCCCTGATATTTAATGCACCCCTGCAATTTAGTTGTGCATTAATGAGGAATGTTTGGATGCGCATTGTCAGTAATTGTCGTGTACCTCGATTTGAATGTTCCGTGGATTTTAGAAAATAATTGCAAAACGAATTTGGATTTCTGTTGCAAATAGTGCTGTGAACAAATTTAGCAATTTCATATTTCCACAAGTCATCAATTAGTAATACTGTATTTTAAATTGACTATAAAACGAAATGGCGCCGTCCCGGTAATGATATCTAGCGACTATTTTTGTCGCTCTATTTTGTAAAGTTTTTAATCTCTTTACGAAGGAGGGAAAGTTGGATCCCCAAATTGTTATACCATACAATATCAGTAGATACACTAATGCATGATAAAGCTGTAGCATGATGTTCTGAGGAAAAAATATACATCAATTTAGATTGAATGCCAAGGGAATGAGCCACCCATCTCTTTAATCCAGTAATGTGGTCCTTGAAATTGAGATCTTTGTCAATGATAACTCCCGAATATTTGTTGCCATTGAAAATATTCACCAGGGATCTATTATTTGTTAAATTAAGATGGAGAATTTGTACTCTAGTTTGTTGAGGAGAAATGATTATAATGTTTGTTTTCCTAAGGTTAACCAATAAAATGAAGATTTTGTTAGTTTGGACGACCGCAGTTTCTTTGATTATTTATCAAACCGTGTTTCAGCCTCCCTGTACTTACACACCCCAAGCGTTAGTGAAATAATTAACGCCATTTACTCCCTTCAAGTCAACTAAGCTGTAGGCCACGACAGTATCCCAGCCTTCTTTGTGCGTGTAGCTGTTACCATAATTTCTCCGTAATTACTGTACAGTACTTTATTGATTTCTTTTTTAAGAGCGGAATATTTTCCGAGAGTTGCACCCTTGCCAAAGTCATCCCACTTTATAAAAAGAGGAATAAACTTGACCCCAATAACTACAGACCAATTTCAATCCTGACCTGTTTTTCTAAAATTTTGGAGCGATTAATTTACAACAGACTTCAAGAATTTCTCAAAAAGCACAGTATTATACGTAAAGCACAGTATGGTTTCCCAGAAACTTTTCAACTGAATAGGCTGTACTGGAGATTGTAGCGAATGCCTTCGAAAATATTAATCAAAATTTATTCACTGGATTATTTTTTTAGACCTTAGCAAGGCGTTTGACACTGTCTCACATAGTATTTTACTTCCTAAGC
Organism: Trididemnum nubilum; assembly: GCA_963965965.1. NCBI lineage: Eukaryota > Metazoa > Chordata > Ascidiacea > Aplousobranchia > Didemnidae > Trididemnum > Trididemnum nubilum. Next base: position 3,927,837 of record OZ014487.1, read on the forward strand.
GTGATCATTATGGTGTCCGTAGTTCTGCTAATCAATTGATTAAGTTCTTTTTGAACAGAAGGCAATACGTTTCGGTTAATGGCACAAACTTCGATATACAACTCACCAGAAATGGCGTAGTGCAGGGTTCAACTCTCGGACCTATTCTACTCTTACTGTACATTAATGACTTATACAATTCAACCAACTGCCTTTCTCGTTTATTTGGCGATGACACTTACCTGGTATTACACAGTCTCGACCCAAGTAATTTGGAACATATTATGAACAATGAGCTTCGTAATGTCAATGACTGGTGTCGTGCAAATAAGCTAAGCCTTAATCCTTCAAAGTCCAATTTCCTTGTTATTCCACCCAGGTTAAGAAAGCTACCTTCTTACATCTCATTTAAACTTAATAATGTGGAAATTAATTCCTGTGAAAACGTAAAATATTTTGGAGTTCAAATAGATTCCTAGCTTTCCCTTAATTCACATATTAGAATAATAGAGAATGAAATATCAGATCTATAGGAATAATTACAAAACTCAAAACTTTCTTACCCCCCACAGCTTTGCTTAAATTGTATTATGCATTAGTACATCCTCATTTACTCTGTGGTCTTCTCGTTTGTGGTACTACCTACACATCCTACTTAGCTAAACTCTGCACCCCTTAAAATAAGGTTGTCCGTCTCATTGGCGGTGGCAGCTACCGTGAACATTCAACCCCTTTCTACTCCAATTTAATGATTTTGAAACTTCCCGACTTATTGAAACTTGAAACAGTTAAGTTAGTATTTTGTCACCTACAGAATAATTTTCCCTCTCTATTTCCAGTTTATTTATCAAAACCAACGACATCTCGGTCAGACACACTAGATCTTCAAACCCATCTACTCGCTTAACCTTAACATACCCAAATATCACCCTGCGAGATTGCGAAGGTGCATTCGATGTCAGGAGATAAAAATTTGGAAAAACATTTCTTCAGACATTAAAAACAAAACTTTTAATTTTCTCAAACGCAATTATAAAAAATACCTCTTAAACCAATACTCAGACACAAAATACATCGCTCATCTTCTCTGAATTAGATTTAACAAAGATGACTTGACTTTGCCTGTAGTTGCGCATATATGATCATTTGCTCATAGTTGATTATAATCTCATTCTGACTTTGGGTGGCTGCTTGACTTAAAACCGAAAAGTTCGTTCGCAGTCTCCCTTACTGATTGACTACTATTTTCTATTTTTATTTTCGTTTGCATGACCATTCATTTGTTGGTTAAGCAGTATAGAATAAACTGAACTGTTATTCCCTATTAATTTTGATTTGCAATTGTACAGGATTCAATCCTTTAACTAGCAAGCAAGAGTCGTCGGCATAGCGCCGGGGTTTGCTTGCCTGCGCATTATTTTAGTCGTTAATATAAATAAGAAAGAACAAGGGGCCAAGCGACGAACCCTGAGGGACCACGCAGAATATCGGTTTTAAATCAGATGACATTGGTTAATATCGGTTTTAAATCAGATGACATTGGTTAATAGAAACGAATTGCTGCCTGTTTTGGAGATTGGATTGAATTAAGTTGCAAGCCATACCTTGAAAACTGTAATTGCCGAGTTTTTCCAAAAGTGTTTCATGTGACACGGTGTCAAATGTCATCCTTAAATCAGCAAAAACTAATCCTGTATAGCAAGGAGTGTCGATATTATCGTAGGAGGAAGTGATAACACCCAGCATTGCAACATTTTTTCGAAAGGAGCTGTGTTGCCCGCAGGCGCAATGAAGCGGAGATGGGCTCCGCAAACTCGTTACACGCTATAAAAAGGAGCAATACAGGGAGAATAATAAAATATTTGATTTGATTAATTTGAGACTTGGGCAGCTTTGTGAAAAAATGAAAGCCAGATTTCATAACATTTTTCAATCCGAAATTATCTTGCTTTCTAGTGGCGTTGGACTGTCCTTCGTATTTGCTTGGCTGTTTATGATTTTGGTGATCGTTGCTTTTATATTTGGAGGGGCCATGGAACGTTACGTCTGCCAGACGGCGCAAAGTCCTTATGAACTTTTGCGGGTAAGCATTACGTCTTGCTGGTGTTTGAGAGTAGCAAGCTGCTTTCACAAGTAGGTGCGGATTCCTACAAGCATGAAGTGGTTGTCACGATGAAAAGTACGCGGATCGTGTAATAGTTACCGCTTATCGCTGTCCGGTGACCGAGAGATAAATGTCCCACACAACAACATCATCAACAATTTAGGGAAACGTTAATACTGTAACTTGATTGCAAAACATTTTAATGTCTTCTGCTGTCGATAATTGCATCTGTTGAAGGGCAAAGCACCCGCGACACATCATCGCTAATACAGCGCTTTACTTGTTCACTTTGCAGGCCCAGTTCTTAGTTCCGATGCAGGCTTTTTGCTGAGTCATGCTAGAAAATGGGCCAAATCGCGAAAGGTTCGTGCCAATCAAGGAGATATATGTTAGCGAAGTGGCTTAAAAGAGAACTTGTACTTGTTATTACATTTTATTTACTTACTTGCTTTGGCCAGGAGACAGCAAAGGGACCTTTCGGTCTTCGAGTCAAGCTGCCACCTACCCACCGGTCTACCACACATGGTAGAGGCTTCACACTGTCCCTTTAATTGCTGAACGTCAAACAGGAAAGCTGTGACTACCAATTTTTATATTTTTTGGTTTGACCCGACCGGGAATCAAACTTGAGGCTACCGCTTCAGTAGGAGACACTCTATCCACTCGACCACTGATCGGTTAAAATACTTCAATATTAGTTGTAAAAACGCTATACTTCAATATTAGTTTCGTAGTTGTGTTTGAAACCAAGACGTGTGTTTATTGTTATATCACAAATATTATTTTGTTCAGTTCATCGATCAGTACAATCCACTGAACTTCTCAACCCCAACCGCCCAAGTAAACTCCAATCTGCAGGGACTTGTGACGTAAGAATTGACGTTTATGTTTGAAGAACAACAATAATTTATTATAATGAAACGGTTTATAGTAAACTTTTTTTGCGAAGCGATGCGATGTTTTATTGTTTTGACGCAATTAAACTAAATGCTGTGGCGCGACGATTTCCGACATGCGAAAGTTTCGAACGTTGCATTGCTTCGCTTCGGTTGCAAATCCCAGCAATTAGATGATTGTTGTTTGTTCACACAGGACGCGAAGCAAAGCTAATTATTGATCAGCGTCAAACTGTTGATCTGCGTCGCTTTGGTTGTAATGTTGTGCTGGTGCAAACGTTACTTTCAAGCAAGATAATCACTAAGCAAATAATGTATTTATTGACTTCAACTATAACTGCACCGTGCTAGTATGCTTGTGAGGCAGCAAGCACGTCTCCAGCGTTTACTTGCAGACTGCAGCATAGGCTTAAGCATAACAATTTGCACCTTGTTTGGCCTAGAGCAAGTTTTTGAAGGACGGGCCGCATTGGTTTAATTTTGTAGAGGAACGGGCCGGGATTTTAGGTGAAGACTAGAAAAAAATGTCTTCGCCACAATTTTATGTGATTTCGGCGAGAATTTTACGTGACAACGAAGACGTTGCTGCATTTTCATGTGATTTTGCGTAACATTGAGTGAAGACCAAAAAACAAAGACCTTTGCCGGATTTTAGGTGATGGTCTGACGCTCAAATCTTTAAATCTTAGTTGGTTTGGTTCCTTGCTAAACTATCTCAAATCCGCCCTGTTCTAAATCAACTTAAATTCCTAAAAATTCTTGCAGCTGCACTTTGGGCACCCCTGGCCTAGACCTTGTAGATTGTCGCGATCGTTGATACTTGGCTAGAGTACAACCTTTAATCTCTAGAATTGCCCACGTCGGCTGAAACTAGAGAACGACTGAGATGTTAATTGACGAATCGAAAATGGCAGTTGATAGCTCCTTTAGCTTCTTGAATGTCAGAAAGCAGCACACCAATCTTAAATTAAAACTTCTATTTAAGATTGAAACACAAAACCACTCTCACTGAGCAAAATCGCCCCACTAACACTTCTTACGATCGACCAGATTCAGATCGTAAAAGACTTAACCGCGACCAACCAGGTTCAGGTTGCACCTTACACACTCTCGCGATCATCCAATTCTGCTCATGAAACTAATACCTAAAATCACCCACTCTTAGAATTTTAGAATAATGAATGCAAATTGACCCGCCTATTTATACTACGGCAAAAGCTATCGAATATCTCAAAAAATCCCTGATACGTCACAATAGAAAAAGTATACAAGCTTATGATAAACAAATTTTGACATAATTATGATGTCACAAACTTCAAGTCTAAATATAGCAATTAAGAGTCGTAAACAACCCAAACATCGATAACTGCAGAAAATAGCAGAATGTACTAGAAAGGAATTATCTCTAATATCTCGAATATTTTAAATCAAAAAAGGTGGCAATAGTAGTAAATCAGTCACGTACACGTTAAAACACAGCAAATAATCATATCTCAGGCATTCAAAATTCTTTTTCTTACGTTTCTAGCTCCTGTCAAAACAATGCTGGTCTCCTTCAAGCGTTTGATCTCACAAATGTCGTAAATTTCGATGAAATTGAACAAAGCATCGACCAATCATTACAAGCATCAGACATAAACTTAAATGTTGTTTTAACTGATGACCCGTAAGTATTAATAGTTCATGTAAATACAGGGCCGTTGAAAAAATTTGGACCCGGCTTCAACAAAATACGAACCGAAATTCCAGGACAAGAAAAAATTTCAAAACCAAACAAAAAAGGCCTTCGCGCTGCTATCTAAAATAGGACATATTCTTTTTGCACCAATTGAGATGAAGAATCAAGAGTGGAAAAAGATTTACACCGAACTTAAACCTGCCTTTTTGCACGATCGTAAAGATTAATATACAATAGTACAAAGGTTTCTGCTGGTATTGGAGCTATTTCCGCGAGGAGTTAATTGGAAAAATTAAAGTGTCATGGGGGTTTGTTTTGCTTAGGTGCTTGATTGAGCTCAACATTTAAACCTTTCAGGGCTCATAAATTTGGGCGGTCAGCCAAAACTGTCGGTCCTGGGTGCTCTATCACCCCTCTTAGGCTCCCTCTCAACGGTCCTGTGTAGCTATAGTTTCTTTCTCATCTGTTAGCTTTGACGAAATAAGATTACAATGTCAAAATCAGTGCTGTAGTTTCAAACACAAAGACAAAACCGCCTTACAGATTGCAGACTAGCAAAGCATATGAATAAACCCGTATAAAATTTGTTTTGTAAATGTGCAACTGTTGTGCATAGACAAGATTTTGTAATGAGGGGAGGAGGGGCACGAAATTAATGTGAAGACCAAAAATAACTTCATCTCTGGGAAACAGCAGTTTTGCCAAATTTAAGGTGAAAATTTGAGATTTTTTTGAGGTTGATCAAAGATACTATAGATTATGAAGATTTGCCTAACATTTAGAAATGGCGCCTTAATGATTGGCGATTAAGAAACCTAGACAACTTTTATTTATTTATTTATTTTTTTTGCAGAATCGACGCAGCAATGATTACTAATTGTTTTGATGAATTCGCACACACTGCCATCACACCGCCTGTAAGTATGAATCCTAACAAAAACCAATAACCTTTTATGATAAAAAAACATGCAAGCCTTTTGAACAATATGAGTTCATTCTTTGCTTTGATAGAAAGTTTTGAATAAAAGGATTAGCCAAAATGCAATGACAACCCAGGCAGGCGGTAACGACACTAAACAAAAGGCAGTGCCTGCATTTACGGACCGTGGATGGAAATTTTTATCTACTTTTGACCAAAATCCAACCCAAACCCAAATACTTACTCTAAAAATAATTCCAAATCTAATCCAAACCCAAATCCTAGTTTTGACCTTTAAAAAATTAATGAAAAATGTGCGGATTTGAGTTCTAAGTCGGGCCGGGCTTTTCAGGTCGGGTTGGGCCTAAAGTTGACAACAATTTCAGGCTTAATTCGGGCCTGAGACGTGTTTTTTGTTTTAGGTGCACAAAAATAGAATTAAAAAAACTTCTCAACATTGCTGAATTTTTCAGATTTAACTTAACTTTCGTTTTTTTTTTCGGGCATGATTTGGGTTTCGAATTATTTTGCGGGTCCGGGCCTGTAATTTCGGGTTCGTGCGTGAACTAGTCGGCCCGTTTACAACTCTGGTGCGGATAAATATTCCATTTAATTTTATTCTCTTTAACTAAAAATCTGTGGATATACAAACACTACCTAAAAAAATATATAAACTAAGGCAAAATTGAAATTAGAAACCAAATCAGTCTCTCCGAATCTCATTTCAAAAACATGTATTTCGTCTAACAAAATTTTAGTACTCAGTAGTGGTTATTCAAATAGAATGGAATAATACTTATGATGCCCTGTGGAGCGAAATATAAAATGTTTTAAAATCTTAGCTGGTCAATGGTCATTGATCATGCTGAAACGGCTTTTTCTTTTCATTTAAATTTGGATAGTGAAGATGATAATGCCGCCTGTTAGTTTCATGAAGATAAGCAGAAAAAATTGTGGCACTTTTAAGCTTGACTTATTAAAATATTCACTAGCATTCGTCAACACAGGCTGATTTGTTCGGTGAAATTTTTAAAGGGGCGTTGATGTCTAATTTTGACTCATTTATTGCCACACAAAACAAAATTGTAAAATTGTTTTAATTTTTGAGGCTGATTTTAGAATTCTTTGAATTCTATATCGAAAGCTATTTGCATTTCGTTTTTCCGTTATTTGGAGCAATCCGGCCATTAAAAAAAAGATCTACCAATCTGCAATAGGCCTGCTACAAAACCTAGCTCCTAGGCCAACCATTAGTTATGCAGCCAACAGTTGATTCTAAAATGATGTCTGGTATAGTCTATATATAGTCTGTGCGTTTTCATACCAGGCTTTACTCTAATAGTCAACTATATGTAGATTTACATGACATAGATCAAAATTATGAACATTAATCGAGCAGCCTAGGCCAATGAAGTTTCTTTCTAATTACACCAGATCGAATATCTTTACGCTAAAAGAAGAAAGTTTAACCAATTAGCCTATAATTTTACTTTTAAAAACATATCTTTCCCGCCAAAGTTCACAGCAGAAGCCTGGAAAACACATCTTAATCTCAAGAACTACCAGATGACTAATCGGTTTGAACTGTGTATGCAAATTTGATGCTGCCTAGTTGTCACAGCTGAATTTTTTCCCGTAAAGTTACAATTTTTTTCGTTAAATGTACTTAACGTCAAGCAACTAAGAAACGCGACAAAAATGTTAGTAGTCAATTATTTTTGACATATTTAATGTTAAAATTCAAAAATTAGCGTGCAGTGCCCTTTTAAGAGAAACTTGTTTTTTACAAGTTTCACGTGACGAAGTCAACATGTCTTGAAAAAAGCTTGTGAATAGTTCAATCAAGTCAGCTTAAAAGTGCTAAAGTTTTATTTTTCTATATAGTTTCGGCAAAGAGGTCGACTTTTTATACCAAATAATCGCAATATACAGCAACCACAAAATTTGGTGCATTTTAGGCTTAGGCCTATCACTTTTATTTATTTACATTATTTACAATTTCTCTAAACGAACGTTTTCGGCACTACCACTGGCCCTCTTCAGGAATATCTAAATAGCAATAATAACTTTAAGAATCCGAATCAAATAATAAACTAATCTTCAAAAGGTTAAAACATTGCTGTACTTTTTTTAGTGTCTACTAGCCTACGTTAAACTCAGCAAGAACGATTCAAATTTACAATTGAAATGACAAGAGTTAGCAATTATGACGAAACAAGCATTATGATTTCAGAAATATAGCAAACACTAAGTATGTCCAACAACTGTCATTGAATTTTATGGTTAAAAAACTTGCAGCAGAAATGATGATCCGTTGGCGTAAAGTTGACGATTGAGAGCAGGAGAGTGTTTCTTGATCAGGAGAGCTTCGTGAATTTTGGTGTCATACTCAGAACGGCATTTTCGAATTATTTTGAATGAATCCAAGCCAGTTTTTTTATTAGAGCAAATGTTGCAGGACATTATGTGGTCTTTAATTGAACTTTTCTGGTTACTATTGAAATTTAGATGTTCTTGGACTCTAGTGCTCAGATGTCTGGAGGACATACCAATGTATGTCTTGTTCGTGTCACACGAACATGTAAAATGATAAACAACATTTGAACACAGAGCCACAGGTGTTTTGGATTTTAGTTGAAAATAAGATTTGACCTTAAATGATTTGTAGATCGGGATAATTTTAACATTCAGTTGATTTCTGATTATTTTTGAAAATTTGTTAACAAATCGTCGTGAATCTTTACCAAAATACGGAATAACAATTGGATATTCATGGGTAGAACTGCTAGAAGTTTGATCGGTATCAACGGAAGACTGATTACTGTTGTTTTGGCTTTGAAATTGTTGCAATAATTTGTCAAAAAACTTGCTGGGATAACCGTTGGCCTTAAACATAGCTTTCATATTTTCTGCTTCTTTCTGGAATAGTGTGTTGTTGGAGCATATTCGTTTAGCACGATTTACAAGGCATAGAATCAAACCAGATTTCCACTTGAGTGGGCAAAATGCATTAAAATTTAGTAATAAATTTGTATGAGTTGGTCTCTTCCAAATCCATGTGTCTATGCCAGAGTGATTTAGTTTAATTTCAACGTCCAAAAAAGGAATGTTTCAGAAGCATGCTCTACTGTAAATTTGATACTTTTATGTTGAGAATTTAGAAGGTCCAAAAATTTTGAGCAAGACGTATCATTATTAAAAACAGCAAAAATGTCATCGACGTAGCGAAGGTATAGTTTTGGCTGAAAGTTTAAGTTTGAATTAAGCAATTTATTCTCCATGTGTGCAAGGAAAAAATTGGCAATGGTTGGACCTAAAGGGGAGCCCATACTAACACCGTCATGCTGTTCATAGAATTTATTCCTGTGCATAAATATTCCTTTGGTTGCTAGCCTTAAGAGTTTTGCAAATATCTCTTTGTTTACAATTGGCTGATTCTGGCTCGATTGGTCGGAGTATATTGTATCAGTTATAATCTGGATCGTTTCTTCTAATGGGATGTTCGTAAATAAGGATGAGACGTCAAAACTTACTAATTTATGAGCAGGATGAAATTGAAAATTGGCTAGATGATCAAGAAATTGATTGGTCGACTGTAGCATGTATGTTTGCGGAATGTACGGTTTAATCAACGAATCAAGAAATTTAGCTAATTGATATTCTGGTGTGCCGATCATCGATACAACGGGTCTTAAAGGATTGTCACGCTTGTGTATTTTCACTAATCCGTATATTTTTCCGGGGTTGCTGCCACTCGGAATTAGTCTTCGCATAGTTTCTGGACCAAAATCTTTAAGATATTTGCGCACATAATAACTAATCGATTTTTCTTTTGCAATTACCTGGTGGATTTTGGAATTCACTTTAAGTTCATGGAATTTGGATTGGTCGTTAACGATATCATCTAATTTTGAGTAATAATCATTAGAGTCCATAATTACTACACCTCTTCCCTTGTCGAAATTACACACTTTAATGTCCGGTTCTTGACTTAGGTTATATAGAGTCCGGTGTAGTGCTGTGTTTTTTCGATCCGAACATAATATTTTGGCATTATTGGTAAAATTCTTAGTGGCAAATTTTATTTCATCTCGGATTTCGTCATCAACTGCCAGTCCTTCAATCGTTTTGAGTGAGTGCAAGGTTCGTTCTATACTACACTTAATATCATCAACCTTTGGTTTATTTGGTAAAATATGATTATCGAGACCAAATCTTAGGGTTTCTTTTTCTAGTATTGTTAATTCTCTTTTACTTACATTGATTATGCAATCTGGGCTACATCTCCGTTGCTTCAACCAAAGTTGTGTAAGCTTCTTTTTATGAGTCACAATGGTATTATTTGCTGCTTTTTGAAACTTATCTTGTAATAGAGAAGAAAGACATCCTTTTTCTACTATTCCTAGATGCTGTAAGACACTTTTCTTTCTTACATATTCTATTTCTGTTCTTGCCAAATCTTTTCTCACTTCTTTCAGTTTTTTGCTAACAACAATTTGATACAGTTCTGACGAGTTTTTGTAAACTTTTAATTTTGGAGCTTTGAACTTGAGGAATTGTGGACACAGGCCTAAATCAGTACACGTTTCAAAATATTTGACATCCAATCTTAGTTTCAAAACTTTGTAGCCAAACTTTTCAACCTGCCTCAGGTCTCGAACTGTTACACCTTAACTGTTACAATTAAAGTGATAGGCCTAAGCCTAAAATGCACCAAATTTTGTGGTTGCTGTATATTGCGATTATTTTATTTTTCTGCTTATTAATTTTAATTTACTATAATAATATGATTATATTGGGATTTATGGGCTTTTTTGATTCAAACCAATAAATTTTTAACTGCCGGTTAATTATTTTATTTTTTATTTTATTATATTCATTGGCGTTTAATTTTAGTTTTAATTGGTCTTTAATTTAAACATATTGCATAGCGTAAAACGCACTTCTTGTTGCGTTCCACGTTTAGCATAAACAGGTTTGTTTGCTTCAAGCTCTCTTTTAATTTTGATCCCTGTTCAATTCAAAATATTTCCTCTTGTGATTTGCCTGTCGCGTTGCCTTAAATTGCTAGGGAAGTGTTTATCTTTTACCTTGTCTATGGACTAGGATGTAAGAGATTTCAAATTAAAAAAAACAAAGGTCACGTATTCCTGATTTTGAGGTAATTCATTTTGTATCCTCGTCAAAAAAATGTTTTTGACTTGGTCTACCGGATAGGTCGGCCAGCTTATGTCTTAATAAATGCTGTTCTTCTGCATCCTTTCCACTGGAGATATTTCCCCTTTTTTATGATGTTCACATTGGTTCAGAATGGCTTGCTGTGTTTTATGTACATTACTTTTAATTGTTCTGTTTTTATGCATTTTTATAACGTAGTGTATTTGTACACATTATGGTATACTGTATAAACTTCTTGATTTGTATTATAGTTATTTGTTGGCACTTTTGGCATAACTCGGCTATATTCAGTTATCCAAAACAAAGAATCGCGGGTCTGAAAAGTGGACAAGCATGCAAAACGCTAATTGTGAAGTTCTGTTTTTTGGTAAGATAACTGTAAGGAGCAAGTGGCAATACATATGAGATAATGACGCTGTGAATTTTAAAATTGTACAGTGTTTTCTTCGTTTTAGCAAAGCTTCTCGACTCCAAATTTTGCCACCCAAATCCAAGAGTTAAGAGGTTACCTTCCAGGCATACCTACGGTAAGTTAGCAATTTATTTTAAAATAGCATGGTATTATGGCGAAATGGTTTTACGTAGATCATGGTTCTGGGAGTTTAGCCTTGTTTTCCAAAAATCACAATATTTGTAGATCAATCCACCTTCATTTCAGTTTTCATTCCCGAAAAAAAAATGCTTCTTTAATTTCAAACACACTACTTTATCAAGAGAGTAAATGTCGGTCTCATAAAAGAATTCAAAGTTACTCTCAACAATCAACAGAAAATGGATGAAAATACGAACAAATTAACAAAATACGAACAAATGAAGTAGATCTGGCAAGTGGCGACGTCCGTTTTTCTAAAAAGAATGAAAGATTTTTGAACCATTTTCTTTCTTGTATATGTTTCAGAATCTCCAAATTTATGTCAGTACTGCAATAAGTGATTTGGAAACGGTGCAAAGTGGAGACATTGCGACAGCATCTAACGCACTAGCCGCGTTGCAGACTGCACAGAACTCTTACAACAGTGAAGCAACAGCAATCGAGGTAATAACTTGAAGCATTTTTGATTGAAAACCTATCCAATCTCTGGAAAATTAATAGTCAAGTATGGAATTTAAACCTTGAGCCAAAGCTTTACCTTTATTATGCTTGTTATATCATTCCTAAGTGTGTAATTACACCTGGACTGCACTAACTTTTACGGCAAACATTATCGCATTGTTTGGGCTCAACCCGCACTCCCTTGCCACGTTCTTTCGTCCTTGGATAAGGCACTTTACGATGATTATCCCTGCTTGGTGGCTTTGCACCAGCAACAAATTTACAGATTTATAGTAAATGAGAAGTCAAACGTCCAGTGTCCACTGTAAAATTTCAAAATTGTGCAGTATTTTTTAAGCGGTACAGATTTTTCCAAAGGATAGCGCCATATTCCCCTTTTTGTGACAAGAGGATAAAGAAACACCAATCAATCAATTATTTAAAAAGTATTTAACAACGGTAAAAAGCAACAGCAAGCAGTGTTCTATATGTGATCTACCCGGAAATCGAGCTTCATGCGTAGCCACTCTAGTAACCAAACGGCATTTATTACTTTTGCACGTATTGGAAGAAAATCAGTTGCCTTAGTTACCATAAACTGAAGACAAATTGTAATGGCATCTTTATTTACTAAGTTTCTTTAGTCAGATGACAGCAGAGGGAGACCTTTGATCTTCAAGTCAAGCTGCCACCTGTTTACCACACAGGATGAAGGCTCCACATTGTTCCTTTTGTAGTTGGTCGTCAAGCAGGGAAGCTCTGAATATCAACTTTTATAGTTGTTGGTTCAACTCGACCATGAATACCATATTAGTAGCAGACGCTTTACCTACTCAAACATTGATTGATTTTAAACAAAAAGTTTTGTCCAATAGGAACAACCATAAAAGGGCCTATTTTGCAGAAATCAATTCTGCTCCATGTATAGATGGCGCTCATATAAGATATGAGGTAAATTCATTTAAAGGGGTTCAGGACAAGAGTACTTGGGACATTGTTTCACAAAATGAATAATGATTTAATGACAATAAATGAATTTGAGCCATCGCGACGCGTTTCTTCCTTGCTTAAAAGGGACTATTTAGGCGACAAAGGTCAATTTTGTATTAATAGCCAAAATAATAAAAATTGGATGGGAATCAGCCCCCCTTACCGTTTCTAGGCTATATGTCTTCCAGTCCAATATGGCTACTCCAAAACTTTTCGCCTACAACATACCGACCACCATTACCCAGCACGCTACTAACTCGCTACTCGAAGCCTTCAAAATCTACCACTGGTAAAGTCTACTATTTGTTACCAAAATCTATAGGCTAGGTCTACTTACTGCTAACATTGCAAATTTGGTCTGCATAAAGTTAACTTTGAAATCAATCACAGAAATTAATGCCGAATAATAGACCATTCTTGTCAAAAAATGCAAATGGTAACGGTGGTCGGTAAAGTTGTCGGCGAAAAGTTTTGGAGCAGGCATATTGGAATGCAAGACATAATATAGCCTAGAAACGGAAAGGGGGGCCGTTTCCAATTAAATTTTTTTATTTTATTTTGGCTAATAATACAAACTGACCTTTGTCACCAGAAAAGTCCCTTGAGCAAGGACGAAACGCGTCGTGATGGCTCAAATCCATTTGCTGCATATTGTCATTAAATCATTAGTCATTTTGTGAAACAATGTCCCAAGTGCTATTGTCCTGAACTCCTTTAACTGAATTTGTTTTACGCTCACCTAGTTAGTGGTGTAGGAATCTCTTGACTTTGACTCTTGTCTTAGCCTTTCTCAAAATTTTAAGATAGGAGATATATATATATATATATATATATACAGGATATAAGATATGAGATATATATATACAAGACAAGAACTTCGGCGTTGCGAAACAAAATTTCACCGAATAGCACTCAAACTTCCAAGTACAATGCAAAAACAACAAACACTCTCATAGACATTTTAGTTTTGATATAATTTGACGAAAATTACGGAAATGTACGGTGATCTGATGGCATATATGTGGGTCAAGCTGCCGCTTCCAAAGCTATCAGTTATTTTGCTGCTCGCTCACACGTAGTCTTGCATTCAGCAAGGTCTTGTGGCACAACGCGGTTAAACTCAGACAGTCAATAGCCACGCGTACATCTTTAGATTGACAAGCATTTTTGGATTTTTTCTTAATCTATATCAAAATTATAAAACTTTGAGAGTTCTCTTTTTTACATTGTCCTTAGAATTTTTCGGGCTATTTTATGACATAGTCTGGTTATTTAGGCTGGAGCTTCCCCTTAAATTAGCGTTGTTTGTGACTTCAAAAAGTTTATTAAACAAACCGTGTGCAAAAATCAAACTTTTGGAAGTTAAGATTTGGAACTCTATTACCGTTTGGCAAGGGATAGTTGGGAAAAGGCTTGCTTGCTATTAAGTAATAATAAGTCTGTATCTTTTCCTATAATTAGAACTTCACGCATCAAAACATTTTAAGAAAAAAATGAATTGGATTTGATTTAACAAAGTGCAATGGGCACGAATGAGGTATTCAAACAGCTGTCGATCTCTTCAGGTGACAGTTGCTCGAGAACTGAAACACCGCTGCTGGGATTTTTAGTTGCTTTACTAAGTTTTAGCAGTGTACTAGTTGCATCCGTATGCGTTTGCGACGCAGTACAAACTGACCTAAAAAAGTAAACTGACTGACCAACTTTAAAGTATAATAATGTAATAAATTTTATTTTTATACAATGACATCAATTAAAACCTTACTCAAAAAATCACTAATTCTTCAAAAAAAAAAAAAAATCGCAAAAAATGTATTTGAAAAAAATTTTTTTTAAAAATTTGTGTAATCTGTTCTGACTTTATTGTAGTCAAAAACTCTGTGGTCTTAATGTTAAAATCATCTTTTCTATTTCATCCTTATTTTTTTAGACTTTAAAGAATGAGCTTCGCGCAGAAATTGGACAAACCAACTCCGCCGTGGCCAACGCAATACCAGGCATTGTTTCGCGTCAAATTACAGCGTTTGTTAACGGTACTCAGACGATTGGAAATGAATTCTTTGCTTGGTTCTTTGAGCAGGTATGTCAGATTACAGCATAGACTCTTTAAGTAGACTAGAAACTGACGCGCGAAGAAAAAATGAAGAGAATTGAAGAGAAAAAAGCTCCTCTCGCTGCGAAGTTTTTTTGGCCACGCGTGAATTATTCGACACGATAAGGTTTTTCGCGATAAGTTCAAATGCACAGTACGAGCAAAAGGATAAAAAAAACTTAGGCAATTTGAAGCTTACAAATGAAGCCATAAAGCTAGATCAGCCGACAAAAAAAGCCAAAAGAAGTTTCCAGTTGAATTATTAAATCAGCACAAAAGAAGATAGATACAAAGGCGGTCAAAGTAGCCGAAAAACAAAAGTATTGCAACTTACTCTAAAATCCACTTCAAGTGAAAATAGAAGTAAGGCGAATTATTTTCACTTAAGTAAAAGTAGTCCAAATTAACTCTCTGTAATAGAAGTAGTTTCAAAGTACAATACTGCTTCAACTGCTAATGCTTGTACCCACCAAAAACAACAATTTTTTCAAATAACTCACCATATCTCAAGGTTTTATCTGCCGTACAAATTTCAGGTTCTAGACCAATACGAACATATTTTCAATAAGCAGTTTTGCCCGATAGAATGAGAATAACTTTTTTTTTACGTCAGGTTGTAGTAAAATCATGGTAAAATCACCAAATAAAACAACTTCTTTTTTAACTATCTCTGGATATGTACTATGAAAGAACCTCCTTTACAAGGTAACTGGGAAATCGAAATCCAAGTGAGTTTCAAATTCGGCAGAATATGTACTGTATTTTTTTCTGTTTTCAACAGTATCAAAATGTGTATGCTTATAAGGACTTGCTGATAGTGCAGTAGAAAAAAATTGACTCGGAGCAATATCCAGACGGGGCAAGGCAGAGCTCAGGCCGCCTGGAAATTTAACTTGTCATACATGCACAGTGGCGTAGGCTTAGGCAAGTTTTTCCAAAGGGGTGTGCATGAGTCAAAACTTAAAATTGGCATCATAAGTTTGGGGTCTGGGTCAAAGTCCCCAGCCGCCGGAGATGATAAGGGGGTCTGGGGGCGAAACCCCCAGTGCTCAGAGATTTTTGCGTTGTTTTACAAAAACAACTCAGTGTTAAGATCTTTTTAGATTAAATTTCAGATTAAAAGGTTTGCTTTGAACAGTGCAAACATACACAAAATAAGTACAAAAACAACTGAAGGGCACAAGCTACTAATATACTTAGCCATCCTTTTCCACAAGTATTATACGTAAGGCCAAGAAAGAAAGTAAAAACTTTGTAGCTATTGGTGACAGAGTTTTTTTGCAACATGCCAAGCATCAAACGCTAGCTTATTGGTATTGGACGCGAAACATCTGAAATATAACGTGCCTCCACCAGCTGGTTGAAATTCTACTTCTTAACAAGCCACTGTCTAGTTCGATCATTAGATATAGAGAAATAGTGCCTTGCCTTTTTTGTTGCAGTTTAGAGTATGGGAACTTGAGTTAAGTAAAGTCGACAGCGAGGCCGAGATGGTAATAAAGCCGCCGTTTTTACGATGACTCTGATTGTATGATCTGGGTTCAACCCAAACCCTGGTCACGTTGTTGTGTCTTTGGTTAAGATGCTTTGCGATTATTATCTCTGCTGGTGGCTTCAAACAAGCAGCAAATTCAATTGGCAAGAATTCGAAGAAATTCACAGGAGCATTGGATCACTGGAAACTCTCAAGCAGGTGCAGAATGCAGATTCCTCCAACCACGAAGTAGTCATTGCAATGAAAAGTGCGCTGATCGTCCAATATTTAGCGTCAGACGCTATCTGGTGACAAGAGGATAAATACGCGCTACAAAAAAAAAGTCGAA
Organism: Trididemnum nubilum; assembly: GCA_963965965.1. Lineage (NCBI taxonomy): Eukaryota > Metazoa > Chordata > Ascidiacea > Aplousobranchia > Didemnidae > Trididemnum > Trididemnum nubilum. Next base: position 3,944,529 of record OZ014487.1, read on the forward strand.
AAACTTCTTAAAGCAGAAATATATTGGCATGAGCAAAAAAAATTGAAATCTGCACACTCTTACCCTCGAGCTGATTAAAATAATGCTAAAATGCCAGGTATAGCGTAATCCTTTCCCACGTGCAATTCGTGCAAGCTTTATGGTAATGTAATTAAGCGATTTTAACTTTTTTTCACACATTTTTTGAATTGTGCCATGGCCCAAAAATGGGGGGTCATGGCACAATATCCCGCCTATCTGTGCTACTCACTGTACATGCACTTGCGGAATTTTTTGACCTCATAAACTCGAAACTTGACCATAGCAAGTTAGAGTATAACCAGGGCCGTAGCCAGACGGGTTATTCAGCGGGGCTCAACGTATTCGTATTTGCCATTTACCGAAGTACAGTAATATGAAAACAATTACGCTAGGGCGTTCCCATTTCAGAAAGATTTATTCAGTTTTAGAAAAAAGTACTGAAATTCTCTTGTAAATGGAGTTGAATCTTATGCAACGAAAACTAGAGGTGGCAAAATTGGATATATATTTTTTACCGTAAGTTACGGATCTGTTTAAAACATTTACAAAACACCAAAGATTTACATAGTAGAATATAATAGGCTTCCCCTTTCTTGTATGAGGTTTGTAGAATGTTAGTAGAGGTTCCGAGATTCTAAACTCGAAGCTTTTCAGGTGTCATCATAGTATGTTTTTAGAGTATAGACGTTTTAGCCGAGACGTAGGAACCTAACTCAAGTGTCATCGATGTGGGTCGTGCGTTTCAAAACTTTGCTGCGATTTGCTGCTGCGATTTTACGTCTTTCTGAGATCTAAGTGTTTTTATTCTTTTTTTTTTTTTTAAGATTTCTATCTCTTGCTTGCATGGAGCTGCTATCGTTGGAAAAAGGATACCACTAAATCGCTAGCATCACGCTTCTCGCGTTCGATCTGCTCTAATACTATTTGCATCAAAGTCTAGTTCAACCTAGCCTAGCTACCGTATATCGTTTATATGAAGTCTATAAGCCACAATATTAACCTAATCGAGTCTATGGTTTATAAACATTTCACTACTTACGATAGCCTATGGCTGATTGTAACCAAAGCAGACAGAAACTGAGACTTTGATAGCGATATCGAGTTAGTGAACCGTGAAGAAAAAAAGACAAAACTGTCAGTTTCCAGTCTATTAATAAAGAGTCTATAATTACAGGATGTATGCGATCGATGTATGTTTAATCGATCAGCGGTTGCGTGAGTAGAGCGTCTGCTACTGAAGGAGTGAACGAGGGTTCGATTCGCGGTCCAGTCAAACTAAAGACTAAAAAAATTGGTATTCACAGCTTCCCTTCTTGACGTTCAACAATAAAAAGGATCAGTGTAAAGTCTTTACCGTGTGTGGTTGTCAGGTGGGCAAGTGGTAGCTTGACTCAAAGACTAAAAGGTCTCTTCGCTGTCTCCTGGCCAAAGCAACTTGGTGCATAAAATATTATTACAATTACAATTATTGGTGGGTAGGTCTAAAAATTCATCAAGAAAAGATGGGATCAGCCACAAAATAGGGGATCACAAACATCAATTCCGTCGAAAAGACCTGGGTGGCAGTAATCTGCTCAGTCGCATTACTGATAACCGAGGATCAATATTAAGCCATCATAATTACAAAATTCGCATAGGCTAGGAAAAACTTTTGGTGGATAATCGGTACCGGCAAAGTCCAAAGCATAACAATTTTGTTAAGCCATAGAGCTCAGTCAATTTCTTGACCGAACTACCACCAAGCAAAACAGTCGTGCGAAAAAAAAATCTTCTCTGTAGCAAAAAGAAATTTGAGAGTAAACTAACCCTCCATGCAATGCTCAAGATGGCCTGATTTCCTGCTATTCTCCTTTTAGCTATTGGCTGTTAATTTTTGTTTGGCCTTGGGTACCTTGCAAAGTTTTTCATTTTTTAAGCACAATTTTGCTTCCAAAATAATGTTTTTAGTTCAAAGCTCATGGCCGATTTCAACGGCTAATTTACATAATTTTTTGATCGATTCATTAAAACTCGTAGCCGATTTCAACGCTTCATTTGCATTTTGATCACTGGCGAAACGATAATTTTGACTTCGGAGCTTATTGTTGGTTTTGCCGATTTTTTGCTGTTTTGTTTCGGCCTTCTAAATTTTTTTGGCTTGGCCTGTTTTCAGCGACTAGAAATTCTATAAATAGTGAGAAAAATTTTTATTTTTTACTCATTTCGATTCATGCCAGCTCAGCTGACGAGGTTTGGTATTGACCGAAATAGCGCTATCCTGCTGAGCATTGCATGGAGGGTTAGTTTACTCTCAAATTTCTTTTTGCTACAGAGAAGATTTTTTTTTTCGCACGACTGCTTTGCTCGGTGGTAGTTCGGTCAAGAAATTGACTGAGGTCTATGGCTTAACAAAATTGTTATGCTTTGGACTTTGCCGGTACCGATTATCCACCAAAAGTTTTTTCCTAGCCTATGCGAATCTTGTAATTACAATTATTTTTACAATCACAATTACAATTATTACAATTATCAAATGTAATTACAATTTACAAATACAATCAGTATTATGAAGTGAAAATGATCTGTTGTAACATAATACGCGTTTTAAACGTGCGAAAAACCTGCAATATCTTTTACTGAATAAATACAAAAAAAAGAAAAAAATGCATGCTTTTAAATGACATATATATTGTATACCTCGCTATCCGTGAAACTTTTCTTTGATAAATGTAAAACAGAGCATCCATGATTATTGATAAAGATATTTTGAACGTTTCTAACTATGGAGCCGATTTTATTATTTGTAGGAAAAGGCTTTTTTTGTATCTGATTTATAGCGACAAATAATAAATTGAACTTGGAACTAAGAGAAACACACTGCCTAATTAAATAAGATTATGTTTGTGTTTCGTTGATATCAGGGTATCAAAAAGCGTTCAAAAACGAATAGTTAAAGTGAATATCACAACAAAATACTACAATACTAGAAATATTAAAAAATTATATTCGTACAAAACTCAATTTTATAAACTGGGATTCGCCGAAATCTTTTTTTTTTGATAGTTTGGTACTGTGATATGCTGCCCCATTGCATTAGGGTAAAATCGATTTGAGAAACATAAAATTTAGTTCTGTATAAATTACTGCACGACAGACTTCATATGTATGTACCCGACAAGCTTGCAACCGTACTGTTTCAAAATGAAAACCATTTGTTGTTTTACCATTAACGAACTAGGTCACATATTTTTTGACGATGGTGTTCTAAATTTTAGTTTAAAATAACCTCAAAATACGATCTTACGCTCACGATTTTACGCCCAGTATAGTCCCGGCCTAAAGAACGTAAACAACGCGAGCGAAGGCGCTGTAAATTCTTTGCAGTCTGCTAAATTCGCTACAACGAATTCCCTACAAATTCTCGTAGAAAATAAATTCAATTAACAAGAAGAGCTTCTCGGTTCGATGATCTTCTTATTGCAGGTTTCTGCTTCTTTTTGTTTTAGGAAAAAAGAATTCTATTTTCCCTAAACCTGTTAATCAGAAAATTTTGTTTTTTTAAAAGCCTGCTCCAAAATTCATCACCTAATGTTTCAAAATCATTTTTTGAAGCCAAGTAAATAAACTTAAACTTGAAAGAGTGAAAAAAGCAATCGACTTGAACTTACGTAGGTATTTCAAAAATGCACACGCAGAGCATTGGTTTGGACTGATAATTCTCATTATTGATATAGACAAATGTGACGTAACTGATGAACAAATTTGATGTTACATTATGTCATCAAACTGAATGTGCGTTTACACCGGACGTGAAGCAAAAGTTGGCAATTTTCGCGACTGGCCGCTTACGTCACTCGCTCAAAATAAGCTAACGATTCATTCCCAGTTTTGTCTATTAGTAAAGTTAAGCGAAGTTTGTGACTGGTTGAAACCTTTCGCAAGTTGTCGATGACGTTAATTTTGGGTTGCTTCGAGTCTAGTATAAAGGTGAATTTTTAATTCGGACATCTTTTACGCTCTTGTTTATATTTTTCATTTTGAACGTTTTGTCATATTACGTGTTAGGGGGAACATAAAAAATTTAAATAAAAAGTTTTACATCACTTCGTGATGTTTAAACCGCTTCGTGGTTATTCTCATGAGCCTGCGTTTTTACGCATGGTTGAATACTCCATGTTTGCCTACCCTGCCTACCATATAAGGGCTGAAGTTTTAGTTCATCTTTTTTTTCTCACAGATGACAACTAACCTTGGAGCTTGCTTGCCTCTCTACCGCTTGTACGACGATTTTATTGTTCTCATTTGTAACTACCTCATCAATACGTTGGTAAGTTGTATGCTGGAATCCATATCTAAACCTGAATATGTGAGTGTTTCGGATTCTAATTTTAGAAAACAATCTCAATTTAAATGTTGACAGGGCCTCTACACCACTGCATTTATTTAACGCTTGAATAATTATGAGTACTGTACTTCTATTGCTGATTCTTCTCTATGAGAATTTAATATTTAATGTTATTGTCTAAATCAGACTAGTCATTTACCATATTTTTGATTTAGAAAATCGGGGACGAAATTAGAAAATTGCAATTTTACCCGAAATGGAGGTAAAACCAAAATAAGATCTTTAACTCAGAAAAATCAATGGTAAATTTAAACCAAAAATTCCAGGACCCATCGTTAACAGGATAAGATACCTGGACAAGGCCTCGGTCTTTTAGTTAAACGAAGGTACCTTTCGTTCTTTTTGTCAACCTGCCACCTGCCCATCTTTCTACCACACACGGTGAAGGATTTACACTGCTCCTTTTAATGATGAACGTCAATTAAGTAGCGAAGCAGTGAATACTAGTTTTTACAGTTTTTAGTTTGACCCGACCGGGAATCGAACCTAGTCAATCATTTCAGTAGCAGACGCTTTAGCCACTCGATCTTTGATTGGTTTGAACTCGAATAGCCATTAAAACTATTTTGCACATTGACATTCAATTCAGGCATATTTTTTGGTCTATCTAAGCCAAACGATGCTTTTAGAACGGCTTTTGGTTCTCCCTCGGATGGGCAGTCTTCTTCATGGCTCCTGCCGCGATTTTTGGTTTAAAACTGGCCAAGTTCTTTCGAAGAATGGACAAAGGAGTAAGGTGAGCAACAACAATTCTCATCCTCGTATTTCTTAGTTAGCTTAAGGCTTGGACTTGAGCTGGAGTTGTACGTTAGGGCTAATTAGTTAGAGCTAATTATTAAAATTAATCATGAGGTTTAAAGTTCGGTTCCGTGCCATTGCAAATTCTGCAGGTGCGTACAAATATACCTGTTTTGAAAAAACTGCTTTGGAATTTATTTTTGAGTTTATGTTCGTTTTGTTTAAAACAATTAAGTAAAACTATTTCTTGAAAAAACTAAGGTGTAGATTTTTTGCTTTTCCCTCCTTTATCATTAAACTTCATTCTGACCACATGCTAACTGCTTTATTGTGTGTTTAGTGGCCCTTCAGAGTCTACCGGTATCGAACTAGTTGATTCCAAGTCACAAGCACAAACGGAGCAACAAAAGTAAGAATTTCTTACGCTACGAAGTATACGATAAAATTTCTGATTTAAAAAATTTAGGGTTGTACGTTCAGCACCAACTAATTTTTTTTATAAACAGCCTTTCGTATTTGCTTTGCTCCTGCATTGCAGGACGTTTTCGTAAGACATAGTGAGCTTGATGATGTTCTTCTTATTGCTTGCTAAATTGGTTGGAGTGATTGCGGAACACAGCTGGAGCAAAAAATTGACACGTTTTTCTTGCTAATTTAAACAGAAATTTGAAGCACTCGTTAGGAATTCGAGCAGCTTTTAATTCAAAAATTTGGTAATAAAATGTAGAAAACAATAACTAAAACGAAGCATTGCTGATAATATATTAGGATGGTCGCATTGTTTGCTTTTTTACAATAAAAAAAGGATGCTGCAACAAAAAGAATATTGTACGTATTGCGTAGAGACATTTAGTTTATTGACTGATGAAAGATATAATTCAAAAGTTGTTTTTTTTATGAGCAAGAAGGCGTAATCCCGTGGTTCTCTAATTATTATTAACAGCGGGCCCCTTTGCAAAGACTCCCAAAACTTGTGGCTACCTGTTTGAAAAAAAAGTTTCTAATTGAGAGAACTTAGAGCTAATATTTGTGCTAATTGAAAAGTGAAGAACAAAAAAGGTCTTCAGCGCTTTTTCAATCAAACACCGAGAATCTAACGTGTCGGTGTGCATTGCAATCTGCCGGAGGCCTTTCCTCGTACTCACGAGAATCGTTTCTTGGCCCTCTAAGAACCAGGGTTTTGGAGATGAATAAATGTCGAAGCTGCTCCGGCTCCGGAGCTCTTTCCATCAAGACTAAGTTCCGGCTCCGGATCCAGAACTACCTAAAACTAACTGCTCCGGCTCCAGCGTTTTTCTATGCTTATTTATGTCTCACCTATTTGCGGTTTGTCATGCGTATTTATGTCTTACGCATATATTACGCTTGCGTATGCACACTCAGCAAGACCAACAATGCAATGATAGTACTAAAACAGTCTGGACATTCAATCACAAAACTCAGTGAGCAAATATCAGCTTTTAATTAGGAGCAAATCTGGAGCTGGAGCAATTCTAAAAGAGCGTGTTTCCAGCTCCGGCTTCGACAAAAATTTGGCTCCAGCTCTGGCTCTAACATCCTGCCAAGAATGCCTAGTGCTACCTTTGAAAAACTCTGGTGTACTGTAGTGCTTACAAGAGAGCTTTGCAATAGTCGCTGCTTGTTTTAACAGGTTAAATGGAGGCCCGAAGAAGCCTAATGGGTATGTAAATGACTTTTCTTTATATGCATTTTGCTTGTTTGTTGTTTTTAAAGTGCAATTTTTTATTTATATTTTTAGTTGATTTGAATCAATATGTGCTTTGTGTACATACATGTGAACAAGATGAAATAAAGTGTACGGTGATATTTTGGAACCCATTCATTTGCCTGATTTGTAGAGATATACAGTAATAGCTCATGCCAGTCACATTTTTATTCCTTACAAAAATCAACGGTACAAATTTTACAGATATATGTAAATTAATAGATACTAATGCTGTACATATGCATATCGTATCCCGAATACTTTACTTATTTCTAGTATTCTACCACTAAATAGCACACTACGTAGCACCAGAAATTAAACTATAATTGTGACTTCAACGCTTAAGCAATTTTAGTTTGTTTAAATCATTGTACGAAAAATCTTTCTCATCATGCAAACTTATTCTTTCTTATTACTTAACAGTTCTATTTGCTAAAGAAATTTTAAGGCTTAAAAAATTGATTTAAACTTCGTAGCAGAAAATATGGGTTTAGTTGTTGTTGTTGTAGCGCATATTTACCCTGCTTTCACCGGACAGCGTCAGACGCTAACGATTGTCGATCCACGCAATTTTCATTTCAATGATTACTTAGTGATTGGAGGAATCCACACCTGTTTAAGAATTTCCGATGATCCAATGTTCCTGTGGATTTCTTCGAATTAAACCTAATTGAACAAGAAGCGTTTAACAATGTTAAACTGAATTTGCTGCTGGTTTGAAGCCACCAAGCAAAGATAATCATCGTAAAGCGTCTTATCCAAGGACGCAACAACATGACCATGGTGCGGGTTGAATCCAGATCATTCGATCAGAGTCGTCGTAAAAACAACGCCTTTACCCTTTGGGCCACTCTGCCAACTAGTACGTAGTTTGATCACGTATTTTAAAGGTAAAATTAGATAAAACACAATATTTGAGCTAAAAACCTTTAGTTTTATTCTTAAATCATTATCAATCTTATTCAAATTTCATTTGATTACGTTCAAATCATTCTATTTCGATGGGTGATAATAATTGTTTAACATTGTTAAACGCTTCTTCTTCAATTAGGTTTAATTTAATTTGTGGCTCCACTGTTTTTCATTGGATTAAACTATGCATAGAGCTAGACAACGCTTTTTTGAGCTTTCAGCTCTAATCAGCAGCCCTCAGCAAGTCTTAATCAAGAATATTCCCCAGCCACTTTAGGCCAAACTAGGCAAACCATAATGGCTTGTTCAGATATAATCGATTTTTCACTAAAATGGAAGTTGTAATGACTTCTAAGGATTCGATCTCAATAGACGTCAAGCATTTTTAGCTTGAACCATATCAAACTATATTTTTACATTATCAGATTGCGACTACCACCAATCGCGCAATCAAAAAACAAAGCAGCCGCAAAGTAAGTGAGATTGTTTTACCACTTGATGTCCTACGCGGCAACAGTTCATTTCAACTGTATTATTATATCTTTTATCGGGCTTTCGCTTTCATGCATGACTATTGAGAGTTGCAGAGCACCAACAGGAGAATCTGAATTAGAATTTGCAAGGAAACCCAAGAAACGACCGACACGTATCTGCATGAAATTGACCTCAAAATACTCATTTTCCGTTTGATTATAAGAGCAATACTCTTAAGCCATTGAAAATTATTTCATTTTAGGTTCTATAGTCCTTCACGGAATTTTAGTTTAAGTATCTCTGGATCAACTGGGTGTTTGAACTATCAAATCGAATCTTTCATTGTACTCGCAGTAATACGCCGAAGCGTGTAATGAGTTGGCGGGGCCCATATCCGCGTCATTGCCCCCTGGCAACACAGCTCCTTTCGAAAAAAAGTCGCAGCCGTGGCAAGCAGTTGGCAACTCTGTGTTCAATTTGACCGGCCCAAGATTTAAGCCTCAGACCTCCCGCTCCAGAAACGAACGCGTTACCGCTCGACCAACTGGACCACCAAACAATGCCAAATGTTTTTAACCACATAGCTATTGGTCTATTATTGCAACATTACAACGATTTAAAATAAGCCATTTAAAAACAAATTTTTTTGTGTGGTCGATTTGGATATTTTTTTGACGTAGGACTCTAAACAATGTCAATTCATTCACTTATCGAATATTCAATCCTCTCAAGAAACTTTTCCATTTACTTTAGCTGTTCATGAAGTTTAATTTTAAGAGTTCCATTCGGGGGATTTTGTCAGCAATCAAACCCTTTAACCAGATCTACGAACCAAACTGGTATCCGTAGCTTTCCTCCGGCATATTCCTAAAAACATTCCAGCTGGAACTTAAAAAGTGTTAAAAAAAATTATAAAATTGAACTAATATTTAATAATATGTTGTATGTGGCTCTGAAAAAATAAAATATATTGCGTAAATATGAAACACAACGAAAATATAGCAGTTACAAACTTACAACTCATTTAAAGCATTATATATTTGAAACTATTTTCCATAGCAAAGTGATGACATTACGGGCCACTTGGTCGAACGGTAACACGTTCGTCTCTAGAGCGGGAGGTCTGAAGTTAAAATTTTGGGCCGGGCAAATTGGACGCAGTTTTGCCAGTGGATTGCTACTGTTGCAACATTTCTTTGAAAAGAGTTGTGTTGCCTGGAAGCAATGATGAGGAGATGGGTCCCAAAAACTTGTTACACGCTTTAGCATATTACAACCAGTCAGAGTTGTAATCAAGCCGGACTTTTCGGGTCGGATTCGAGCTTAAGATTGGCAAAATATTTTAATTTGGCTTGTTTCGGCTTAATTCGTACTTGATATGCGTACTTGACCTGTGTTTTCGGCTTTTGAATGCAACAAAAGCGTAATTCAAATAACTTTGCGACACTGAATCACGGCTTTGTTTAACCATAAATGCGATGATTATCGCACAATTTTTATTTTTACACTACTTGTATTGTTACGTCACAATTTATAAGCAATGATTAGTTTGATACGAGTAACAACCGCACACATTTTTTGGTCTAATAATACTTTTTCGTGCCTCGTTTTTCCTTCAAATTTCTTTTCGGGTTTGGGATTATGTTTTCGGTTCCGGGTTCGTACTTGTCGACCTGTTTACAACGCTGCAGCAAGTACAATGAAGAGCTTCATTTGAAGTTGTTAGTCCTAAATTACAGAATTTTTAAAGCTATCAAAAACGCAATTGTTATATAAGCAATTAGCATGCCCTACTGTCTAATTAGGGTCTAACTTTCATTTTTATTTTTAGGAGCAATAAAGTTGCCCCTGCTCTGAATTTCTAAGAAGAAATTAAATGACAATTGAGACGGATTTTCGATTACTTGTATACGCAAACGCATGTACAATAATTTTGTGATTATTCTGTAAATATGCAATATTTTTGTGCATTTTGCTTGAGTTTTATTTTATATGTTTTGAGGTAATTTTAATACTTTTTTTGTTTGTGAGAACATATACATATGCACCTAATTTTTTTCAGAACACGAGAATTCATTGCGACTTAACATTACCATTTTTTTGATTGAACACCTTCTGATGATTTAAATTATGACGCTGTTACTGAGTATTATGATGTTTCAATTGCAATGCCACTTAAACTTCTGATTTTCTTTTTACTTTTCGCACTTTGCATAATTTGTGGTTGGTTCGTCATTACTTTGTAAGAATAGCTGATCAAAAACTATCGAATCGATACTGCATCAGTGTATTACTAATGCATCAGGGCAGTGCCGTCGCTACGGGGGGCCATGCCCCCCTAACGGCTGCTTGTGCCCCCCATTTAGGTTTTCTCAAATTACTGTTTTAGAACATTACTCAATGACAAGACAGCACACAATGATGGAAAAAGGAATAATTACGTTCAAACATAATTCTCCTTCGACGTTTTCTCAAGTCTTTGCAAAATTGCTGGCAACCAACTTCTGTGCCACATAAATCTGACGCAATAATCTGTCTTATTAACACGCCTTTTCGGATGTGTCGCGAAGGAGAGATGCAAGCCTGTAAAATCGTTCCTGGTACCTCGTTAGTAATAATGATATGAAACAATACGGGATACATTTTTTTTTCAAAGACCAGCTGTTTTGATTTTTAGAGCACACTCAAGATTTTGAAGTCGCAGTCAGTGGCGCAACCAGCAGGGTGAAAGGGCTTAAGCACCCTTAGCCAAGTCACTTAAAAATTTAACCTTAAAATACGAGCGTTTAAACGTATTTTAAACCTGACCTGAAATAAGGGGTAGGGGGCTCAAAGTGCTAAGCAATTAATTTTTTTGAAATCACTTCTGAATTTCAGCAATTTAGTTATTCATATGGCTTCAAAAAGTGCAAAGTATGATTAAAATGACGTTAAAATCGCTATTTTTTTGCTGCAAAATCGCAAAAATTACCTAGCGGCTTGGGGCTCCGTCCCCAGGCCCCCGTCCACCGGGGAGCATCTCGACTCGAAAACGGTAACGTTCCTCGGTGCTCCCTGGCCTTATCCAATGTTATGTTACATGAATGTTTGTTTGAACACTGTTGTCTGTGGTTAAGGCCAAATAAATTTCTTACTTACTTACTTCCTCAGTAAATATTTAGTAATTATGCCCCGTCCGTGACACGCTTGAGTTGCATCAGTTTGTTCAGCACGGGGGCTAAATCAGGCAGTTTTTAAGCAAAAAAAAACAACTTTTGGTTCACCCCTCTTAGCAAAATCCTAGTTGCACGCTGGTAGCATTCACTGCTGTAGATAGATTTTTCAAGCGACTATAGGCCGCAGACGAAACGAGCTAAGAAACGCTGCCGGCCTTATTTTGAAAGTGCGCATAATTGTAGCCGTACAAAATCTGAAAATCAGTTTTATATGCAAATTTTAGTGCTCACCCAGTTTTGGCTAGTGCTCCCTCACTTGAATTGCTCTGGCGACGGCACTGCATGAAGGTCATTTATGAACAGTCTTTTCACTGGTTCTTTCAGTAAAATGCAAAAATCTTGCAATTTTGAAGGACAAGTAATAAGGCCGCTTGTTCACACTAAGTAGTATAATTTGTTTACAATATTTTACTTTGCTTTGATTAGGTTCTTATATGACACAGCTGTTTCCATATACATAATCTAATCGGCTCAAATTTGTTACACAGCACACATCATAGAAACACACCTTTTCGTTTTTCTTTTTTAGCGAAGCGTGCAAACAATGCGCGTTATGTGTGGCGCAGAGTTCATTCTCACAAACCTGCCATTCACTGCGCCAAATAAAAAGGTGTAAATAAACCACTTGAAGATCAACAAGCAAAGTAATGTCAATAATGAGCATTATGAGGTAATTGGGTTACCATTGGTGTGGTCTTCCTGTCACCAAACAGCAGTGAATTTTGATATTAAACCCGATTGGCATTTACACTAAAAGTGTTCATCAATTATTTGCTGTGTATTGTTCATTGTCGAATAAAAACATCAGTGACATAAAAAAAAAATTCAAGTAATATCAACTGCTCTTTTATTTTTTAGCTTTTTTAACTCTGTTAATCCGTTATAGTTTAACAGTAGAATCTTCGACTTATCAAAAAACAATGAAAATTTGTTCGACTTACTTGGAAAATTTTACTCGTTTTACGGCAGAATCACGAATGCGGTTACTTATTCATTCATGAGTGTCAGGTTAAGCGTTCTACGTACAGCACGTCTAATCGCAACTCTTGAATTTTGAAGTTTATGTTCATGGTGAGTTAATGCCAGTAGACTTCTAATGAGTAATGACGGTGTCACACTGGCGATACTTTGCTTGCAACAAGCTTTGACTACTAACCTGCGATAATCAGCACTTTGCCTGTTTGTTTTTTGTTAAATTTCCAGATGTCACTGTCTCACTAGTAAAATCGTACCTTGGCAAAAGTAGCAAAACATAATTGTAGATTGCTTTTCCTTCAAAACTAATTTTGAAAAGTTTTAAGAACAATCTAGTAATTAATCGAATCTTTCAATAAGCTTGATAACAAATAACCAATAAAAAGAAAAAAACAAGTTTCATTCATATATAACAGCGTTTTGTTTGCACAGGTGGCATTTTTCAATTAATTGTCTGGCTGTCTGATTGGTGTTAGTTATGTTACAACCAGGTGTTGCCTCAAGGTACTGTAAAAAAGGGGGTATTATAGATTAGACCTGTTCATATTTTAACTGTTTTTGATTTTGATGTGGCTTCGTAGTGATTTTGAAAAAGATTTTCACACTGATCCGAAAACTAAAAAAAATTTTGTTGTTTACTTGAACGGTTTCCATGTTACGCGATAATTCCGACCCCCACTTTTGAAAAAGAATGAGTTTTTTTACGTTAGAGGGCGCTGTTTTTAAAAGATACTTAAAACAGTAATTTAACTAAATGCCCCTCTGCATTTTACATCTTAATAAAAAAACTAAGCGAATTGGACTTTTGGTTCAGTAGTTATGACCATTTAAGTGATATTATTTGCAAAACTTCCTTTAGTGGCCAAAGTGTAATTTCTTTAGTTTTTAATAATTTTTATAAAATTTGTGTGTATTTAGTGAAAAAGGCTTCAATTTTGAAGATGAAATTTTGCTGCAGTACCAGTAGAGAGAGCAATTTGCTATTTCTTTCAAAATTGCGTATAGATTATGGTAATATACGCCACTTAGGTTGACGCCACCGCAAAATTTGAATAAATTATGACACGGCGCAATTTTTTACAGTTTGTTTTTAAATATCGATCTAGATCACGTGAAAAATCTAGCATTTCATGTAAAAATGCAGCAACAACACGTACTGCTTGTAGCATAAATATAATTACAGTATTACTGTTCACTTGTACAGTACTGTAATATTTTGACTTAAATTTACAATGACCGCCCAGCAATTTCAATAATATTGAAAAACTCCTTTGACTAAAGAAGAAATACAATTCAAACCAATCTTTACAGATTATCGTATTAAAACAAAACAGAGTTACCAAACTTCAACAAATTTCAAAAGTTTCTAAGCTTACTAAAAACAAAAAAATCCGATATTTTTTAAAAAGGTTTGTTTTTTTAATATTATGTCAATTAAGATGTTTTTGACGTTGGCAGGCCAGAAGCACGCAATACGATTAAAAAAGGTTTGTTTTGATGTGACAAAAGTTTTGCGTGTACGTTTTACATCCTGAAGTATGCTTTGTTGTTGTGGTTCTTTTGTTGTTAAAATTTCATTATAGTTACTGCCAAATTGAACTGAACGCCCAGCTGCATCATTAATAACTTCCAATCCTAAAACAAACTGGTTGATTTGTTGAAAAGAAAAATCTTCTTTTCAGTATACTACTGAGTTTTCAGTATACTACGATGCAACCACATAACAGTCCAAACAATATATCGCACAAAAAGTCATAACACAGCTGAGCTTTGATATCGTTGAAATCAAGGCTGCGTTCGAACCAACTCATTAAGTCGACGACACCAGCCGATCAACTTGTCTGGAAGTGAAGTGAAGAGAAACGGATTCAACGCGCTGTTGATTGGTAGCAACAGAACAGCACTGATCTGGTAGACGATGTCTGAGAATTTAACTCCGAGTCTCACATACGCCATGATGCAGATGGGAATCCAACAACAAAAGTCGGTTGCTATGATGCGAGCAACGCGGCGCTGCATTGTAGCAGCTCGATCGTTTTGCGCTCTTCCGACGTTAGCCGATGATTTGAACGAGTGTTTGACAATCCAAATGTAATCAACAGCAATGAAAACAAAGCTTAAGAAATTAACTGTGATAATAAAAATGGTGTATTCCCAAGAACTCGCTCCGTAAGCGACATAAAATCGAGGCATGCAAATACTAGTTTGACCGTAGTAGCCGAACATTGCAACAGAAATATTTTGGGGCAAACCATTTTCAATAAAATCCTTGACCGACTGAAACTCATTACCGTTAAACTCTATTGTTTTGTTGTTTAAGGCAGCAACCCTGCAAGCAAATTCAATGAACTGAGACGAATCTAAGATTCCGTAATGAAATGTGCTGGTAAATGAAAAACTGTGCATGAAGTAAGAAGAGATGATCATCGGAACAATGCTTATAATAAAAGAAAATATCCAGGCCGTAACAATGCTAATTACCCAGAGACGCAGGGATGAGTTTAAGGACGTGATGGCGTTAATTACGTAGGTTAATCTAAAAGCAGTCAAAATTATCATGAGGAAACAAGAAGTTTGGCTGGAAATAACTACGAGACCACCGATAATGGAGCACTTTATACTTGACCTCCATTCATGGTCTGCATCACCATAACGTCCAGAAAACAATTCACTGTAAGCGGCTATTGTGAGTAAATAGACTCCCGTTATGAAATCGGCAATAGAAATATTTAATATAATGATTTGTTGAAATCCTACACCTTGAAATGTCTTCTTCTTCTTAAGTTTAGAAATGGAAGCGACAATCACATAAAAATTCCCAAAAATGATTACAAACCCTATGATCCAAAACGCAGCTTTTATGACTGGCTCCGCAATCATTTCCGTGCTAGATGAAAATACCGAAGTATCAGCGCAGTCTTTTTCATCGACGTGGTCATCACAATCCATTATTCCGTCACATATTTGCGAAACGTCAATGCTTATTTTCCCTTTCGCTTGGCATTTGAACCGCATTGGACAATCGAGTTCGTCAAATCCTTTTGGACACTCTGGCTTGTTGACAAACTGCCAAGCTGGATCTTCAACACCATCATAATAACGATTTCCCATCGGAAAGTAAGTACAGCAGACGTCATTGCAGAAACTTGGTACGTTTGAGCATTCACATTCGTCCCTGTAATCTTTACATTCTGGTCTCTGATCGCACAAAATTGCACCAATAGAAGTATTGAACTTTGTTTCGCAATTTGTGAACAAAGTTTTGGAAGTTGATAACGAGTTGTTCCATGGTTTAAAGTGTTCATTGTCGAAGCATTAAAAGCTATTTTTCTCAAACGTACTCTTGCACACTTCACTATCAAAATAACTTTTGCACAGACATTCATCCGACAAATCATAACAGTCAATCTTTGCATCACACACTTGATTTGGTAAAATTAACAAAAGTCCATCAAGGCATTGAAAACAGGCATTTTTGTCACCCAAGCAAAAATCAGAATTATCAGCGCACTGTGCCAAGTCGTCGTATAAGTTGTTTTGAGGCAAAACACAATCATTACATTTGAAGCCCGGTTTGTTGCTAACTTCATCACTACCGTCTTTGCAATCTACAATTCCATCACAAAACTGCGAAAGCAAAATAAGGCCGTTATCATCACATTGGAAAACACTGCACGATTCATTATTGGCGCACTGCAAAGTACAAATTATATGAAGTGGTGAATAACATTGGTTTTCAATGCAAACTAATTTATTAACTGCGTGACAAGTAGAACTATTGCACATACGTAAGCCGATTTTATCGCATTCCAAAATACCATCTAATCTGTGCAGGTAAATCCTTCCATGTTTGCCCATTGGAATTCTCTCATTTGGACAGCGAATGAAACCGTTTTCAATGCTGTTCATTGGCGGACATCCGTCTCTGGGAGCGCATGTACCTTGGTTAAGGCAATCGCACGTGAACTCGTCACTTTGACATGGGCATCCAAACGTATCTGACCAATCAGTGCAATGTGAGAAATATAATTTTCTCTCGCATATCTCTGCAATTCATAGCATTAATTTAGCAGTTTATTCAATTCAAGTGAGATTCTAAACCATGCGTACTGCCAAAATACAAGATTGACTATTTCGTGCCGTACAATTTTTTATGAAATCAATTAAAGTCCAGAAATGGAACCACGAAATTTGTTACAAGTAATTTTGAAAATTCAAAAAATTGGTTTTAATCCAATATTCAGTCTAAAAGCACAATATGTTTAACAAAATTATCTTTTTATTACAGATTTATACAGATAGGCATGTAAAGTGCAACAGCTAACTAACCAGTTTTAGATCAACGATTATAATCGTAGAGCTATGAACTTTAACCGACTAGAAAATACATTAAATACAACAAGCTAAATGAATACAACAAGCTGGAATACAACAAGCTGTACTGAGAGATTGATTATGCGGTAATTATTGTAAGCACATAGTAAATATTGAACAAAAAAGATCAACTATTGCGTAAATTGATGAATTTCGGACAGATCATTGATTTCCGGCTATTCTTGTGAATAAAAACGTTGCAGACACTATCTCTAAAGAAACTATACAAAGAAAGCCCTAAAAAAATTCAAAAGAAAAATGCTAAAACTTTTTGAATGGCTTTTGCAACAACAATGAAAACCCTCTAAAGCAAAGCATAACAATAATTGAAAAATTTTAATTAGTAGGAACTAAAAATCTGGAATTTGAAGGAGTAATATTGATGTTTGGGAAATTTTAAGGTTGTAAAACAGTGAGAATACAGTACGTGTAACATGCTACACAAATCGGTTATCCCACAAAATATCATTTTTGAAATGGCTTAACTGTTTAGCTGCCACATGCCAAGACAAACGAAAAAAAACGAAAAAAAAAAAGCTTTACTTCATGGTCTATAAACTACGAAACCATAATGTCCAGTTGGCTCGGATGTACTTTTTTTACAGACTGCAGTGTACAATAATTTTGGAGGTCAGGTTTTGTGTTAATCCAAACTTTATAAAGTTTATTGCAATATTAGTGGACGTAAGCTGCTTTATCATCTCGTTCGCGATAGTTTTCACTCCTGAAGCAAGTTTGTAGAAGTGTATACGCCCCTTCCACTTTTTGAACAAAACTCGTGATGGTTTGGATAACGCATTGCTGGTCGCATTGCATTCAGGAAGCCACATAAATTTCAAATTCTTTGCTACTAAACGATTGTTTCAGACTGAGTGTTTGTCATTGGCTGTAATGGCTGAGTCGCTAGTATTAACCATGGGCGTGTGTTTTCCTTTATGTTC
The DNA here is from genome assembly GCA_963965965.1 of Trididemnum nubilum. Lineage (NCBI taxonomy): Eukaryota > Metazoa > Chordata > Ascidiacea > Aplousobranchia > Didemnidae > Trididemnum > Trididemnum nubilum. The sequence goes on from OZ014487.1 coordinate 3,962,289, forward strand.
ACAAAATGCGCAGTTTTTGCAAGGTATTGAACCCTCAGTTAGTGCTTCATTTTTGTTGAATCCCGTTGCAATAGTTTTGCTGCAGTTTTTTTACTAGAGTCCTTTTGATGAATAATTTCGTAGTTAGTTAATTGATTTCCCTAGCGTAGCGATTTCGAATATATGGTACAAGCTTTGAGTGCTAAAGTTTACTCTTAGTGATTCAATTTACTGATGTTCGGTAAACTTGCGGCCCAGACTATTTTGCCAAATTTGTTTTCAGTTTAGCTTGGTTAAGAAACCTTTCTGTCTTTGTCCTAGCAGGTTGAATAATTTTGACGGTTAATTCAAAATTTTAATTCAAGCAGCGGCATTTTTGTTTTAGATCATTTAGGCTTTTATATAGTTACCATCTGCCTCAATTGGTGTCCAAAGTTTTGTGACTTCTCCGTAGATAATTGACTGAAAAATGTACCTAGAATGATGTAAAAGTCAAAAAGTAATAAAATCAGAATGATTCAATCTCCATCAACATACTAAACGGATTGAATGGAGTAAAAAACTTGATGGGGACACCAATTAACAGGTCAGGTTTAGAATCATATCTCCGAAAATCTTTATAAATTTTTACACCCCCCTCCTCCACTTCTAAGGAACCAAAACCTACCCGGGGATAGTTACTACTAAACTCCGCAATGTAGGAAACCAAGGTCATAACGTGTTTGCAAAGCTCAACAATCCTAAGTACAATATGCAGAAAAGTCGGGACAAACTTTAAATAACTGGTTTAAGATCAAAAAAATGTGGTCTGCCGCGATGACAAAAACGGCAAAATAAGTGTTGTGAAGTTTGAAGGCTATCAAAAAATGAATATTTCATATTTGATAGTTATCAAAGTTTACCACAATTATTTTGCCGTTTCTGTCACAGCGCGTGATCACAATTTTCCGATCTTAAACTAGTTTTTAAAGTTTAAGACCAGAAAAATAATTGTGGTAAACTTTGATAATAATTGTCAAATATATATTTTTAGACAGCCTTCGAACTTCCCCACACTTTTTTTTGCCAATTGATTCGTTCGTATGAAGCAGGCACTCCACGTCTGTGTAACCTCACCAAAGCAGAGCACCTTTTCTCAATAATTTTACCACAATTATTTTGTAATTGGTTTACCACAATTAGTTTACCGCAATTACCACAGTTTACCACAATTATTTTGCCGGGATTGTACGCTTATTCTCTGTATAAATCCCACAAACTTGAATTTGATTAACTTATGCAAACCAACATACAAGATAATCTAATTGCTTCAATATATAGAACACTTCTGTACATCCAAAATCAGCGCATTTCTGAAACATGTCCTTAACCCTATTTCATACGGGAGGTATTTTTCGCCCCCTCTCGCTCTTTTTGTGATAAATCCCTTCAGAAATAAGACTTGTACTTTCAATTTAGTTGACTAAGAGAACGAAATTTATTCAAAAAAAATTTCTGAAAACTTTGAGTTGCTGTTACGAGAAGTGGCTCAATTTTGTTGTTTTCAATGATTTAGTATCAAAAAGCGCTCATACTATAGACAAAATTTGAACCGGCTATTACGTCATCGCAAAATGAAGTCATTTTTTAAAAATTTGGCTGTGATGTCACAATCATGACGTCATCAACTTAAAATTTATTTTTTAAAAAAGCTTTGGTGAACACCAAACCCATGTCAATGATACTGCAAGGACAACTCAAATTATATCAAAGGTCTTATTGCATTGCAAGAACACACTGCTCCTAAAACTAACCAACAATTACAAATTGTTGCAGCGACGTGATGACATTCTATCCTAGCATTGCACAATCAGAGCTTAAATGCGCGCTTACAGAAGTCATAAAAAAACCGCATCAACTGAAATCAATGCTGCCAAATTGCATCTATGAAGTTGGTTAGGTTCTGTCTGGAAAACGTAATTATTCGACAACACAACAACAACTTCTACAAACAAAAAACAGGCATAATCATCGGAGACAACAATTTGATATCTCTAGCAAGTATTATGGTTCACTATGTCTTCCAACCAATTGCATTTACCAAGCTGAAACCTTTAAGATGTTTCTAAATAAACTGAAATCTTGAACAAAAGAAATGAATAAAAATGAAACACAAACTAGGGGTTTGAAAGAATTGCGCAGTTTGTGGACTTAGACGTAATTATTTAGACATTACGTGTTTATTTTATGCCTACGAAAAAAAATTGAAACAAATCTACTAAAAACAAAATAAACACAAGTACAGTCAATAAAGCAAATATAAATGTCAGTCTACTACCTGTAGCTTTAAGATTTGTCTGTATTTCGCTGCATCAAACGAAATCGATGGGACCAAATTGATTTTCGAGTCAAACAGCCACCCTCCCAATTAAAATCGATGCAATAAAGACAGTGAAGATAGAGGAAAACACACTTCCGTGGTTAATACTAGCGGCACAGTCAACAGAATCAATGGCAAAAAAAGTAAAATAAATTCAATACATTAGGGTGGTTTGAAAATACGTTTTTGTTTACAAAATTATTGCAACTCCTTCAAAAATGTGTTTACAGATGAAAAAATATCTGCGTGAAATTTTGAGGGTTCTAAGACAACTGGAATACTTTGCGCATCGAACCCAAAGTTTGAGATTTTTGCTAAAAACGCGTATTTTTTCAAATTTTTAAAAATGTATTTTTAATGAACAAAATTCGGTTGCAGCCCCATTCAAAATTTTGTTTTGGAATGTAACATATTTGTTGTGATGTTTTATTCGATTATAAGAACAGTAAAGCTATGCGCAACAAATTCGAATTTAGCAAAAAAAAGTTACAAATTCCCGCGCTTTTGTCAGGTCAGCGGACTTAGTGCAGATCAATTGTTCCATAAAACACGAAATATCTTGGATCTTCAATTAAATGGCGCTTCAATCCCGCATTTTTACTCAGTAAATAATTAGCTTGTTTGACTTGACTAATTGTACCAATTTTATAGCAGTTTTATTATTATTTGAAATTTGATATAAACTTCAATCCAACAGCTGTTGCAACTGCCTAACGCTCTAATTTTAAAAATTTTGGACAAATTTGAAAAAGTACTTTATTTTATGCTTCCGGCTCTCAGCATATTTTATCAAATAAATTTTATAGATTTGCTCGTAAAATATTCAAGGACTCACCACGTGGAGGTGGGCGGTAAAGTGTCTCACCCTACTCGAGCCAAGCCATCCAACCTAATGCTAAAATCAACCCAAAGACTTCCACAGCGATTTTAAATTGAAGTGAGGCATAGTCGTTTTTGATTTGGGTTTTGTTAAAAATGTATCCTTTTCTGTTTTGGGGATCCCATTCGGAGGAAGAAGCTTCTGTCACCAATTTGATATGACGCTTTACACTTTGTGAATGACATGGCAGTGAAGGGAACTTCAAGACTACTAATTTTTTTTTACTGCTCATTTCTTTTATTTTATCGTTTTGATGCACTTTGTGAATACTGGTTCGGAGACAGAAACGTTTTTCCAGTCGATGAGCTCTGTGTTATTGCTAGCATTGCAATTAAGTTGTGGGACTATAAGAGTTTGGGTGTTGCTGAAAGAACTTTCTTCTTCGCAGGTGCGCTTCAAGAGTCAAATTTGTCACTTGTGTCATGACCTTTAGCCGAACTTCGCCAGTAAACGCAAAGTATCACAAAATCTATTCTATCACCAAATCCAAGTTAATTGCTTCTTCTGCACCAGCTGCTGATTGGTGTAAAATTAGAGGTACAAATATTAAATGTTTGATATTACAATAACTTTGGAGGAACAAATTTCTCATTATCACTTCTTTTGCGTACGCCAAAAGTAGTTTTATTTTCGTCTTACAAACTTTCTCAACTCTTTTGTCACACTTTCATCCTAACCTTACCGGTCCCGTATCTGCGTTATTTTTCAAACGACATAACTTAAATCTTCCATTTACACCTTCTGGACGAGCTTGCTATCTACACTATCTCACTTTCTGCAGGCGGCGCATAACTAACTTAAGTCTTCGTTTTTGACATTCCTCCAGTCCCCACATCTACCGCAATGCCTTTCCACGTTTTCAGCCTCATATTTACCTAAGCAGGATCGGTTGCTCCAGTTCTGCTTCTTGCAATGCCTGGAATCAGTTTGGGCAAGGGTCATTCGGTACAAAATCTCAGGCACAATCTCGACTGCTTCTCTCCAATCACCACAAAGAGACATCTTCGGCTGTAGTATATACTGCTCCAAATGCATAGGGATTGCGGCGTTGCGGCGTTGCGGCGTCCTCCAACTGCGGCGTCCCCCCAATCGCGGCGCTCTCCAATTCGAAACGCAGCTTTGTCTTAATGCGGCGTTTTGGTAGTCTTAACTCAAATCCTAAGTGTAGTCCTAACCCTAGCTAGTCGTGAGAATCGAACCCGAAACTTAGTCTTGACCTGAGTGTCTTGCCTGAGAATCAAACCACCACAGGTGGTTTGCCTGGGAATAGGTTCAAGTCTAAAGCTTAACTAGTTAAAGTATAACTAACCTGAGAATCAAGCCCGGTTCGCGAATTTGAATCTAAAATACAAAAGGTTATGCTTTGGAATGTTTTATAAGTCTTTTTGCACGTTTGGGAATATAAAGCTTCGTGTTATTTGAAACCGTTTCCTGTCGTGACCGTGCTAAATTTTCGACGCTGTGGCGCAATTGTGAAAACAGCTGGTAACCTGTCCTAGGTTTACCACAGAATCACCGCAGGTGGTTCGTTAAAGTCTAAAATTATGTAAGACTTACCTGGGAACTCAACTGACTATGGTGGTTAAAGTCTAACGTAGTGTAAGATTTGCCTGAGAATCACCGCAGGAGGTTGGTTTAAGTTTAAAGCTTTGTAAGGCTTGCCTGAGAACCGATTTTGTAACCTCCCAACTTCAAGTCTTAAATTAAAAGGTAATTATTTCATATCCAATTTGTTTGAGTGTCAAACTACAGTACGTGTTTTTTCAAATGTAAATTTAGCGTACAACTCACAGTGAATCGAACCCGCTAGCTCTTGACCCAAACCTAAAAGTAGGTAATTATTTAGTTTATTGTTTGAGTGTCGAATGCAGACAGGTTAAAAAAAAAACTTTCCAATTCATTTAATAAATTTGGTTTGTCTTAGAGTCAAACTAAAGCAGTTGAATCCTTTCAGGTTTACTAACGTTTAGAGTTTTGGTTTGTCTTCGAATCAAACTAATGCGGTTAAAAACCATTCAAGTTTGCTAATCTTATAAGGTTTGGAACATTGTTAAGCTTTTATGCGTTGTAATACGGTAGTTATGAAAGACTTTAAACATTCGCACACTCCGGTAATATAAAACGCGTCATTTTCCTGTCGTGATGGATAAGAAATGGCGTAATTTTATGACGTCACTATTTTAGACGTAAGTTGAAAGCAATGTAAAAGATCGTGTCGCATAACGGCTGACGTTTCGGCTGGTTGGAGTACTTTTACGATTTTATTTTAAACGCAAGTTTCTATAGCACAAACACTGACACATCTGGACTTAAGATACTAAAGAAAGTTTTCTTTTTGACTTGAGGTAAAAGTCGTACCCAGATGTTTGTTTTGTCTAAGATTCCAACCAAAATAGTAGTTATCGAAGCAATAGTAGGACTCGCCAGAACGTCGAATGCAAATGGTCTTCAAAGCTACTTGTATTTTAACGTTTTTTCTAAGTTCAAACCCAAATTTCCTTCTCATTTCATCTTTCCCAAAATTCAAAACCAGTGTTAATTCTTTTTTGTTCAAAACCGGAGTGTCTTTTTTACCTTGTCCAAGATCCGAAATTCTCAAAGAGGTCTACCTCACACTTCGCTTTAACTCGGTTTGTAAATTGCCTGTAATTTGATGGTGTGCAATCTACGAAAACTGTCTTTTGTTAATTTCCCAAAGGAAATACCCCAAAACCTATGCGCTTCATACAACTGTTTGAAAAGAGCTTAGCGATCTTTGGCTAGTTTCAAAGAATGTTACAAACATAGGTTATTCTTGAAAACCTCACTAAAACTTACGAGCTTTTCACCTCTGACTTATCTGAGGTTTGAACCACCGCAAGGTGTATTTACAAAAGCAAATCTAAAGCTCAATAATTTAATGAATGTCTTGTGCAAGAGTTGAAACCAGATGTTAAATTATCAACGAGATTAGAGCATGGCCCACCTGAAAATCGGTTTTAAGAGAAAAAATTTTATAGACTACTTGTATTTCAACATGAGGTTTGACCTGAGTACCGACGAAGTTGCTACATTTTGGAAATTTTAAAGTTTTATAAGCTGCATAGCTTTTATTAGGGACTTATTTTCAGCAAAAAGTTTATATTTTGTCTGTCTTGAAGGTATGGCTCGCAAGCGAAATACACAAGTGAAGTTACGTGTTTCCTCGACGCTTGTATAACGTGAAATTAAATCTACTAGACCAAGATTGAAAGTTTAAATTGCCGCAGAATAGCTTGAATTTTACCGGTGTTATTGTACCTTGACGTCTTCGATTTCACCTCGAAGAAGTAAAGCTGTATTTGATCGAAGTTACTTCATTACATGCGTTGAAGGTTTCATCCCAAAATGTAACGAGATTAAAAACTTCCATAACCGCAGACGTGTTCAGTTTTATAGAGCTTAATGCATTGCAGAAACCTTCAATTTTTACCCCGAAGGATAAATGCTTTTTTAACCAAGATTTAAAACCTTCATCACACTAAGCGTTTTTTGTTCGCACCCTTAACTGGTATACAAATTCACCTGTAGTCACACATTTTTCCATATTCTATCATCATGAGTGATTGCTGTGACTCCGTTGCACTACCCATTAGTTCTACTCCCTCAAACAAAAAGCCGAAATTTCAATGACTGTTTCTCAGAAACAGGCATCTGAAAGAGTATGCTGACCAATTGGAGACTTTTACTGAATCGATCAACTAGCCAGGTGCACGAATTAAGGCAACCTGTCGCGAATTTGCTGACGCTGGTTTTCACTATCTTGGTGATCGAGATCGAGTCAAATGTTTTTACTGCAACGGTGGTTTAAACAATTGGGGACAGACTGATGACCCTTTTCAGGAACACGCAAAATGGTGTTCGTTGTGTGAATACATTTTAAAAAAGAGAGGTGTTGAATCTGTCAACAAAGGAGTGAAAAAATACCTTAATTTGAAACGTCCGATTATAACAAACCCCGCTTCAGTTCAACTTGTTGGCGATTTGATAAAGTATCTGAAACCTCAACCAGAACTTCAGACTTCGGCTTTTACTGATTCCAGAAAATTGTAAATGTGGCTATTAATAAAAAATGAAATGGGTCATGGAGAAAATGTGAGAATTCTGAAAACGCTAGGATTTGGGGAGGCAAAAATTAGACACGTTTTAATTCAAAGATATGAAGAACACGACAATAATTTCTGTAACTTTAATGATTTCCTTCAAGCGTTGTTGGATGCCCCTGAAGATCAACAAATGACTTTGGCAGAAGCAAGAAAAATTGTGGAAGAAGAAGGAAAATGTAAAAGATGCAAGAAAGAAGAAAGGGACGTTGTCTTTAAACCATATAAACATTTGGGTGTTTATTTTCGATGCAGCGAATTTCTCACGCGGTGTAACATCTGTGACGTAAAAATCGATAGAAAAGTTAGAGTCTATCAATCTTAAATCGCGCCATCAATACTCAAACACGTTAACTGTCATGACCAATTCATTCTAAGCTTACTATGATATTTTAATTGTGAAATTTAGAAAAAAAAGCTGAAATTCAACAGGAGGTGGCAGTAGACAGCTATCAGCAACGCATCAAAGTGGAAAACCTGACCTCGACGTTGTTTTTTTGTATCTTCTCAGCAACTACAATTCGCTGGTTATAAAATAATGAAACTTGACATCTACCTCCCGCAAGGTCACAAGCGACTAGAATTATTTCTGCGAATTTGTGACTGTGTATCCACTGTGCGAAACCAACAAACAACGACTGGCGTGGCAAAGCAAATGAAACGCTGAAAAAACGCTACCGAAAATCTTTCTTTATTCAAACTTGTGTTTGTAGAGTTTTTATTGCAATAAATCAACATTGGTATATTTTGTTGTGTTGAACAAGACGAAAAGGCGAGTTTTTAATTATTTCTTTTCACTCGACGAATCCCACATTTGCAACATAAGTCTATTTTAAAGCGTTGCATAATTATATGTAACTTGCTTCTCACATGTCTGGATTTCTTTATTTCTTCCACAATCCTTGAAAAAAAAAACGATCTTTGAAACCTTAAATTTTTGAGGTTAGAAGCCTGAAGTGCCTCAGACATCTTTGATTTCAGCTAGAAGGAGTAAAGCTACAAAATATTTGACCAGGGTTAAAAACTTTTACCATTACATATATCTATTCAATTTCATCCGAAAAAATAAATCTATCAAGAACAAAAATTTCCATAGCCGCAGAAGTTTTACAGGACTCGATGCATTGCAGACACCCTCAATTTTTACCTGAGTTTGAAAGCTGAAATAAGTCTCTCAATCGTTCCCGAAGAAAAAACTTAGTGTTGTTTTTAAGCAATTTGATCGATATGATTTTATACCACTCCAAAACGAGTGTCCCTACATTTTAATTGATGCAATAGTTTTACAAAATTTTTAAGTTAAAGTTGGAATGTTTCAAATGTCTCTGAGCGAATCCTTTCCACAAAGACCAGCAAATTTCTAAAAAAAATTTAAGATAAAAGCAGTATTCAGAATAAACAGACGATTTTCAATATTTTGATCAAATCACTTTGACATAAAAACAAAGTTTATAAAAAGTTAAAGAATCAAGCGAGTTTTTTTGGATTAGTTTTCGTTGTACATAATAAAAAAAAATAAGAATTTTTAGTTAAAAGTTATCAAATTTTTTTTTTTTTGTTCGTATGAACCAGGCACTGAATCTGTCTAACCACACCAACGCAGAGCACCCATTCTCGGGTTCTTAGTGCAAGATCAGGCTGTGGGCCACCGCAACGGGTAGACTGCTTGGTCGCAATGAGAAATTAGCTTAAAGTGTCTTTTCCAAGAGCACAACGGTGCATTATCATTTCGAGCCAGAGTTCAGCAACCTTTCGATCACTAGCCCGACGCTCTACCAATGAGCTACTGCCGTCGCCTTATTGAATAGGATGGTGAAATCATCGTTAACAAAAAATGATAAGACTTCAATTATTTTCACAAAACTATCTAAAAAAACAAGAACATTTCCAACTTGTAAGAATTTAAGTGAGTATTCGTTTTTTAGATAAAATTTTTATTCAAGTCCAAGAAATTGAACTTAGAATGTTTTTTTTGATCAAACTATTCTTACGTAAACTAGAAATTTACAAAAATTTAAGATTTTAGACAAACGCTTTTGATTGTTACGCTGCAGTTTCGAAACAGAGAAATTACAAGGATTGAAGAGAATTTATTGAATTTGTTCCCATAAAAAACAATATTAATTGATTAAACACAATTTTTTAGAGAATTCTTAATGAAAAGTTATGGAATAATATTTGCTTTTAAAGAACTATTGCTTTAAACAAAGAAGACTTTTATTATTTTTTCACAAATCTATGCAAACACGATTACTCAATAAACTTGCAAGATGTTGTTCAATAATACGAACAACTTGTACAAGCAAAGAAGAAAATCGTAAAATAGTTTAAGAGTTTAAAACATTTTTTGATTCAAAGTACATAAACTATCTTTCAGGCAAATTTATAACCGAGATCATGACAAGATGTTTAATTTTGAACGACTCTCCGGAATAATTATGAAAAAATATCGGTTTCATATACTATAAGAATTCAAGGTAAATTTTTAAGATATTTTCAAAAATTATTTCCATGTTAAATATTCCAATAAAATATACGATGAGTGAAGTTTGAATTCAACCAATAAAAAAAAAAGTCTTCTACAGCGTAGCTCAGAGTGAATATCATAACATAGTACTTGTCAAAAATTAAAGATTTAATATTCCACCCGTAATCGCGATCATCAAGATGTCTTAATTTTAGGCAAATTTTCGGTTTTTTGGTTAAAACTGTTGTTCAAATCAAAGAAAATGGAAATATTTGAATGTCTTTAATCAAACGTTTCTCATAAAAAGATGAAAACGGTTAAAAATTTTACTACATTAGGTAAAAAGTAATAACCATCATGAAGAAACCCAAGATTTTGATCAAATTATTGACACACGAAGAAAAAAATTAATGAAAAGTTCAGGTTTTAGGCAAGCTTTTCAATTATATCTGTATAATTGAGATCTGCAAAAAAACAATTTGACACAAACAAAAAAATCGCAAAAACTCACGTAAATTTTATAACTCGAGACTTTAAGACAAGGTTTAATATCGAATGACACCAAAAAACAGCCAAAGATCTTGTTTTAACTCAAGATAGAGTGTAGTTGAATAAAATTTTACGGTATTTTAGTCAAAAGATCAATGTAAAACTAAAAAAATTTAAGACGTTAGGTAAACGTTTTGGTTTTAAAGTACAAAAAAGTTTATTTTAACTTAAGCTTTCAATTTAAAATGACGAAACGTAAGATTTTTTACAAACTTATCGCTACGACAACAAAAAAGTTGAGATTTATTGAATAAAATTAATAAACACTATCTATTTTGGTTAAATTTTACGGTATTTTAGTAAAAAAAAATCAGTGTAAAACTAAAAAATTATTAAAAAATTTGAAATGTTAGGTAAACGTTTTTGTTTCAAAGTAGAAAAAAAAGATTATTTTTAATTATAGTTTCAATTCAAAATGACGAAGCGCAAGACTTTGAATGCTTTTTTTACAAAACTATGGCTACGAAAACAAAAAAGTTTAGACTTTTTGATTAGAAATAACATTATCGTTTTTAACTAAGCGTTTTTACTAAATATTTTAATATTTTTGGAACGTTTTCTACCAAATTTCAGGTCTGACAAAAGTGTATGACTAAAAAATTGTAAAATATTATTGTTTTTCAAAGAAAACATGCAATTCAAAACAAACAAAGCGAAACAATTTGAGATATTTTTACAAAAACATTTACTTTAAAACATGAAAATCGATAAAAAAATAATACGTTAAACTAGTTTAACGATATTTTAGGTAAAAATGTCATACAAGACAAAGGAATCATACCATTTTAAAATAGTTTTGACAAAGTTACTCTTAACAAACGCAAAAAAGTTAATTAAAAGTACGGTTTAGTAGAATTTTTTGTTTAAAGTAGAAAAAAAATAGCCGTTTTTACGTTAAAACAATTAATCAAGTCTTAGAAACTTGAATTGGGAAAAATATAGCGACAAAACTTAACCACTGTGACTTAACTCTTTAAATTTTACATTTTGAGTCTTGCATGGACAATAGGCTACTGCTGTAGAACGTTTGAGCTTTTGTGTCGCAATCATACACTAGCGTAATTTTTTCCTAAGTAGAAGTTACACGATGCACTATTTGAGGTTTTATGAAATCTTTTACAGCTGTGATTTGAAAGTTTTTCTCGGAAACACTGGTTTCAAGAATAAGGTTTGTTGTTTGCCTTGCAGATATCAGAATCTAAAGTCAAAAATACAATGTTTAGGATTACAAAAAATGTAATAGCATGTATGACTAACTATTTAAAACAATTGCAAAGGCTATGTGATAAAGTTTGTTTTAGAATCTATAATTTTTTGGTACTTAAATTAGCTTTGAGTTTAAAAAATTCTTGGGCGTTTTGAAAGCTATTCGATCATTGGGTCTAAAACAAAGTTTATGACATAGCCTTTACAATTGTTTTCCTACGAGTGAAATGTTACGTAGCGTAACAGCAGCCTCTGCTTACATTAATTTAGCTTCGATTTAGAGAGCGTTTCAAAATTAAGCTTGTTCACTTCGGCACATAACCGTTAAAAATGTTAATAAATATCATACAAAAGCACACAATTATTATCCACCATTACAATCTAACAAAGTTAGTGTATTAAATCATTCTTTCAAAAATAATGCAATAGCTTACCGTGACTTGTGGCATTTCTTTATGTGCCGAACAAACGAAGAGGTTGTGCCTGAACGATTAGAAATTGTTGTCGGTGTTGGGCAAAACTTGCATTTCGCGGAATGTTTTTTATTTCCTGCTTTTTCATCGTCGTACTCTTAATGATGACTATACCTAAATTTTATTATGGCCGAATTACAAGACATAATGCAAATTATTTCAACGTTAATAATGCAATAATACTTTATAACGAATTAACTCTAACTAAACACAAATGTCACTCGTATTACAAAGATATTCCTACAATATGTATTACAAAGATATTAATATAAAATGCATCTTAAATTTGCTTAAGTTTCATTACCAAACTGCTCGTGTACCTATCTAGAGGAATTTGATTTCGAAGCGAGTTGCTAACTCAAATTAATATAAAAGCTTTTATAAACTCGCGGCCTAGTGCATGGGCATTGGGCAACACTGCATCAAAGAAACATCGCAGCGGGGCAAGACGTTAGCGACACTGCGTCCGATTTTGACCGAACCAAGAATCGAAACGTAGACCTCACGCTCCGATGGCGGTGTCTTTAACTACTAACACTGACCGGTTGTTTAAATCTAAAATAAAGCGGGCATGCTAAAGCAGTTGCATTAAGATGTTATTTTAATGACAAGAGAGCTGTGGTGGAATGTGCGATTGTGTTTTCATAAACAAGACATCAAGATGAATGATTCAGTAACCTAGTGGTCCCAGTACACGGCAAACACCGTAATGTACAGAGCTGGGCAAGTTCGCAAGTTAGTCTGCAAGTCCGCTAATCCGCAATTGCGGACTAACGAAAAAGCTGCGGACATGCGGACTTGCGGACTTTGGCAGTTTAAATTGCGAACTTGCGGTTGCGGACTATTTTTAATTTTAGTCCGCAATTCCGCAAGTTTTATACAAATATTGAAATTCCTTTCTATTTTTGTAAAATTATAATGTTTTCAACCACTTAAACATGACAATTCAATTTAATTTTTTCGAGTTCAATTTGGCAAAATATCAAGTTTTTTGAGTTCAGGCTGACAGAAATACTAAGTCTGCTTTTCTAAATCGCTTTCTTTTAGTTGACATGCTGTTTTTTGAGTTCTGCAAAACAACCGATTTTTTTTTAGTTTAAGTTCAAATTTGCAGCCCTGGTTCGAAGAATGGCATTTTTTGTTTTTACCGTGAGTTCACAAATTTAGCCACTGGTGGCTCATTTTTTATACTGCTATCCATTGCCGTCGATACGGTGGAGCCAAGGGCGCCGTACCCCCCTAACGACTGCTTGTGCCCCCCATTTTGGTTTACTCATAATGTGTTTTAGAGCATCACGTAACGACAAGACAACAGGCAATAATGAAAAAAGGAATAATAACGTTCAAAGATAATTCTCGTTTGAAGGTTTTTCGATTCTTTACAAAATTGCTGGCCCACAACTGCTGTACATAAATGTGACCCAATAAGCAGTTTTATTAAACACGTCTTTGCGGATGTGTCGCTGAATAAGGATGGACACCTACAAAAGCGTTACCAGTATTTTGCTAGTACTTATGACCTTAAACAATATTTGAAAAACATTTTTTAAAAGACCTGCTGTTTTTTTTAAGACACAGTCAAGATTTATTTTAGGTTGCAGTCAGTCGCGCAACCAGGGGGAAGGTGCTAAGGGGGCATCAGCTCCCTTTACCCAAGTCATTTAGAAAACATAACCAAAAAACGAATAAGCGTTTAAACGTGTTTTGGGCTTGACCTGAAGTATATGGGGGATCAAGAGGCTAGGCAATTCAAATCTTTTCATGACTTCTGAATTTTAGCAATTTGCTGTAATCATTTATAAGTTTTTTGAAAACATGCGAAATGTGATTGAAATGGCGTTAAAATCGTTATTTTAGCCGCAAAATTACAAAAATCACCCAGCGGCTGGGGGCTCTGCCCCTTTGTGACACGCTTTAGTTGCATTGGTTTGCTCAGCACGGGACCTAAATTAGAAAATTTTTGTGCAAAAAACATTTACTTTTGGTTCAAGCCCCCTCTCTCGATCTTACCAAAACCCTGGTTGCGCTTCTGGTCGCATTCACTCCTGCAGACAATTTTTTAAGCGATTATACGGGCCATACACAAAACGAGCGAATGAACGCTGCCTGGTTTATACGTCTCTTTTTTTAAAGATGAACACAAAATTGTAACTTTAAAATATCAGTTTTGTGTGCTAAAGTTCAGTCTATTTTAGTCCCCCCCATTTTCGGTTAAGGCCTCCTCACTTCGTTTGATCTGGCAACGACACTGCTGGTAGCGTGTGGTTATCTCGTTCCTAGAGTATTTATAGAAACCAGGTGCTAAAAGTTTAGTAATAAGAGTAGTATTAAAAATGCTTATTTTGCCTTCTACTGCTTTGCTTTTTACTGCCTTGAAAAAAAATTGTTTTTTAGAATATTTTGTTGTAAGCGGAAATGCGGATTTTGCTTTGCTATTTGATGGCTTCTCACTGTAATCCAATAGCTTTTAATTTTCGAATCCCTAGCATCATTGTAGCATTTTTTAGGGTTAATCGGTTGATTTTGCATTATGCTGCCACGCAGTTTAGGCACCAATTTATAAGCAGTAGCGCAACGAGGAGGGTTGGGGGCTACAAACCTCCCTTAGCCAAGTTACTTAAAAACTTGATAATACATGCGTTTAAAGTTTTTTTTTTTTTCACGGTTGTGAGGTAGCACTTACCTCGCATATCTGCTTTCCCATTAGGCTAGTGTTTCATCAGCATCTGAATTCACACATAGCCTATCCTGGCATCCCACCCGAACCTTCAAACCACACACGAGGGCAATTTCTACACTTGCCATCGTACCCTCTTCTCAGATTACTCTGATCTAAGTCTGACAACAAGGTCACCAGAAAGAGGATTCTCGACCAGTATCACACTGGCACTTCACTTAGCTCAACCGCATTGCGCTAGCATCACTAAGCATGGACACCATATATGACATCACATTAGCAATTTACCACAATAGTACGCTATATGCATATTTCAAACTTGTTTGTTATCATCAGGCGTACATAACTGTGTAAATGCCTATTACAAATTTTGAACCCCAAAAGCCAAAATTAACCTACTTGTCGGTAACCGGTAAAGCAAATTGCTATATACAATGCCAGTCAACGCCCATACGAATAAATTTTCATTTACTCGTATGTGCTTTGAAAATTCAGAAGTTACATAGCAGACTTGAAACATAAAGTTGTTTTTTTTCACGGTTGTGAGGTAGCACTTACCTCGCATACCTGCTTTCCCATTAGGCTAGTGTTTCATCAGCATCTGAATTCACACATATTCAATTCATTTTGAATTCAATTTGCTTTACCGGTTACCGACAAGTAGGTTAATTTTGGCTTTTGGGGTTCAAAATTTGTAATAGGCATTTACACAGTTATGTACGCCTGATGATAACAAACAAGTTTGAAATATGCATATAGCGTACTATTGTGGTAAATTGCTAATGTGATGTCATATATGGTGTCCATGCTTAGTGATGCTAGCGCAATGCGGTTGAGCTAAGTGAAGTGCCAGTGTGATACTGGTCGAGAATCCTCTTTCTGGTGACCTTGTTGTCAGACTTAGATCAGAGTAATCTGAGAAGAGGGTACGATGGCAAGTGTAGAAATTGCCCTCGTGTGTGGTTTGGAGGTTCGGGTGGGATGCCAGGATAGGCTATGTGTGAATTCAGATGCTGATGAAACACTAGCCTAATGGGAAAGCAGATATGCGAGGTAAGTGCTACCTCACAACCGTGAAAAAAAAACAACTTTATGTTTCAAGTCTGCTATGTAACTTCTGAACATGCGTTTAAATCTGTTTTAAATTGAACCTGAAAGTAAAAGGGGCTCGGCAGTGGACAATTTCTGAGTTTGCCATCCCGAAAAAGCAGCTCAACAACAAGTCATGCTGTGGTACATTTACAACAATCAACGATTGAGTGTAATTCTTTTTATTGCGTGGAATGTATCCACCATACGCTTGCTATACTTCCCACAAGTCACAACTTTTGACTTAAGTTTGCTAATCACCTCTGAGCAGATTACTTTGGGACATGGTCGATTGCAAAGCTCTTCTACTCGGTTAATAAAAGGTTGCAGACTTGCGGTGCGGACTTTAAATATTACGAAGTTGCGGACTTGCGGTAGTGGACTTCAAGAATTACAAAGTTGCAGACTTGCGGTTGCGGATTCAAGAATCCTGAAATGTCGTTGCGGACATGTGGTTGCGGACTAAGCTTTTAAACGTGCAATTGCGGACTTGCAGTATCGGACTAAGAAAATTGAAATTCGGTTGCGGATTTGCGGACTGCGGACTTAAAAAAAAAACTTGAGGCGCCCAGCACTGGTAATGTATAACAAATGCCTGAGTTACGATATTATTTCTAATCAAGACTTTACTTCTCCGATACCGCCCTGAAAATCTTTTGGGGTCACGCGTCTTCCCCATTTGCTGGCCCATGTCTACTCTGAACCTAACACTATCTACAGGTTTATATCTCAAGCTATTTATTCTTCACTGGACCTAATTGTTACTCCTAATGTTTGATATTTACAAAAAAGCAGTGCTAAAGTAGACTTAAGTTCATCATTCTGAGTCCCCAATATTAACTGTATCATTCTATGAAAGATTTGTTCAATATAATGAGACTGAAAACAATCACTTTGAGGTCTCAGCTGTCCTGATTAACCTTCCTTGATCAAACCTCATCGCTTTGCCATGCTACCACCTCAAACTTATTCCACGTGCAAGGAACCTGAACGAGAAAAAGGTTTAGAGCATTTACTACCAGAAAGCAAAAATGTAGACAGTGGCAATCAGCACTTTCAACAAAGATCAACATCAAATAATACCGCTTAAGCGGCTTCTTCTCCTCCAGATTGTTTTACATCACACCTTTCACAAGTAAACAACAGAGACAATAATGAACAACAGGTCAAGCAGTTTTCTCCCATGGCTCTACCTGAGTTTTTTCGAACCTCAAGTATCTCCCAGTGAGCAGCAAATTACCAAAAATTTAGGCTTTATTGCAAAACTTTGTTTCCCATGATCTCAGTTTAAAAACATTGACAGAAATAAATGAAAATTGACCGAAATGAATAAAAAAAGGAGATTGTTGGAAAGCAATTAAAAAGGTGTTAAGACCTAGAAAGTCAATCGAACCTTTGTTTGGGTTGCTTACATTAAATAATTAAATTCAAGATTTTACTCCTAAGGCTAACCAAGATTTTGAGTATAGTGACTTCTCATATTTCGAGACCATGACTTTTCGAGACCAAGATTTGAGGTCGAGACTTGAGGTTCAAGTCCGAGGCGAGACCAAGACGAGACTTTCAAAAATGTGTCTCGAGACCCGAGACCGGTCTCGAGAACTCCATCACTAAAGATTAGTGTCAAACCATTCAGCAAACTTTATTTTTTACCTGTATTAACACATTTTTATAGCCTATACGCAACGGAAGCAAGTTATTAATTTAAATTGCTCTAATGGTACATGCAAAACTGAAACCAATATGGTGGAGGTACTGCCAAAAACTACTGCTACTAAACTATTAGTGAAGAAGTAAATTGCTGCCCAGTGCCCAGTACGGTCGTTAAATACAACTCACACCAAGGGCAGCCAACTGCAGCTTACCTTTTACCAGTGCTGGACACCGCAAATTTAAACTCTATTACTCAACCGCAAATTCCGCAAAATAGCAATAGGTGGTCCGCAACCGCAAATCTGCAAGTTTGCGGTACGTTTGTGGTAATTTTTTGCACTTCCGCAACCGCAAATGACTTTTCACTTCCGCAAACTTGAACAGCAAACTTTTCTTTTTTTTTGCCTGGTTTGATAAATGGAGCAGACCAATTGCAATATAACAATGCTTGATATTTTCCATATCGGCTGCAGACCTGTAATATACATCAGAAACTTTTCTTCGGTTTATTTAATATTCTGTTTTTCTAAGTTATGATATACATGTCAGCAGCTGGGCCGAGTGGATATATACCCAGGTTTGTTTAAACAAAACTGTGATCGGAGCTGGATAACGACTGCGATTCTGGTAGCTGGAGTAGACACTTAGAAGAGAGTAACCTCACCTGCCAGTCACTTTCGTTGCTCGTTCTAACTTCTAGCTACGGTATGTTCGTGAGTTGAAAATCCTTATTTGATTTACATACCTGTACAGTACATGTACTAGTCATATAGGACAAACAGAGATGCACAAATCTTTACTGAGTCGGAAAAGTAAAAACTCGAGGCGCACGAACTTGCGTTTTTGCGTTCTTGAAAACGATACTTTACAGGCATATAGGCTCGTATTTACTGCTTGAGTGACAGAATGGATGAGCGGGGGAGTTGTTGTCGATGTCACTTCTTGCTCCTTTAATCACGCATGGCAATTTGCAAATCACAATTAAAATAACTTAGTTTCAAACGTGATGATTGCCGGTAGCGTTTTCTTTTTGCTTCTGTACTGGTGCAAAAATTTTTTAAATTGTTTTGAAAGGTGTTCATATAAAGGCAAACTTTTGCCAAGATGAAAATGCGCTAGGTGTAAGAAGAGCATGCCAAAAGTCCGGTTTCTTTGTTTATTTTATTTCAGTTGCAATACAGTCCTGATCAATGGTTACATGAAATTGTAACGCTTAAACTTCTAGTCGAACTTTGGATAAGAGCAGTCTTTTAAAAGCTTTCAAATTGTATACAATATAATTACGGTGCAGACACTTGGGTACCTAGGAGGAAGGCCACAGTGCCATGGCCTTCCCCTCAGACTCTAAAAATGATACACGATAAAGCAAAACTAAGCAGTTCTAAGAGGCTGTACGTTATTACAGCGTAAATGGAAAAATAAATCGATCTTTATTTTGGTTTGTTTTCTTCCTTCACAAATGACCTGGTTTTTTAATTCCGTAATGTTTTAGAAGCATTTTCATTTTACGATTTCATTCTTCTAGTAAGCTCGTAAAAGCATTAAACCAAAACTTGTTTCCAGAATGCACGAAAACGCGTATTTTTAGTGTAATTTTGCAAATTTTTTCAGGAGCATGTTCCCGGACCACGCTACAATGGTCTTGCCTTGGGCACTCTCCATAATATTGATTTGTCGCGTCACAGTGCGACGAAACTTTAGGTCCCCCATGGAAACTTTTGACGTACGCCACTGGGTGCAGATATTAATTTTGTTTAAAAACTCTCTCTTATTTAAAGTTACGTGTTTCTCTTTAGCGCTGACGAGCAGTCAGCACTCAGCACCTAAGGTAATTGCAAAAACAGAAAATTTGGGTTATAAGTCTTGGTTGTCGGTATATTAGGTAGGTTTAACTACTAATGGTCACTGCTAAATTAGAAATTTGTTTCGACAGTGGCCAGTTTGTTGGTGGTGCTAAAAATCTTCACGATTAAAGTGCCGTAGTAATTTACTCGCCAAAAAGTTTGTCATAATGATTAACTTTGCTCGTGAATGTTGAAAAATTTAGGAGTAGCACCACCAACTGCATAGAAAATTATGCCATTTCTTAAATAAAAAATACGCTAAGCATTTTGATGCATCGTTTGCACAATACACAAACTTTGAAAAATCAAAGAGGTAAAGTGTTGTATTATGTATACATCACCAAATATCACAAAATTATTCAGGATACAGAAACTTTTTCCAGGATTCAAAAGCGGGCAGTAATATTAACTTCCAAAATTGGTAGGAAATTTCTTAAGCGGCAACGCAAATAGTCTAAAGCATGCCTTCCAAAAAAACGTTTAACGATACAAATAGACTAAAAAGATAAAACTAAGATTGAAAGCGTAAGTAAGCTTGCAGCTTATTTATCTACTAAACGTGCTAGGCATGTCATCAAAGTCGTCTTGTGCAACCTTTTGCCACTTCAAAAAGTCTAAGTTTTCCTTCACAAAAACAAGCCGTTGGAAGTTTCTTGACCTTAAGCCAACTCATTTTGCTGTAAGAATAGCTGCACCTCCGACCTCTGGGAAATAATCGTTCCACAGCAGAGGATCTTGGTGAGAGGTGCTGTACATTAGAAATACATCCACCCAAATCTGTCAATGCATTGAATCGTAAAAACGTATTTTTTTGGAAATTGCAGAAACGATCCCAGTGATGTTGTTGATTTGCGGATTTGCGGTAGATTTCAATTTTTTTACCGCAAATCCGCAAATGTTTGCGGTAAGAAATCGGTTCGCAAATCTGCAAACCAAAACCGTAAGTCCGCAATTTGCGGATTTGCAGACTTGCGGACCGGTTTGCGGAAGTGCCCAGCACTGCTTTTTACATACTTAATTTGTCCGTTTCGTCATACTCATCAGCGAGGCATAAATTATGAACGCAGTTATAAAAGTATTTCTAAGCTTTGTACCATAGTACTTAATAATCCGTCACTTGGATTCTTTTACTCAGTTTAATTACTTTCACAATTTGTACTTTGCTGATGAGTCTAACAGGACAAACACTGCGTTTATTGTGTAAGGCAAGCTACAGTTGGCTACACTTGGTTGAGCTGATTTAAGAGACTGATCTAAACGGTGATTAACTGCCTCCTTAACAGTTTAATAATTGTAGATTTTGACAATACTTTTCTTAATCAGGTTCAATCTTTTGTTTTCAACCTTTTTTAATTTAAGGTTCAACCTTTCTTAATTACGTTCAATCTTTAATCAGGTTCAAGCTTGTGGCTATATTATTTAATGAGGTTCAGTATTGCCTTTGCGTGTACTTTTTATAAATGAATTTTTGTCCGTTGCAGATGGGCTATAAAAAGTAGTTACGAGAGATAGGAAATAAAGAATACGCCTAATTGTTTCACACCAATATTGATTTTCTACCTGCAGTAGTTTTCGAGTTGTGGTAAAAATTGGTTCTGTGTAGGCTACTCCTCCCCATCCAAAAAAAAAAAAACTTTGAAGCTTCCCCTAATGTAAAAACACCAATGTTTTTCCAAAATAACTTTTGCATTGAGTTTCAGCACCGATTTGTATCCTGCAAATCACTAACAATTGCTATATTAAAAAAAAAGGGAAAAGTAAACACCCTATTATCACATTTCGTTCATCGACAAATGAGGATGATTATAATGACCAGAGCTGGGCAAGTCCGCAAGTTGGTCCGCAAGTCCACAAATCTGCAATTGCGTACTAACGAAAAAAGTTGCGGATATTCGCACTTGCAGACTTTAGCAGTTTAAATTGCGGACTTGCGGCTGCGGACTATTTTTAATTTTAGTCCGCAATTTCGCAAGTTTTATGCAAATTTTGAAATTCCTTTTTATTGTCGTAAAATATTCATGTTTTTACCCAGTCAAACATGAGAAATCAATTAAATTTTTTCGACTTCAAGTTTGGCAAAAATAACAAGTTTTTCGAGTTCACGCTGACATAAATACTAAGTCTGCTTTTCGACTTAATCGCTTTCTTTTTGTTGACATGCTATTTGGTAACGTGAAAAACGAATACATGCCGCGTTCTCATCTTTTATGCAAATAATTGGTTAAATTTTTAGACCATTTTAGAACCCCCTGTTGTGCTTGCATAAGAATCTTCTAGAACTGTCTTTGTTGTAATTTTAACCGTATTGTCTTTAGATCTTTAATCTCACAATCTTTAAGTCTGCAACTAGCGCTCAAATTAGACAGTCTTCGACAGCATGATGATATGGTGTCTCAAATTTTCATTGTTTAGTGCATCAAGTTAGCTTGGTAGTAAGTTGGTTATGTAAAATGTTAACGTGCTGATGTTTCTATTTCTATAGCGCAACCTCGAAGCAGTATTTTAATAGTATAGTCTAGCATGGAGTTAGTATAATCAATAGCATAAATTTTGGTCTAGTAAATTTTAGTTAATTAATATTGATTTGGCTAGCTGATAATTGACTTCTTGTTTTGCCGTGCTCCTTTGGATGAAGCAAATTTTTGGTGTTCTGTGAAATAGAACATTGTTATATTTATATCCAAAGTGTGGTATGACTGCAGAAATATGAAGGATACGACGCGCGGTGAGACAGGCTATTAGAAGCGGTCTAACATGATTCAAATTGGAGTCAACATTGTTTTTTGGAGTTCGGCAAAACGACCGACTTTTTTTGAGTTTAAGTTTGAATTTGCAGTCCTGGTTGAAAGTATGGCTTTGTTGTTTTATTATGAGTTCGCAAAATTAGCCACTAAAGTATCATTTTTTGTACTGGTAGCCAGTGCCATCGGTACGGTGGGGCCAGAAGGTGCTGTTGCTACGGTGGGTCCAGGGGCGCCGTTTCCCCCGACGACTGCTTGTACCCCCCATTTTGGTCCATTTAGAATGCTTTTTTCGAGCACCACGTAACGACAAGACAACAGGCAATAATGGAAAAAGGAATGATAGTTTTCAAACATGATTCTCGTTTGAAGTTTTCTCAATTGTTTGCAAAACTGCTGGCCACCAACTGCTGTATGTGACCTAATCATCCGTCTTGTTAACATGCTTTTACGGATGTGTCGCGGAATAAGGATGTATGCCTACAGAAGCGTTAGCGGTATTTCGTTGGTGATTACGACCTGAAACAATACGTGAAAAACATTTCTGTAAAAGACCAGTTGTTTTTTCTTTAAAGCACACTCAAGATTTATTTTAGGTTGCAGTCAGTCACGCAACAAGGGGTAAGGGGCTTAGGGGTCATCAGTCGTCCTTTAGTCAAGTCAGTTAGAAAATATGACCAAAAAACGAATAAGCGTTTAAACGTGTTTTGGACTTGACCTGAAGTATATGAGGGATCAAGAGGTTAGACAATTTAAATCTTTCAATGCCGTCTAAATTTTAGCAATTATTTACAGTAATTATTGATATGATTTTAAAACGTGCAAAGTGTGATTGAAATGGCGTTATAAAATTGCAACTTTTGCCGCAAAATTGCAAAAATCACCCAGCGGCTGGGGGCTCTGCCCCCTCTGTATTACGCTTGAATAGCAACGGTTTGTTCAGCACGCGACCTAAATTAGAGAATTTTGTGCAAAAAACATTTACTTTTGGTTCAAGCCCCCTCTCTCTTAACAAAACCCTGGTTATGGGGCGCCGTTTGGAAAAAAATTATTTAATTTGCAACACCCGTATTTTTGGCTTATTTAGAGAACTTTTTGTCCAATATATTATATTGTAAAGTTACGATTTACATATTGGAAATCTAGAACCTGTTATATCGGACAAAATACGTTTGTAAAATAAATCGTAAATTTACGATTTACATATTGGAAATCTAGAATCTGTTATATCGGACAAAATACGTTTGTAAAATAAATCGTAAATTTACGATTTATACATTGGAAATCTAGAAGGTTTTAAAACAGAAAAAATACGTTGCAAGTTGTTAAAAGACGTTCTAGATTTCCAATATATAAATCGTAAATTTACGATTTATTTTACAAACGTATTTTGTCCGATATAACAGGTTCTAGATTTCCAATATATAAATCGTAAATTTACGATTTATTTCACAAACGTATTTTGTCCGATATAACAGGTTCTAGATTTCCAATATATAAATCGTAAATTTACGATTTATTTTACAAACGTATTTTGTTCGATATAAAGAGTTTCAATAATGCAAAGCAACGTACAAAATATATCGAAAATTTCCAATTTATTTCATATGAGTTAAATTGGACATCTGCCATTCGACTCACGAATCACGACGCGCACGTGACTACGAGTGCATTGTGGCCCTTGTGGGCATAGAATTTTGTTTCAGTAGCAGACATGAAAGTGTGGGAAAAAGTGTTCAGGTTGGATTTTCAAGCGTTAAGGATCTCCAATTAGGTACGTACCCTGCTAGGTTAGCTTGCTGAATGTCAGTTCGGTTCCAGCTACCAGACAAACATAATTGTCAGTACTCTGCTTAGTGTAATTCTTGCAATGTAGGGTGAAGTCAATTATGGCAGCTTACCATGCTAGATGTACCGGTAGATGCAGTGGGCCTACCAATAGGCTAGCCTACTGAGTACTGGAACCCGAACTTTGATTTTGATTTACGGGTACCGGTCCTTGCTTTATCGTGTCTATTATACGCAAATGGTATCCTATGGCTACTAATGCTTGGTTTAATTCAAGGCAGTGGCTGTTTTGCCTCTAGAGGCAAAATAGCCGTAAGCTATTGCCTCAACTGAATCATGCCCAACCATAGAGGAAAGACCAACTTTACTGTATAGGGCATGCCCAACCATAGGGAATAAATAGCAGTGGTATTTTTCCGGTGTTATTTTGCCTCCTGGGGGCAAAATAGCCACTTCCTTAATCAAACTCATTGGAGGTAGGAATGGCGAAATCATTTTCAAAGTCAAAGTGAGGGGCCCTAGCATAAAAAATTATGACTTCACACAGAGAGCTGATGAAATAGCTATACTCCTATAGGCTACAGGTGTGAGGTATGGTAACTATTAGAAATGAAATTACTGAAATAATTAGGCCTACCATTTTTATCAAGCAAAAGTAATGATTTTCAACAAAATAAATGTAATTTTTGTGTTGACTACCGGTATGTAAGGCCTAGGTTGATGTTTTTTTATCAAAATCGCTTAAAAATATGAAAGATAAATAACGACACTGTGGTTTGGGGTTGTTGGTGCACAGGCTTTTCCCTCACCCACAAAAAAACTTTGTTTTTCTGATAAAAAACGTTTTAAATTTTGACTGGTACCGGTACTGTACTGTTAGACTTATTTCATCAGATTAAAGTAAGGGTGCGTTTAGACTGGACGCGAAGCAACGCGAAGCAACCAAAATTTGACGTCATCGACAGCTCGCGAAAGGTTGTGACCCGGTTTCAACCTTTCGCGAGCTGTCGATGACGTCAAATTTTGGTTGCTTCGCGTTGCTTCGCGTCCAGTCTAAACGCACCCTAAGCCTATTGCAGTATTAGTGTGCGCACAGCGTAGCTTACAATATTTGTATTATCAGTGTCGTAGAACTCTCCACAATATCTGTAGCTGCAGAAAGGATGGGTTTACATCTAGAAGGTCCCACTTCTGTTGGTGTGATATTCAAACTGAAAACATTGTTGCGAAAGTGTCACTTTAGATAAGTTATAGGCATATTAGTCTGTTAATTGTGTATTGTTTGATACAATCATAAGCCAGAAAATTCTTGTTGGAATATTTCTCAATCAATGGTGAGTAAAACGTAGTTTAATTGATTTTTGCTCATTGATTGTGCAGTAGGTCCATATGCAGCATGATAACTTAATTGCTAGACTTAAATATTTGCTCAACTTTGCAATCTGATGACCTGATCAGTGATCACTGAATCATATATACCGGTAATTCTTCATTCCCGATACTGCATTTTCACTAAATACAGTCACTGTTCCAACTGACTTTATGTACAGACTTACATGTGAAATTGTGCAATGTTAGAAGTTGGGCACATTTTGCAAAGTCAGAAATAATCAAGCTAAGATTTAGCAGATCATGTTGAGGCATGAGGCTGATGTCTTAAAGGGGTATATTAAGCCTGGCTGTATTTTACTGTTTTTTTATCTTAAAAAATCTGAAGCTATGATAGGTAAGTAAAGACTATTCTCACCAAATTTGAGCTTTTTGTCTTTTGCCGTTTTTGAATATTGCAATTCAAAGTTGCGGATTTTTCCCCTTACATGTCATGGTAGCATAGGCGTAGCCAGGGAGAGGGCCCAGGGGGCCCGGGCCCCCCCCAATCAAAACTCCACTAACGACAAAATGTCATGACAACACAGTCTGACGATGTTTAGTTGCAGTTTTTTTTCAGTAATTGCGCACATAACAGTAATTAAACAGTAAAGTAACAGTAAAAACCACTCTCAATTTCTGTGAAGACCTTTTTTTTTTTTTTTTTTTGGAGATCACCTGATTTTGGGCGGAAAAATTGTTCGAATTTCCGATTTCGGCCCAAAATTCACTCTCAATTTCAGTGAAGACAGCCGAATTTTTGAGAGTTTGGGCCACCCCCAATCAAAAATCCTGGCTACGCCTATGCATGGTAGTGCTGCTATTTAAAAACAAAATTTTATAGTGTTGGCATTTACCTAACTTTTAAAAGTGTTTTGATGACAGTGCTGATGTTAGGATAAGAGATGTAACATGTGTAAGGGATTAGTGCTGCTAATTAGAAGCTTCTGAAATTACACTTTGTATAATTATTAAAGCTGTACATAATTTTCTGTCATAACATTGGCATTTGGGAAACATTGATGTAAGGGTAACATTTTGACTTTGAACTAATATCTTGGAAAACGGCTCAGAATAGAAATGCCAATTTTGGATAGGATGTTGTACAGATTTTTGTAATTGTTTAGTGAAAAATCAAAAACCAGACTTAACTGCCACTTTAAATAATAATTTATGCTTAAGAAACCACTTTTCAAAGCACAGTAGTGGGCAAAAAATTGTCTAAAGTTGGGCAACATTTTATCAAAATGGAAAGAACACCAGCCCTTATTGTTTTCTAAAAAAAAAGCAAAACAACTTTTCTGGATTGCTGTTAAGTAGTAGTTCGCAATTATATATTAGTCTTTAAAGGAAACAATTTAGGTGTAATTGCGATTTTAAATCTGCCACTAGAGGGTACAATTTTGCATAGTAAATTGTTAATTAAAATTTGCATGAAATGCTAATTGTTAAGGTATCAGAAAAAGAAAACTATCTATTCCCAATACATTTTGGGGTGAGGAATTCAAAAATGTAGTTATTTTTTGGAAAATGTTAAGATAAGCACTCAAATTTTTGCTTGTAAAAAATTTTACCACTAGGCTGCCTTAGAAATTATTGTTTTTCCAAACATTGTCATCAAGATTTAGATCAAAAAATTTTGTAAATAAATTTTTATTGCATAATTATTGTAACTCTTAATTTATGGTCTAGTACAGTGATTTGTTCTGCGACTCCCTTTAAAAAATTTTCCTACATATCACAACCCACGTTTATGCTCTTTGTTGCTAAAAACGAAGCCTCAGAAGTAGTGTGTAGGGCTAGTGAACAAAAGGTCTCTGATTTCATTCCTGAACAGGTGATTTGTTGCGTCCTTGGGAAAGACACGTGATGCGCTTGGAAATGACAGTGGAAGCAAGCTACCTTCCCATTGTGGTGGTCCAGCTGGAGTAAAGACTAAAACCTAACCCAAAAAGTTATCCCACGGGTTAGAGTAGTGCATGTAGGCGGGGTGCCTAGTTATTTTACATGAATGAATTGCTAAAAGAAGAGTTATTAGAGAAAAATTGTCATGCAATAATATTGTATATTATTTTTTTAATGCGGTATCATCATGGCCCCTAAAAAGCACTTCGCGAACCCCTTGGGGAATGCGACACGTAGCTCTTTCATGGACCAACTCTTTTGAACTAGCTGTTTTGTAGCTAGCTCTTTCATAACTAGCTCTATGAAGAGACATGATCTGAACCACATTTCTCTTTATGTAGAGATTATAAAAACACCCTGAATCAATTGCTGAATTAAAGCAAGCCCTCACTTCCAAAATTTCGACATTCACATAAAATGACTGAGTGGAAGACATAAAATTTGTGTCCAGGGAGTGTGTGAAGGTGTGATGGCGTAGTGCTTATAGCATCCACCTTGCAGTCGGTTAAGCCAAGTTTATTTTCCCATCATATCAACCATAAAAACTTTAAAAAAGTAGTATTCACAGCTCTTCTGCTTGATCCTTAGCATTGTAGGGATAGTGCGAAGTCTGAAAAGCCTCTACCTTGACAAGGTACATAGAGATGGCAGTAACTCAAACACTGTATGGTCGAAATTAAGAAGCAAATATTTGCTAATTGGAAAATCTGCTTATGCAAACTAACAAATTGGGCTACATACCGGTACTACTCTAGGTACCACGATTGTTATTTTTCAAACTTTCTAGCAATTTCATTTTTTTACTGGTATAATGTGTATTTGTAAAATATTGCGGTTGATTGCGTTCCATATACAGTGAGAACCCTACACAAATTCATACTTATTCTACTGCACTAAACACATTAAAGTGTATGCAACCCTACCCTAATCCATAATATATCTTTTGAGAAAGTAAAACTAATATGAGTTAATTTTTCACATAGAAACCAAACTGCCACATCCTCTGCATAACGATATATAAAACTTGGAATTTTCAGTCCCCTTCCAGTTTTTTTGACATCTGCGAAACGATGCTCATTTTAAAAATTCCACTAGCTCATGATATTTTAGGTTTTTAAGCTAGTCTGAATTCCCAGTAGGCCTATTAACCAATGTTATTTCTTCCTGATAAGCTAACTGCTAGTAAAAACGTATTTGCAAGGAACATTGCTTCGCAGACGTCGGAAAAACGGGAAAAATGCAAAATATGGACAAAAATACTACTGTATTACTTGTGAATGAAAGCGTTTGACCATTTAAAACCAGTGCAAAGTTGAAAGTCTTATTTTTCGATATAGTTTGATCGTGAGTGAAAAGCTAGAGCTGCATAGGACTTTTAGTTTCTCGCCTTTTGTTATTTGTGAGTTGTGTTATTTTGTCAGGGACGTAAAAAAAAGGAGATAAATGTCGGACGATTGCAACAACTGCTCAACCTCAATGTGTCTATTACACAGTTGTGTAATCTTTTTCAATCGTCAAGACCAACACTGATTCGGATTATCGAAAGATATCAACTTCGACGTAAACGTTTTTCGTAAGCATACTCTTGTAGGTTATTTACGTACCTAGTACCATTGATACCAGTATTAGGGTTATACTCATGTTTGCCTATTTTTTGTTTTCAACGTACTTTATGCCCGACCTATGTTAGCGATGCTAACTACCTTAAAAGTTACTGCGTCAACCCCTTGCCGAAAATTGAAGCAATTCAATTTTTGTGTATATGCTACTTTAAAAATGATTAAAATTGACAATACTAAAAACATGTTACCAGCGTTTGGCTAAACAAAGCAAGGGGAGGGGGACGTGGCATGGCACTGTTCATGAAAACTAAAGTTCCAAAAAAATATATATACCGGTATATATTTTGTCTAGAAAAACGTGTTCTCCAAAATAAACAAATATGTCTTCACCACAGAACAAGCTTGCTCGCCATCAAAAAAGTCTTCCGGGGGAAGGGGGGATGCGTAAGTCGCAAATCTGGCGTGACTGCACCCCCTAGGCGGCTCTGCGTTGTTTCACAGCTGAAACTCGAGTTCGAATAGTAGTCGTTGCACTCGCATGTACGAATGTAACGACTACTCAAACTCGAGTTTCAACTGTGAAACTCGTATATAGAGTGATAATCCGGAATGAACGCTAACCCAAACTGCTTGGTGCGTATTTCCTCCTCCGAAAAATAGCAGTAATCTCGTTTATTGTTGATTCATTTTAGATCACTTACTGATTCTGAGGTGGATGAAGTAGTCAAAAATATTGTCCGTAATCATCCATCTTCCGGTGAAGTTATGGTGAATGCCCATTCGAAGTCCAAAGGTATTTACCTTCAAAGAAAACGTTTAAGGGAATGCCTGGTGAGGATTGATGAAGAAGGAAGATTCGCAAGGAGGCTGCACACCATCAACTGCAGGCAATATTATTCCCCATGCCCCAATTACGTGGCATCTCGACGGCACGCACAAGCTTGTGAGGTGGCGCTTCATAGTACATGTGGGTATAGACGGCTTCAGCCGACTTGTTACTTACTGCCAATGCTCTACCAACAATAGAGCAGTTACCGTTTTAAAGTTATTTCAAGAAGCCGAACAGCAATATGGACTGCCGTTGCGTGTGCGCACCGACTACGGAGTAGAGAATGTTAGAGTCTGGGAGTATGTGATGCAAAGACATCTCAATTCAAATTCTGTGATTGTAGGCACCTCTGTGCATAATCAGCGAATTGAGCGTCTGAACAGGGATGTTAATGTTCAAGTAGTGAACAACTTTTATAACCATTTCATGAATTTAGAAGAAAGAGGGTTGCTAGATCCACTTGACGAAAATGATATATTTTGTCTTCATTTATTTATTTGCCTGTTATAAATCAAAGGATACTGGAATTCAAAAACGCCCACAATAATCATGCCATTTCGACTGAACATCAACGCCCACCCTTGCAACTGTTTCACATGCATTTGCGGTTGCTTTGTCTTCAGCATCTTGACCCAACGGGTGCGCTGAATATTGGTGACATCGTACAGCATTCCAACAACAACATAACTATCCCTCCGGTGGCGGCTTCACCTACGCATGTTCTTCGCGCATTTAGAGACGTCCTTCATCGAAATGTTCAAGACGATGTTCATGTACTATACATGAGATGCATTCGTTTTCTGCGACGTCTGGCTGTAAATTTATAACTTTTTATCTTTTGCCAGTTTCAGGCCGGATACTTTACCATAGCATTAATTGATGGAATTATTTTATTGCGGAGGCCGTTTGGGATTCATCTGCGCTGTTCGAACAAAGTGCGCTCAAAGGAGAGGAGCAGCTGCCTCATCCCCTCCCTCCGGATATTTAACGTGTCTATAAAAATTGTTGCATGCACCAGAAAGCACTGAAAAAGCTGAAGCTTACATGGCTCCGCCCGAATACCCTCGCGAGGCTTCCTGCGTTTAATCACACTCCCTAGCTGCACTTAATTGTTTTCATATCTATTTAGAATATGGTAGGTTTATAATTTTGCTTGCGTGTCATGTTATTAACTTGCTTATGATAGTGTCCCACTGACATTTCGCGTGAGGCAAAATGCGATTTTTAATAACATTTTGGCCGTAGAATCCATTGGTGTAGCGAGTTGCACCCGACGGCAAGAAAATTTAAGGCGCCCTCATTCAGGAAAAGTGACCTAAAACGGGTATTGTGGCGTATGAATCAGGCAGCACCCCGCGTGTTTACCATTTAAACCCAAGGGATAGTCCTTTTTAGGTCCTCCAGTTGCTAACCTTTAGTCGGACTGGGCCACCAGGACTGGTAGACAACTTGGGCCCCATTTGGTAATGTGCGTTAAATGTCTCCCAAGGACACAACAACGAATAGCCCTGTTCGGGCAGCGAAATTTTTTTCCTATTAGAGTTCTGCATTTATTACGTCAACTTTGCTCTGATTTGATACTGCAATGTAGTGACACTACTTATGTACCTTGCTACGTTGCTTCGTGGCTAGCGCTTTCATGTGGCTCAGTGGTAACGTTTTTGTCTTATGTGCGTATGGTTGTAGTTCGAATCCGAGCGACGGCTAATATTTTTTTTGTTTGTATAGAATGCGGAGTCTTTCTACATTCAAGTATGCTTGAATAGCGCTCTATACTATGGTGGGGCAGCATTCAGTAGAGGCAATAGTATAGATTGTGTAAGCCAATCAGAGCGGAGCTGTTACAAGAAATGCAGAAGTCTGATAGGAAAAAAATTTCGCGTTCGGGCGTAAGACCAGCAACCTTTTGATGACCAGCGCAACGCTCTACTACTGACCTATACACTGCCGCCGCTTGTCTTCAGGTATCGAGTCACGCGCGCTTGTACTCTTGCTCTTTCCAAAAGTATTTTATTCGTACCTGTTTGCTGTAAACTTGCAAAATTGGTGGATTACAATAGAGCACGTTTAATTCTTCTAGCCCAGTGGTTCTTAACTGGTGGGAAATTTCAGTCTTTGCAGTGAGAAATTCTTTCTGGCCTGAAGTAGCGAGAAATTGATAAATCGCGTTGAGACAGACAGACAAAATAGTTTATTCGAGAGGTGCACAATTTAAAACGTACCGTAACAAAACATTGCAAAATAAATGAAAAACCATATCCTCTATGGGAGACCGCGAAGGAACCTAAGGGATCTTCGATTGGAGAAACCACAATCCCGAGGTTAGAAGAAAATTGGTTTTCCTTATAGCTGTTATTACAAATAATTGGAAGGTATTCATTTAATATAGGTAAACCTCGAGAAGCATAGATTTTATTTTCTTTTTGAACCTGTTCTAGGGCAGATCTCTAATTTTAGAGGGAAGCGAGTTCCAAATTTTGGCACCTTGATGTTTAAACGACTTTTGGCATCGGAAAGTTGAAAATTTAGGGATGTGTAGGTTATTGGGAGAATTGGATCTAGTGTTACGATCGTGTATTGATGACAGGGAACAAAATAAGTGTACTTGGGAATTAAGACTGCAGTCGGAATTTTCTGTCCCAGTTAGTTTCAAAGCAAAAATCAACGCCTACTACCCAGTGCATTGTTATGTATAAAACGCCAACAAGTGCATTGTTAACTTTTTGTGTAGTTTATTGAGCTATAAACGGACAAACTGTATCGTCAAGGTAGGTGCCATCACAGCATATAACCGAAAAGCAATTATGGTCGGGAGGTTAACGCCGCTAAAGAGAATTATGTATAGCTCTGTAAATTCTTATTTTGTCACTGTTGTTTAAATTAAATGGAGTGAGATTTAATAAAGAGCGTAAATCTCTACTTCAAAGTGGGGGGAGGATCAGTTGCGAACCTTGGATTTTCGAAAGGGGGTGGCCATGACGTCACAATTTCGTGATGACGTTACTGCAGTTTGTGGAGATCAAAAAGTGATGCTGCAAACTGTGGCTATTTTGAGCCAAACATACAGTAGATATTAGGCTATCTTGCATTTTTAACATAGTAAGGGTGCAAGGGCGAAGCCCTGCCGCCGGTGAGAAAATTTCGTAACTTTTTGTGCAAAAATAACAATTTTGAGGGCTATAACTGCTTTTTGCAGATGCCTGTGGGTTTAACATCGATACCATTAGGGCGTACAACGTCCAAACACTGCATTGAAAGCATAAAACTAATTTAATTTAAAGAAACGAAAGGAAGAATGTTGTAGGTAAAGCATACGAGTATTTTCTTTTTGTCTGGACCAAAGGGGAGGTGGGCATGGTACAATGTTCCCCTAAATATGCCAGTGGGGATTGTGACGAGTCGAAGCCGTGTCTTAGGGTCGTGAGTTCGCGATGAAAACTACGTGACCACAACACACGGTTTCGAATCTCGGTGATGGTGATCGTCACAGGATGATGTCAATGACTATAGTCAGAAAAGTTAACGTGTTTGTTCGATTAGTCAGGGGTGGACGACCCAGCAGGTGGCCGGTCTCGATTAATACAGTAATGGACGACCATTAAACACTAATGGACGACCCAGCAGGTGGCCGGTCTCGATTGATACAGTATACACAATACACACTCTAGCATGTCCTTTGTTTTCGCAAGAACACGAATTGCAAACATTTTTTTGAATAATGTATTGTGGCACCCACTATTATTGCCAATAGTATTGTACAAATTGAAAATCATCATTTAAAATGAAAACTAACACGCAATATGCAAGTAGGCTTCCCACTAACTCTTCATCCGTCATTATTCTCAATTAGATCGACTATACTTTTCGAGCCAGGATATACTTCATGGCCTGGGAACCGTTTTATTTTGTTGCTTTTCATTATGATAACGATTATCTTACTTCGCAATTTTAGGGCATTAAAAAACCTGCGCAATTCCTGAAGCCATACTCCATCGCTTCTTTAAATTGTTCAAAGCAAGAGTATTTTACAGGAATCTCCAAACTGTTCGCGCAAGTATGCGCAGAAGGATATTTGTTACTTGTGGATTGTAAAGATGGTTTAGGAAGAAATCCTAAGGGAGGTACGGCCTTCGCTCCAGTTGCAAATATCAGTATTTCTTCCAGCGAGCACAACAAATCTCCAGCTGCAAAAGATGAAACTGATTATATCCCGCTCACTTGCATTAGGAATGGAGGATGCTGTTTGTCTTGTACACTAGAAAAGATGTGGTGTATTGATTTAAAGGCTGCGTTACACAGGCCATAGCCAGAAACGGAGCTCCTGGTGACATTCGATTTTACAGGGGAATGGGGCTTAAATTTTTTCACCATAAATTACAGTTTTGCGCATTAACGTGAAAGCATAAATTTTTAACTTAAATCTCCAGCGGCGCGTGCACATTCACAATGGGGGTTTCAAAAGCGAGGATCAGAGGGGGAGAAATTTTACATCCACAAGCCTATGAGGTCTGCGGGCACAGCCTCCAGCCACGGAGAAATGTTTTGCAATTTTCAAGCAAAAATAAGTCTTATTGACGCCAGTAGGTGAAGTGTGGGTAGAATGAACAGGGCATCCAAGATGAACCACCCTTCATATTTCTCTATGAGAATTGTGCATGGCGGTTTATCTAGACCCAAAACGTAGTAGCAACCAATGTTGTTTTTTTTTCCTGGAAACGTTTCAACATCCACGAATCATTACAAGCACAAATTTATTCGTAACTTTTTTTGTAATGTAAAAGTAAATTTGAAAGTTTTGTTTACATTTTGCTCTACATCTTCTTTGCTAAGAGCATTATAAGATTTTTATTAAGATCCAGCAAGTTCGATTTAAGGATCGAAATGCAGTTGATTTAATTCAAAAATGATCTTGTGTCGTGGTAAAGTTTCTCAAAAGTGGTTTGTGTGGATAGAAAATCAAAATATGTGGGAAGAATGCCATACTTTAGTCCCTTATTTAAAATTGAAAACTCCTGTTCTGTGAGGGGATGATTCGATAAATTAGTAATGACATTTGGATCACCTGTTAAATTACGCATATCCAATCCAAGATTGCACAATTTCTTGTGGTGAACTTTCAGGATAGATAAATACTCTTGTGATTCGCTAGCTTTTATAAATCTCAATAAGCCAATCCATGTTAATCTTCCAACCTTTGCTTTCAAACCATTCTGTAAAATTTTTATCTTCTGCTCCAATAATTTTATTTGTTTTCGGTGTTGAGAAATTTCAAACTGAAGTAGAGACTTTCGATATGAAACTGTTCGACGTTGATTTTGTGCTTTAGTATTGTATAATTTGAATCGAAAAAACTTAGGCGTTAGATGATACAAAACGCATTTTTCCAAAAAAGATATGTCAGCTTTTCTTTTAAGTTTGTTTTTGCAGGTCTTTTCTAATCTTCTTAGTGCATATATTGATTTTCTATTTTGATTTTCTATCCACACAAACCACTTTTGAGAAACTTTACCACGACACAAGATCATTTTTGAATTGGATAGATAGAATTGAATTAAAGCGAATCCTTATGAATCTTTACAGTTGATTTAGTTTTCCAAGTTTTAAACCGAGATGGAAACATTTTTGCTTGAATGCTGCGGTGGGGATAGATGAACTTTGGCATTTGCGTAGCGTTCTTACCTGATTGTTTAAGCTTTTTAATATTGCACAAATATTACGATTCTGCACAAATTGGTAATTTTTAACGTCGTATGTTCATTGTTCATGGCAAAACGTCATGCTTCATTTGAAACCAAAACAATCCCAAATGTTTTAAAATGAAAAGCGCGGACAATCCAAGTTAAAAGTAATTCATTTTACTCACACTTCTCCTACCTGAAAAATGCTCCCAATATATGCTTGCAAGTGCAATACCATGTTCGTTCGTAAGCGCAATGCATGCTTGTTAGGAAGTACTAAAACACCATACTTACTTTCTTTGTCAAGCACAAAATCTCTCCAATATGCGATGGATCTATTTTGATCCGATCGCATATTGCTTCCTTCTTCCGCAAGCTTATCGTTTTCCGGGACAAACATATCGTTGATAAGAAAGGCCGCGGAGAGTTTTATCGAAGTGAAAATGAACTGGTCCTGAAAGCTTCTCGGACTGGCCCGTATCCGTTCCAACACACCAACATCGTCCAGGCCAGCACAAAACCTAAGAAATATTTCAATCAGATTCTATAATCAACGTCAATGCCGAGCTTGCGAATTGCTGATTTTCTTTAAAAATGTAGGACCTGCTAATTTGGTGTATCTTTTGTTTTAAGGAAGTCCCTTAAAGCGACGACGACTTTCTCCTCTCGTTGGTTGATTAGATGAAATTACTCGGCTCTTTTCTTTGGATGAGAGCTTGGTGCATTACCATGGAGCTCCATCAATGATTTCCGTATCACTCCAAGAGTGGGCAGGGGCACACCATCACCGCACAAGTGGTCACTGTCGACAGGTATCCATCAGTCGCCTCTTACGACTCACTGGATGGACGGCTTCACTATCCTGTCCTGGTGAAGCACGGGGGTCCTGCTCTCGTCATCGATCGAGTTTTTTACCCTAAGTGACTTCGCGGATGGGAGCGAAGGCCGAATTCAGAAGCACATTTATATGAGCAATGAACATATGGAGCAAGCAAATCCAACAGAGGAGTCGCAGGCAACGATTATGTCTTCGCAGGCGTCTGGCTTCAAAGATATTGACGGCAAGTGGGGCGCCAGTGCTTTCTGGAAGAGGCTGCAGTTTCTAGGTTTTTATGCTGCAGAATACACTTGAGTGCAGAGTGGAGGTGGTCCTTGAAACGTATCTTCTGGCTTCCTCGAGAACAAAGACCGAGAGCAAGAGTTCCATAAAAACCTGTTGGGGAAGGTGGTTTGTCCCGGCATCCTTATTACGTAGCCAACGCAGCGAAGCTGGCGTTTTGTCACAAGTGCCTATGAGCTGATTGGTTCCCTGAAGGAACTCGGTGTGTGGAGTACTATAGCATAGCATTGCTGTGATATCAAGTGCTAACATTTTTCTTGGTCATAAAAATCATACTATTTTAAATTGGACAGAGCCAAAATGTTGTTGCCGGGCCCGGATTATCCTGCATATCGGTAAACATTTTACATTAGGTGCATCACTACAATGTAGCGTAACAAATAGCCAGTTGGCCACTGCAGGACTCCTAAGTAATTTATAATATACAACAAAACTAATCTGAAATAAACATTGTAAAAGTATCACCTATTAAAATGGCGCTCAACTCGATCTTCTACGTAAAATTTCACGCCTATCCTGATGATTTCATCTGTTTTCGTCTGGTCGATTAACATCCGGCCACTGCATCCACTAAAGGACAAATACTCCTCTGCGCTTTCAATGGCATTTTGCCAGGTGCTGACATCCTTAGCTTTTCTAATCTAAAACAATAAAAATAAAGCATTAAGTTGTAAACGGGCTAATTCTTTGCTGATGCAAGTATGTTGTTTGACCGGGACCTCTACGCGACCCAGTCTGCACGTCACAATCTTGGAACGGGGGCCAGTGAGCTCACACCTTAACATATTCTAAGTCTGCTAGAAAGCATTGCAAAAAGTGCAACAAGAAACGGATGGAGCATTCAAGCACTGAACAGACAATTCAAAGGAGCACTAATTTAAACTAAAAGGATTGAATTTCCAAAAGCAGAAAATTTACGAGGACGTTTCTTTAAAGTTTGAAGATATTTTTGATGTCGCAAGCGGCTAGCCGTAACTTTAACACAACTTCATATTAGAGACTGCGGCCCATATGCAAGTCGCAAACTTAAGTAGCTAAATAGATCGTGGTAACTCGTGCACGCTTGGACGTAAAAGCAGTTAGCGTTACAAGACGTTTAGACGGGAATTTAAAAATATAATGATAAGAATTTAAAAAGATGAGAATTAGCAATGGGCTTTCGGCTTTGATAATATAAGTAATCATTAAATCGTCAAGCAATCAATGATAAGTAATCATTAATCAAGCTATGTTGGCAAACCTGTAATAGCTTCTCATGTATACTAACATGTGCCATTAATTCGAGTGCAGATTTAAAGTCTCGTTCAACATTTGCAAGTTTATGGTATAGAATAGGTGCTAAACATTTCGGCCCAGAGCCACCATGCACAAACCGATGCTTAATCCAAAATAGTAGTAATGGTCTTCCTGCATAGCTGCAAAAGCAAGGTAAGATATAAAAATTACGTTTATTGAAGTACTATAACGAATAATTATCTAAAATTTACTCTTTGGAGTGACTAAGATAGTAGACGAATCTATAAAATTTGTAATTGTAAGCAACGCCAGTAAATGCATGCAGCAATTCTATTTAACGTTACTTTTTCTCAAAGAATTTAAATGCTGGTGACGGCTTTGAGCGAAGCAGAGCTAAAGTGTATTGGAGCGTTTGAGTAATTAAAACTCGGATGCCCTACTTTAGGAATGCCAATAGAATCTAACGCACATTTCGAACTCAAATCTTACGTTACAGCGTCCCAAACAGCGAAAAATCCACAGAAAAGCTCCTTTTAAGGGCACAGCAACAAAACCACAATCTATTAGGATTGAACCAAAATCCATACGGTTACGTATCTACTGCGCTTACCTCTCCTAACTGCAACACGCTGCCTTTTACCATGACGCGCCATGCATGTGCAACTTGTGCATTGTACACGAAAGTATCAAGCCAGTGACAACTGGTTTACACTATTCACTATTTAGAGCAAAGCCTGTTCAAGTATAATAATACTACAAAAAAAGCAAAATCATAAGGCATTATTCATTGGAACAAAACCAAATATTAATAATGGCGACATCAAGTTACAAGTTTGCAATACTTGCTGTAAACAATCTTTTCGTTTATCGTCCTCATTCATAAACCGGAATGTCTATTAGATATGAATCCCTGCATATCACACATGCTAAAACATCAACTGCAACACACAGCAATAGGCCACTCTGTTTAAAACGTAACTTTAAAGTTTAACAGTAGGAAATAGGAAAGAAAAAATACCAAACTGCAATACTACCACCAAAATGATCTCGCAAATGGCTACTAACCTGTCTCGTTGCAGGAAAGTATCTTAGCTGCTTCTGCGCCTTCAAATATATTGCTATTTACGATAGCATCCATTAATAATCTGAGAAATTCCCTGGATGGTCCACTGGCATTGATCCCATCTTCAGACAAACCAGTTAAAGTATCGCTGAAATTGATGTCAATACGTGCCTTAACGTTAAAAGATCTTCTCTTCAGTGCTCTAATTGCACCATCCAAGACATTTTGACGATTGATATTGAAGTAAGTTACAGCATCAACATCGATTTCGTCTTTTAACTCCATAAGATGTTCTTCCAAACTTTTATCTTCACCTTTACTAAAAATAAAACACTGTTACCTGAATAACTGTACTAATATATTCACGGCGAACCAATTCAATATTTATTTGCAAAGAAGCTGATCGTAAACACAGATTTTACACAAAGAAATACTTCTTCGGATGGTAAGCTGAATGGTTGAAAATCATTATTGCTAGCTCAACGCTGCCGCCTACTAACTTTCTTGTAAAGCGTCATCTGTTTATAGTCAGCACGTTCTATGCATACTTCGAATCGCTCGATTACTGGTTAGGTGTTTGTTGTCATGTTAATCACAACTTTCTACGTTTCAGAGAGATGCCCTCACTTCTCGTAGCATACTTCCCAAACCAATCAAGTAATCGGGCAATTCGAAGTCTGCGCGCGTCACCAGAGTTTCCTTACTTCTAACCCGCGGAATGCCCCTCCCTATAAATAAAACGAGGGTAGTATGGTCATGAGATTAGAGCGACTACTCAATAGCATCCAGAAATGAAGGCGCAAATGGTTTGATTCAAATGTGTTTGTTTTAAACAGCATTCATGAGTACATTCGTTTAAGTAGAACAACAAAACTGACATAATTTTTAAGTACAAAAGCCTGTCTCACATATATACCCTTCCCCTACACACTCACGCAAACTATGAGAATATCCTTTCAAGTCGGTGTCTAACGTCCTAACCACAACACTAACTTCAGCCAGCGGTACTTCAAGTTGAACTTGCAACTATTTACATACTTGGTATCAATCTGTACTCCGTCTTCTAAAGAATTTTCAATAGCGAGCTGCAAATCTCTATCCTCATTATCTTCTTCTGCATCAGCGGATGTCAATATTTCCACGTATTGTCTAAAAGTAGCCATATTATATTAATGCTAAATTGAAAAATTTTTTTGCTTTAATCGAGATACATGGTGTCCCAAAAAAAAATGTTACATTTTACATTTCTTACAACTTTTTGATTTTACAACGTACATTGTAGAGCTTTTGTCTAATGGATGCATATGCAATGAAGTTTTGTTCCTGAAAAATTAAGTCATTAATCTCCATCCTAAGGTTCGTTTCGGTCTTCTGCATTTTCGCCTTGACTTTGATAATGAATGAAATCAGAGACACATGCTCTTTTGGATTCATGAAACCATTCAGTTTGATACAGGTGGAATTCGGTTAATAAATCCACGGTTAATAAATCCAGCCGCTTATTACATCCAATTTGCTTGGAACGGAATCGTCCTAATCCTTTGTTAAAGCCGCCGTTTATTAAAGCCGCCGCGTATTAAATGTAAAACCGGCTGTCCCGAGGTGGATTTATTAACCGAATTCCACTGTAGTGAAATTTTCGATAATTTGTCTCATTTGACAGCCTCCTGATAAACTGGGTAATCTCATTCTTGAATTTTTCAACAGTTTGGGACGGATTATTGCATTTTTTTCGGGGGGGGGGGGACACTATGGTAGTGCCCCTAAGGCCGAATGCCTGCATGAACGAAAATGAAGGACACATCGAAGTTTTTTTTTTCATTTACAGTATCGAACAGCATTTCTATAAATGCTGGAGAATAAACTAACCTTAAGAGTAGAGTCATGGTCGCTGGTAGAGACTGATCTAAAGGTGAGAGTAGAGGTAGGGCTGCAATACGAGAAGAGAGGGGGTTAGAGATTTTCTTGACCCCCTTCGAGAAACCTTCGGCTGGGCGGGTTTTGGACCTCATACTTGTCTTGAGAGAGACACAAAAACTAGGAAAAACATGAGCTTTCATATCAGACTAGAGATTTTTGTTTCTGACACACCAGATTTGTGGGAGAAACAATGGTTTTTCATGCCAAAGACCATTTCTTAAAGAGTCAAATCTTTTTCTATGGCGGCTCCCGGCAAAGTGTGCTGCAGTACTCCTCGTGCCATAAAATGGTCCTGAGTGGAGGTAGCGACTTGATTTTTTCAGGAAAAAAATTCCTTGCCCTAGGCATTAACTCGGCAAAAGCACAGAAACTTGCGCTCTAAATGAGAGTTCAGTTAGCAATCAAAAGTGTTACATTTTTTTTTGGGACACCCTGTAATTTTGAAAATTAGCATCACGACAATCCACTAAAGCAACACTTCTAAATTTTCGAGCAGTTTATAACACGCGTCTTTTAACGTTCAAGCAAATAATTTAGTACAGATACTTTTGCATTATTGCAACTAAAGTGCTGCACGGCCGAGCGGAAGTGCATTACATAAGCGATACCACAAAGTTCAATTCCGGCTACACGACGAATCATTATAATTGAAGTACGATACTAGACACCACTACCAAACAAGATTATGAGAGCTGAAGTTAAAAAGCGCTGAAGTTCCGTTGACATTCAAACAAAGCTGAAATTAACAATAAATAACACGAAATTACTTTCTCATACCTATACGATGCTGAAACATCATCATTTGCAGCTGCGTAATCAGATTGATGGCTGGTCGTCGCTGTCGATGTGGAAGGAGGGTCGTCCAATACGACCATCGCAGAACTTGTTTCAGTGGAATCAGGGATATCCCTGAGTGGAATGCACGTCATCACACAAACCGTCGATTTTATCTTCATAAAAGTCCTTTAAATAATAAATTACATGTAGTGACAATTGG
Organism: Trididemnum nubilum; assembly: GCA_963965965.1. Lineage (NCBI taxonomy): Eukaryota > Metazoa > Chordata > Ascidiacea > Aplousobranchia > Didemnidae > Trididemnum > Trididemnum nubilum. The sequence continues at coordinate 4,003,793 of OZ014487.1, forward strand.
TAAATGATAACTCATTCAACACTGGATAGCGTTTGAATAATTAAACTCCGGACGCCCTTTGTAAATCCAGATCAATACCCAGGGGCGCCGAAAGCCGTGAGTGGTTACGGGGACAAGCTGATTACCAGCCAGAAATAACAACGTCAGGCAGTCTAAAAAAGGTCTTCAGCCAGAAATTACTACCTTTTTGAGCTGATAAGTACTCTAAAAAAAGGGCTCCAGCCAGATATTAATAGCTTTTCTGAGCTGAAAGGTGGGTGTCACAAAAAAGGTCATCACCCAAAAATTACGACCTTTTCTGGGCTGAAAAGTGGAGTCTCCAAAAAAAGAAGGTCTTCATCCTCTTTCTGAAATCCTTATCTTGCGTGCGTTTGGTGAAAATGGTATAGTTGCCGGTGGTGGGCTCCGGGATTATTGTGCCCCCTGACCTCTCTCGGTGGCCCTGCCAATACCTACAGTGCGCAAGGCAAATTTGAAACTCCAAACTTGCGTTACGCATGCGAAGAAGCTACAGCACCATGGTTGCTATCAAAAAAAAAAATCGAGCCAAGTGCCTTTCAAAGGGCACAGCCAACAGTACGCAAGGGGATTTGAAAACTGCGTTTTAAAAGGGGGAAACAGACAATGATATTGCGGTAGCTTGTAATATGCCATTCTGTTATTGTTGTGATAAAAGTTCCTCAGTGCGATTACTGAGCAGGGGCTTAACTATAAATTGGCAATTAAACTTTATTAAAAAGAACCGTGGGTGTAACCCCAGAAGTTTCACCACTTGAACCTCGAACCCAAGTTTGTTTTTGTGGTATGATACCGCGTTTGCCACCGACAAAATGTCACTAGAGGCATATTATACACTACAGCCATTTCAGCACCGCTAATCACGACTCACAATTAGAGAAAAGTATAGCACGTAGTCGTAAGCAGAATTTACTGCTGTATATGCAACACAGAAGAAGCATAGTTACAGCTTCCACTATTGCAAATCCTTTTCCATGACCATTTCGAAACCTACAAAGATGGAAAGCAACTTGCCTTGTGGTTAAATTGCTAAGAATGAATGTCGTTGTTCTGTTAAGGGACAAGACAGATTGAAGGAGCATCCCAGACAAAGGAATAATTTGGTTTTATCAGCATCTTTGAACCCGAAAGCGTACTTAAAAAAACAAATCCAAAATCAGAGTGGTTGTCAACATCGCTCGTAAAAGAGCCCTCAAATAATTCACAAATCTCTTTCGTAATTTGATTTTCATTCTTAGAGTTTTTTATGTTAATTTTAGCGATCAATTGCTTTTCGTGAAGTTTTTCTCGACATTTTCCTCTTGGTACTGCAATTTTTGAGGTTATAGAATAGTCCTCAGCAAACTGCAACGGCAGGCACACAATAGTGCGAATTGCATTTTTGTTTTTGTTCTTCAATTTTCGTTCTCCCTTGATGGCATAAAATCGTTTTCCGGTTGAAGAAGCACTTCGTGGAAGCGTAAGAAAGGAATCCTAAACACACACAATTAAAATGAAACTCTTCATCAATAGCCTATACTGATATCGTCTATTGGCAAATTAATTGACATTAAACAAGAGTCAGACTTAATAGTCTGGTTACTGGACAATGGACATTACAGTAATTGTATTGTTTCTCTTCCCGTTCTGTGCAGGAAACAGACATCTCCGTGTGTATGCATATAACTCACAGAGGTGGAGTCCTCGAGGACGTCCTTGGCCTCGAGGACGTCCTCGAGGACACATTTTGAAGTCCTTGGCCTTGGCCTCGAGGCCTCAAGTCCTCGAAAATTGGCCTGTCCTCGGCTCGAGGACAGCACTATTTTTTGAATTGTTAAAATTTTGCGGAGCGCTTGAAAAATTTTTTGGAAAACGTTTTTTTGTGAAGATCGCTTGAAAAATTTTTGTGAAGAGCTTTTTTTTTTTTTTTTTTTTTTGGAGATCGCCTGAAAAATTTTTGTGAAGAACTTTTTTTTTTTTTTTTTGGAGAGCACTTGCGCTTGTGTCCTTGGTCCTTGGCCTTGGCCTCGAGCATTCCTGTCCTTGGCCTCGAGAGTGTCTGTCCTCGGAAAGGCTGTCCTTGGCCTTGGCCTCGGATTTTTTTTGTGTCCTTGGTCCTTGGCCTTGGCCTCGAGCCTTGTGTCCTCGATTCCATCTCTGATAACTCATTCGCCAAAATTCTTTTTGCTCTACTTGTAATTCCTTTAACGTAAAAATATCTACTTTATACAAGCGTACATCAACAAACATCTAGACTCTAAAGGGGAGGGAGGTAAGTCATGAAATTGAACCTTGAAGGTATGTAGCTATTTGCCCTGGCTGGGAGCATGTAGCTTTCAATTGCTGGAGACCAGAGGTGTCGATTGACTCCGCAGTGTACAGTAAGTTATTTATTTGTCGTGTTACCTTGACCGGGAGAGAGCAATACGGTCATATCACGGTATTTGAGATGCTGCCACCTACCACTTATGTGTTCCATGCAAATGGAGGCTCCACAATGTACCTTTACTGCTGAAAGTCAAGAAAGCTGGGGAATACCAATTCAAGAAAGTTTTGGTAAGACTCGACAAGTGAATGAACCCAGAAGTACCGACTGTACGACGGACACTCTAACACCTAAGTCATTGCGTCAATTCTTGTATTGTTTTCAACAAGTTAGCCAACTAACGTACTGAACACAACTGAAGTGGTGATGCCCTAAACTTGTCATTGCAGTGCAATAAGCACGGTATCAGCCAAGCAAATTTGTTTTACATTAGTTTTTCTTGTCTTTTATGTGCATAATCTTTTATGTTCATTCACAGCTACTAATGATGCTTTAAGTAAACAACTTAGAAAGATTTCACTCAAACAACATACTGAGAAACAAGATATGAGGTAGACAGTGACAAAAGCTCGTATTCTACTAGTGTCCAGCAAATCGAGTAGCTAGTGTATCAAATCAGGTGGCTTCGAACCGAAATTGTACGACGATCACAGTTTTCATTCATCAAACACCAAATCTGTATGCAGTTCTGTTGGGCCATGCAGTCGACTGAATTACTGAACATGTTTGAATGTAGCTAACAGCCCTGGTAGTTCATCGCTCAATCATATTTTGCCATAAGATTTTGCTGTTGAAGAGTTGTTACATGTATTGGTTCTTGAGTGTAAATCAGGGAAGCAAAAATAATGTTCCCACTACCGCTATAAAGATGAAATTGAGTTAATACTTTAAAAAGAAATTACCTGAAAATACCCATACCTCTAATTAGAATGTACCACGGTAAGCTATACAGTTTAGAAAAATTTTTTGTTTACTAACAGAAAATAAAAAAATTCCATAGCATAAACATATTGCAAATTCATGCTACATGAAAATAAGGAAAAATCCTGCAAATGTTGTACCAGTAACCATACTTAACTGTTTCAAAATCTGCAAGGTCATCTCTTTGATTTATGACAGAGTCAATTTGGTCAATGGCTCTTGCACCAGGTGATTGTATCTGGAAACAAAATATGTCAGCATTTACTGGAAATAACCGCAATTACATTGAATTCAATCTTTACACGTCTCTAATTTCATAAATGAATTTAAAGGGGGTGGAAATGAACTTCAATGCTATAGCTGGTCCAGTCTGCTAAAAAATGCTAGCTAACAAAATAAAAAGAGAAATGCAAAAAATCGTTAGTACATAACAAATATACAGCATCACACTTTAAAATAGTGAAACGTAAAAATAGTCAAGCAATCAGTCTTAAAGGAGGTAGAGACTGAACTGCAATGCCTTCTGAAAAAATGCATTGGCTATTTTTACGGGACTGTAGGAATTTTAGACTCAGAAAAATTCAAATATAATCATAAAACTTATTTTTGATTAAAAACATTTTTGGTATAACCTCATACATTTTCTGTCCCAGCTCAAATTATCCACAACTTTTTGCTTTGCTTAAGAGCTTATTAGCTTATTTTAACATTTGACACAGTTCCTTCTACATCATGCTTTTTAGGTTTTTTCTATCAAGTCTCACTTTTATAGTCAAGTAAGAATAGCCACTTCGTTTTGAAACACGACAGAGCACAATGAAGTCAATTTACACTTTGACTCAAACGTTCTATTTCCCCCTGTTTCAGAGATAGTTAAAGTTGTTTTTCTATTTTTGCGACTTTCCAATTGAAAATGAAAGACTTCAGACTTGAGTACATTTCTGCAAACATTGTTAATAATGGTACCAGTTAGAAGGTTAAAAAATAGAAACACAACAAATTCTCAAAACAGATAGGAGCTACATTATTCAAATCAATACCAATCAAGCTATCTAGGCATTTAGGTTTTTTCCAAAATAGCAGAATTTTATCTCTACTCCCTTGAAACGTATCAACTTGAATGCAGCAAATAATACAGCATTGAATAATAAAAGAAATAAAACCCTGAATGTTAAGAAGTGCATTTTATGCTTTCTAAGCTCAATTACAGTGCTTACAGATAAAAATACCAAACTGTGCAAACTTATCGGTATTGTTAGAGAAGTAATTGTTTCACAAGCATTAAAAACTGCTGAGGCAGCATCTTTAAATGCTGCCTCGATTGCATTTTTTAATGCACTTGATTTATCCATAGCAGACAGGCTAGACAAGATGAGAAAAAGTCTAAAGCTGTAAGAAACACTTCTTGTTAACATACAGTATGAACAAATAACATATTGGTGGGTGGCAGCATTGCCAATGACTCCGTGGTGGTGCTTAAAGAGCACTTGCTTTGCAGTTGATAGATTTAAGTTTTATCCTTTGCTGACTCATAACAGTATCTATTTAAACACTTTGAACCAGGAATGGTTAACCTAGGCAATGCCTGCATTTAACGAATTTAATTCAATGCCTAACTAGTTTTGGCATTTAATACCAGCAAACTCACAGATGACCAATGCAAGCAACAATTATATAGGCCTACTGAAATCAATCACATAACAAAGTTCATTGTTTCATTGCGGTTAAAAGTTTGGATCGTCTTTGACCTATGAATGTGATGCGATATCAATGTGCTCACAATTGTAAGTTTGATTTAGTCAGATTGCAGTTATTTGAATAAAAACATTTACTGGTACAAAAATTGGATAAACTAATTTACAGGGCATTGAAATTGTCGGAATGAACCGTAATCCACGATAAAGAGGGTATACCGGTAGTGCAGAAGAAATTGTGTAGTTTAGAGTACCAAAGCATAACCTAACCGTACCGGGTAGCGATACCCGCCTAAAATTACACCAAATACCCTCCTTCAGCCAAACAAGCTGAAGGTACGCCGAACAGCCCGAAGGTCAGAGGTGCCCGAAAGTACGCTGAACAGCCCAAAGATATGCCAATCAGCATTGTTGAAAAGTGAGTAGAAAACTAGATGGCTTTTCCTGCACTGCAACTCCATAAACTAGGGTTCAGGGTTCATTTCGACACCCCATAAATTAGTAGTGTCCCAAAAAATCATTATCCCTGCTATATGCTATACCGTAACCAATAAACAAACAATAAAGCCCTTTCTTTTTGCATAGCCTATATCTTCAGGGAGCAGAGAGCTCAATGACACGGGAATCAGTGCCAATTACATTTTATTTTAGATTTACAGTCAAAATTAATCCTTAACAGCTGTTTCACTTTTATGGGATCAGCAGAAGGATATCTTATTCAATTTTTTTATTTCAAGATTCAAAAAAAGGTACCATTTTAATGTATTGATTGGACAAACATGGCTTGCCTGGTTCACGAGCATGAAGGTAAAATATTGTAGCTTAAACCCACTCGCGATTTTTATTTAACACTTACTTTCAATTTGCCCAGGTTCTTAATGCAACTAAAATTGTTTTTTGTGGTGGGGAGGGCTGCAACTGTGCATCCCCAATTATTACAGCCAAAAATACAATACAATTCCGGTACAAAGGGAATACATGCACGTCCACAGTCCGCACCTGCAGTAGGCCTACTTGGTCCGAACGACGAATTAATATTTAATTGCCCTCCTGCAGAAGGAACGCTATTTCATCCCTTGCTACGATAACATTACTTATGAAACTGTGTTTATGACGTAGCAAATGCTCATTTTTATCCATAATGCTAATTGTCGCTATAATTATAGCAAAGTGATTTATATCATTTCTCGTACATTTTAAAAACTAACTTTGTGGACAGGTCCACGCTGTTTTTACTGCTAATTTGATTCGTAAGGCGGGTCAACCTACGTTGGACTCAGCCAAATATTGATCTTGATCTTGATATTGCGAAATAAGTCTAAATAGACAGGAAGTTTAAGCTGAACCAAAGAACTGTTTTGGTGAATCGTAGCCAGCGAGATCCAGTTCAGTTTACTCAACATAGGCAGCCGACCTCACTGAGCTCGCCTACTAGAGCAGCTAGTTAAGCATTTCCTTATCCTCAAATCAAGATTGATTGACGGTTGCTATTTCGAAACAGCAGTCGTCCACAGCGCCTTAACGTCAGAAGAAACGCAGTGAAACAGCTATTACGAGATCTGGTCCACAGTCCGCACCTGCAGTAGGCCTACTTGTATAGCTCTAACAGTCTCTTGTATAGCTCTAACAGTCTAAGACTGCTGAAGCCAAAATTTAGGATGCCAGGGCCACTCAGTTTGAAAATGATTATGCCATATCCCTTACACCAGTGAGTTTAAACCAAGCATCAGAGTATTGATAACCAGTAGGACATTATTGCCTATAGGCCAGTCACTACAAACTGATAAAGTAAGTAAATCAAAGTCCTGGTACTCTGGTAGCCTACGTGTGGTATCAATAGCCTACTCACTGCATCTAAATCCAGCATGGTACTGTGGTAGGCCTACTGGCAGACTGGTAGCTGCCATAAATGGCTTCACCCAACATTGCCCAGTTGCCAGAGTTTCACTAACAGACTAAGCAGAGTAAACTGGAGTATATCTGCTTTTGCTTTTCTTGTAGCCTAGTTGAAATTGGAAATGTCTAGAATGCTCTTCCCATTTTGAGTTTATGCTGTATGCATATTGGAGGGCTGGCACTAGGGTGAGACAGGGAGTAAATTGGAAATCCGCCCGATGAAACCATGCCAAATAGGCTACAACAAGCATTCAGCAGACTAACCTAGTAGCCTCCAGTACCTTGGTAGTCTATCCCGGTAATATCTAATTCCACTTCCATTTGTCAAACATCCTATGCTTAAACTACAATCTACGTTTTGACCTGTTTTTTTTTACATTCTCGGATTCTGAAATTATGCGTATTTTGGAGTTTACTCATACCGCAATACTCCCCCGGTACACTGGTAGGCTACAGCATTACCTTGGGATGCGGAAGCATTCCAGACATTACCCGGCTACCTCTATGACCATTGTGAACACATAAGCTCGCGTCTAAGATAAAAAAACAATTACTGCCTCAATCAAACCATACTGGCATCTCCACTAAGTTTGAAAATCCAACCTGAACAGTAAGTTGTTCCCACACTTTCCTGTCTGACACTGAAACAAAATTCTATGCCCACACTTTTTCCCACAATTTCATGTCTGCTACTGAAACAAAATTCTATGCCCACAAGGGCCACAATGCACTCGTAGTCACGTGCGCATTGTGATTCGTGAGTCAAATCGCAGATGTCCGATTTAACTCATATGAAATAAATTGGAAATTTTCGATATATTTTGTACGTTGCTTTGCATTATTGAAACTCTTGTATTTCTTTCAATAAAATAAATTGGAAATTTCCAATATATTTTGCAGGCATTTTTTATCATATTTAAACATATTTTGTCTGATATATTAAATTCGAAATTTCCAATTTAATATTGGAAATTTCCAATATATTTCGCAGGCATTTTTTATCATATTTAAACATATTTTGTCTGATATATTAAATTGGAAATTTCCAATTTATATATTGGAAATTTCCAATATATTTTGAAGGCATTTTTATTCTATATAAACATATTTTTACTGATATATTATATTGGAAATTTCCAATTTATTTATTGGAAATTTCCAATATATTTTGCAGGCATTTTTTATCCTATTTAAACATATTTTTTCTGATATATTAAAATGGAAGTTTTAATTATAATGTGTACGCATCTTTTTTTGTCCAATATAATAAATCGGACAAGCAATGCCGTAAATGAGCTAAAAAATCATGTAGAAAAATTAAATAATATTTTTTGAAACGGCGCCCCATAAAGAAACAAACGACTCGACAGTAGCACTTTACATACTGATACTGTGTCAGATGAAGTTCAGTCTAATGCACCAAATGTCAATGTTGCCTCTGAACTCCAAGGAATACTTCTAACGCCTTAAGTCTGTGGTGGAAAGGCAGAGCCCCAAAGTAACTTTTTATTATTTGTTGAATGTTTTGAACAATTTTTGTTTTGAGAGGTTGTATGCATTTCCCTTCTTGAATTTTAAAGATGTGCGGTTGCGCAAACAACTTTGGAGCTCAAACGTTTCAGACATTGAGCTGCTGATACTACAGTTTTGGAGCTAACTTTAAAACAAAAATTTATGAGGGGATTTTTATTAAATGTTACAGAAGGTTTTGATGGTCAAGAGTTCCAATGCAAAAAGATTTTTGAGGCAAGATTTTGATTAATCATACAAAACAAAATTTTTTGGGGTGCAAAACTCACGTTGACAAAAGTTTAAATGCAAATGTTCGAAAACTTCCTCAAGATCAGAAGTTTTGGAGATCAAAAATATGCTGGATTCAATATGATTTCAAAAATCTTGAAAAGACGAGTTTTGAGGATAATGTGTTGGGGTTAAAAGTTTAGGGGCAAAAAGAACAAAACAGCTATATAGAAAAGGTGGTGGGCGAACAAAAGTTATGGGGCAGAAATTCATGGGCAAAAAATTTTTCATGTTAAAAGTTTTGGGAAGTATATAATTTTACAAATTGAAACATTTGTCTGGAAAAACTTATTTAATTCACGTAAGTTTTGGGGGGTCTTTTTAATTCCACGTAACTTATGGTTAAAAGCTTCAGAATTAAAATATGTAGGGTGAAAGTTTTATTGAATATTTAATTTTCGAATGTAAACCAAAGAGCATATTTTGTATAGAATTACTTAGAGCACGCTGAGTGATGGGTACCATGAAGTTATTTGTTTTGTATATACAAGTGAAGGAAGTATGTCATCCACTTAGGATTATGTGCTAAAATATATCTTCACCAAATTTCAGATTTCTACAACCTATCATTTCTGAGATAATTCAAAGTTTTTGCAGATTTCTCCAACAGTGTTGCCTGTATACATTTCATCTTTTTAAAAATAATGTTCAGATTATCTTTCTCATCTGGATTGAAAGCATCTGAATGTAAGGCTTCAGTTTGAATCAGTGGTACACCTGAAACACTTTTTCAGGTTAGGTAGGCCATCTCAATTTCAAGAAAATTATGTTTCATCTGGCAACACTGCAGGGAAATCTCTTAATGCTTTGTCTCAGAAACGCTATGTGGAAGAAACCTGGAATTTGGTGAAGATAGGTTTTGGGATTTTCTTTGTCTTTTGCACATAACCCTAGCTGGATGACACACCCCCCTTTAATTTTTGTGGGCTTGAAATATATTCAGTTATTTAAGCACAATTGTAGTTTGCATTAGCAATTTATTTTTCTGGGCTTTAATTGCATTTATACTATTAATGCACCATCTTCTTTAATTTTTGTGAGCTTGAAATGTGTTTAGTTATTTATGCACAATTGTATTTTGCATTTGCAATTCATTTTTGTGGGCTTGAATTGTATTTATGCTATTAATGCACATGATGCTTTCGCGGTTCGGTATTTGCATTTGGCATACAGCCAACCGTAAGCAATCGAGCGTACTCTGTGTTTAGTTTAAGCAAAAATTCAGTACGCCATGGATTTTGCATTATCAACTAGCTTACCGGCGTGCAAAGTTTTTGGTTAAAATTAGCAAAAGTTACGCTAACGGTTGTGCGTCAAGTGTTGACGACCTTAACATGACTTGAATAGTGTGCTGCGTTTGACTGTATATTAATTTTTGAATAAACTTCGTTTCAAACAACAAAACAAATTCAGTTAATCTCGTATGTTATTTTGATTAGCAGAATAAACTCGTTGTAGAAATTCATTTATCCGTGGCTGAATTATAGGATTTAAATATAAATCAAGGATGTATTATACTAAAGTCGCGAAAAAAATATGTATAAACCAATGAAGATTCCTTTTTTGCCACGGATAGTTCCTCGAATTATCATCGATTACCATGGATGTATCATCGATTTATCCTAAGCATTATCCTCTAATTTTATCCTCGTTTTATGTCTGGCCTGTCTTATTTCGGTGCATAAATCAAGGAAATATCTTTGCAATAGCCTTGATTTTATCCGTGGCACAAGGATAGTTTGTGGGTATTTTATCCTCGAACCAGGAAAATTTTTCCGATTGGGTACTGATGCGTCAGTGTCATTTATTTGCTGTCTTTTTTACTGTTTTGGTTGGTAAATTGCAAGACTCTTGTAATTTTGAAGGACAGGTAATATGACAGCCCTTTAGCGCTAAGTAATGTAATTTGTTCACAATTTTATTTCGCTTTGATTCGGTTCTCATGTGACCAGAGGTGGTCAGTAACGAAGTAGTTCTACTTAAGTAGACTACTTAAGTAGTATTTTCGGTAACGAGCGACTTACTTAAGTATTTTTCATTTCTGATACTTCTACTTTTACTTCAAGTAAAATCCTCTCGAAGTAACGCTACTTGAGTAGTAAAGACTTTTATGTAAAGTAGAAGTAAACACCTAGCCAATCCTTTTTGATGATGATTTGACCAATGACCACGATTTGAAGTTTTTTTGTTTGTCTCATTATATCTGGCAACTCTGCTTATCAAAAACATGTTCGTGCAGGACGCGAAACAAAAGTCTGGTACGCTGTGATTACAGTCTATGTACCGGTAATGAGCCGCAATTTTGAGGTTTGGCAAGGTTTTCTGGAATTTCTTTGTTTTAGGTGGGCGCAGTATTATTGTGTACTTTATTGTTTGTTAGGTTTTCCAAAGAAGTATTGCAGATAGATACCGGTAGTTGAAAGCTTTCACTAAGGCCAATAGCTGCCAGTATATACCAGTAAGCGTTTGGGCTACTACCGTAGTACCAGCATTGATAAATTATAAGATTTAGACTAGCCCGTATTTAAACTATCTTAGCAGCCTACTGTCATTTGCGTGACTGTCATTTACCGCTCTAGAGGCATGCGAGCTATACAATTAGCCATCCGAGCAGAGTATTGCATTGTTTAGGTCAGTGCTCTTTAACCTTTTTTTACGTGGTATACCTTTTGCGATTTTCGAAAACTTTGTATACTCCACAAAAAATTCTAGCCCGTGTAAGCGGTGTAGACTTTTTTTGTAGATCCAATTTTTCATGCTTAGATTGGGGCAAAATTGGACCGAATCTAGCCCGAATGTAAGTGGAGACCATTTTCTTTTTTTTTGGAGATCGCAGTTTTGTTTCGTATACCCTCTGTATACCGAGTACCATAATTACCGTTTCGCATACCAATTGGTATATCGTATACCCGGGTGAAGATTTGTACGAATTAGATGTTACGAATCTGTGGTGACCTGCTGATTGGCTTACTTCATATTGTACATAGCAGGTTTAATCCAATAAAAGTTTAAATGGATTGTTGAACTCGACCGTTAGGTAGTGTACATTATTCCGCCTCACAACGTGTACAATAAGTACGTATCGAGTTTGTTTTACTGTACAGTACTACGAAACTTATTGAATAGTTACGACGATTCATTTACAGGTCATCTAGGGTAGTGTGTTTTTGCGTTGCATCAAATACCAGGTGTTGACTCAGTCTCACTAAAAAAAAAAGCATACCGAACCCTGATTAGCATGGTACAGTAGACAAACTAGACATGCGCATTACTCCTGGTTCATACGAAAAAGATTAGCGGTTAACGGCGTTACGTTTGCTGCGGCCCGTCTGGGGTTCAATTCCCTAGCCGGTTAACGAACAGTGTTGCTAACGACTCGCCATCGCTGCGACATTTCTTCTCAAGCTGTGTTGTCCAGGCGCGGAGATGAGCCCAGAGTCCCTACTAAATCGTATTCGTAACACGCTTCGGTTTAATTTCAAGAGAATAATAAAACTTTGATTTTTTGATATGCTACCGTAAGTATGGCTTTGCTTGAACACTGATCGTAAGCGTCACAACAGCAAACCTTCGAAGAATAAACAAACACGTGAAATTCGAAATTACTTTCTACTTTCATTACTTAAGTAGAATTAATTTTGACTACTTTCCTACTTTTACTTAAGTGGAAATGCTTCGCCATACTTCTACTTTTACTTGAAAGACATTTTTGAGTAAGTAACAATACTTCTACTTAAGTAGATTTTTCGACTACTTTGTCCACCTCTGCATGTGACATAGCTGTTGGCATATGAAGAATCACCTCAAATTTTTACTCAGTACATTCCATACACCGTCATTTTTAGCGAAGCGTGCAAACAGTGCGTGTTACGTTTGGAGAAGAGTGAATTCTTAGTAGCTTGCCATTTGCTGCGCCAAACCAAGAGGTTTAAACCACAATTTCTCAACCAGTAGGCCATAGGAGATTTTGCGGATGGTCTACAGAGTTATTTGAAAAACTAGCTGCTTGGTTCAAAAAAGTCTTATTTCTGTTATATCTATTGGAGAATTGACAAAAATCGAAGACTCCGATGCGCTGACCTTTTTTGGGGGAATTAAGGCAAAAATCGATCTCCTAGAGGTGAAGACTTTTTTTTTGAGATCCGGGCAAACACTGGGCAAACGACTCGAAAGTGGAGACCTTTTTTTTTCAAGGCGGAGGGCTAAAGAGCTATGGTCCAACAGCGGTGGTACACTTTTGAAAACACAAAATGGGCCATGGTTTCGGAAAGGTTGAGAACCACTGGTTTAAACAAACCGCTTGAAGATGAACAAGCAAAGTAATTTTAATAATGGGCATTGTGCGGTAACTGGATTACCATGGTCATCCTGTCACCAAACAGCTATAAATTTTAAACTCGATTGGCATTTGCAGAGAAATTTTTTCCTCGTCAATTATGTTATGTATTGTTGAATAAAAATATCTGTGACAAAGAATTTGTTTTAAATAATGTCAACTGCTTTTTTATTCATCAGCTTTTTTAAACCCTGTTTATCCGTTATAGTTTTACAGTACAATTTTCGACTTACTAAGAAACAAACTGAAAATTTGTTCGAATTAATTGGAAAATTTTACTCGTTTAACAGCAGAATCTTGATTGCGGTTATTTATATCTTCGTGCCAGCTAAGCAGTCCCTACGTACTGTATTTTAAACCACACCAATAGAAAGCCTCTATTTTTGTATTTTAAAGCTTACATTATTTACGTTGAGTCATTGCGACGTATAGACTGCTAATGGCGATGTCACACTGGCGATACGTTGCTTGCAAAAAGGTTTGATCAGTAACCTGCGATAATTTGCAATTTTACCAGTTTGTTTTTTTGTAAAAAAGTCAAAACCAACCAAATAATCGAACCTTTTTACAACCATGATAATAAAGCAATCAAGAAAAAGAAAAAAAACAACAACATTCAAATGTAACAGCGTTTTGGTAGCACGGATGGCACTTTTTAGTCAATTGTTCGGTAGGTGTAAGCCTGCTACGTCACGACCAGATGTTAATTCAAGATAATTAGAGGAGGAGTAAATTTACACTTAACAAAATGTACGAATATCGATTTTCATTGATCTTGGTTTTGTTAACTCCAACTATTCAAAAAATCATAATAATTTTTTGAGCTAGATTTTGTCTTTTTTTATATGTTGAAAATTATACAGTATTTTTGTTCTTCTTTGGCAAGACAAAATCACAAAAAAATATGATATTTGAACGATGTGCCAGAAGATTGCAACAATCTTTGAGTGGCTACGAGAATGTTTAGACTAAATACAACAATGTGCCGATCGTTCGCTATTGGAAGCAAAATATCGCCAAAAGGGCACCATCATAAGCTCTTTCGCTTCGACCGATGCAAGTATTCAATTAGTCTACTTGTCCAGTTAAGCCGCAACCTGGATGAATTCGCTCTGTCTGCATTGTTGTTTGAGTCATAAAGAATCATAAAAACAGGATGCATGGATAAATTGGATGCATGGATGGAAGCATGGATGCATTGTTTGAGTCATCAAGACAGCGGTTTTGGAGAACATGCTATGTATTGCTTCATTTTGTTTTAAATTTTTGAACTACAGTGTCGTAGGCTTTTAGCAAAAAAATAAAATAAAATTAAACATAAGTTTTAAAAACGATTTTTTGTCCGGCCTACGGTGAATTATTTATGTAAATAAACAATTTGCAACTCTCTTATGGTTTGAAGAGTTTTTACAACTGTTTGAGTTCAAGTCTCTCAAATTACAAAGATTAAGAACTTAATTTGCGGCCTATTTTGCGTTACCGCTCGTCCATTTGACGTTTTATGCGGATGCAAATGACACGAACGTAATCAAGCTATGGGTAGATTTCTACTGCATAATGTTGTTCAATCTTAATTCTTACCTTACTACTATGACGATAATAATGTAAACAATTTATCACGGTAATACGTTGCAAAATACTGGTTGTGTAAGACATATTTGGTAAGATAAGGCTCAGCAAGATTTGTCTACGGGGCAAAATAAAATTTTTGGGGCAACTGCCCCCCAGGCTTCTCCGGGCTTCCCCGTGGCTACATGCCTAAACAACTTTAAAACTTAACCTTTATAGTACCCTCGCTATTCCAAGTGAAATATAAGAGCTTTAATGAAGTCATTTTGAAAATTGCTGAAGTAGAAGACTAATTTTACACTTTTTTCGCAATTTCACATCGATTTTAACTGCCATAAATGCAGCTTTAAACCAATGCGGTCCGGGCAACCTGGCGTAAAGTTCATTCTTGTACAGGTTTGCTAAGAAGCTAAGTGTTGCGGAAACAACTACAAAGCACATTGCAACGTCACATTTACCAGGCCAAAGTTTCTAATCGCTGATAAATTTTTAGGAACGCGTTTGCAACATGTACTATAAACCGGTTATATAAATTAATCGCTAGTTTTGCAATGAGTTTAATTTGAAAAAATTCACATTCATCAAATGCTTAATTAGAACATCTAATTTCATTGACTTTTAAAAATCCACATTCAAATTCAAATTTATTGACTTTTAAAAACTCTTTGTTCAAATTCATTGGCATTTGAAAAGCCATATTCAAATTCATTGACTGCTAAAAATCCAGATTCAAACTTATTGACTTTTAAAAATCCACATTCATTCATTGACTTTTGAAAATTCACATTCCAATTCATCACTAACTGTAAGCGGATTTAAACTCAAAAGTCAAAATCAATCCAACCCTACCCAGAACACGACCCTAATTAAATCGTCAGTCTCGAGTTGGTTGAATAAAATCAGGGGTCGTTTCCTATTGGCTGCTTGGGCTCAACTGGTTTCAACGCGTCTCAACTCCTTATTTCCTTGTATTACATACGTTCTAACTTAAAACTTTAATTTATGGCTATGGGAATAACAAGAACACAAGAAATACTACTCAAAAACATTTTATGGGTTACTGCCCTACACATTTTGTTTTGCTTTCTTTTCCATACACATGCAGTACTACTTAATTGATCTAACATTTCTGCACACAGCTTTTATGCCCAACTTAAAACAGGACTTTTTGCTTACTGATTGTTATGCACATTAGACGGGTCAATTTAATCAAGAAATAGGCTTGACCTCGAACAAACTACAACAAGAAGCAAACATGGTTGTCCTGCGTTACATTTAAATCCCTAATAATCATATTTAAAATCAATCAAAATAAGCCTGACCAAAATCCACTAATTTAATTTTGGGTCTCTTGTGAAATCAAAAATTTAACTTTTTCGATTTTATTGTTTTCTCCAGTATCAAAGTGCCATTTTTCTTGACTCTTGTATTGTGTGATAAATTTTTTCAAAAAGCAGCTATAAGCGAATTAGAAGACGAATTTTATACTTTTTTAGCAAATTTACCTCAATTTAAACTACCATAAATGCAGCTTCACAGAAATGGGGTCCGGGCAACCGGACGTAAAGTTACTTTTGCAGCTACATTCGTTTATTCCTCTGTAGCTAAGTGTTGCGAAAACAATCTTAAGGCACATTACAGCGCCACTTTTGCCATTACAACACTTCTGTTTGCTTGAAAAATTTTATGGAACGTGTTTGCAGTATGTATCATAAACCAGTTATATAAATTAATCGCTGGTTTTGCAATGAGTTTTAATTTGAAACAATTCACATGCATCGAATATTCAGATAGGACATTTAAATTCATTGACTTTTGAATATTCACATTCAAATTCAAATTTATCGATTTTTGAAAATCTTCATTCAAGTTCATTGACTTTTGAAAATCCATATTTAAATTTGTTGACTTTTAAAAATCCACATTCAAATCCAAATTAATTGGCTTTTGAAAATCCACATCCAAATTCATCATTAACTGTAAGCAGATTCAAATTCAAAATTTTAATTCGATCCAACCCTACCCAGCAGTCACGACCCTATTTAAATTGTAAGCTTCGAATTGATTGGATAAATCAGGGCTTGTTCCTTATTGGTTGTTTGTGCTCAACTGCTTTAAACGTCTTTAAACTTCATATTTTGCTTTGACTAAATACGTTCTAACTCAAAACTTCAATTTAAGGCTATATAATTACAAGAACACAAGAAATACTACTCAAAAACATTTTAGGCATAGGTGGGCAAGTTAATGCAAAACGTTAGCTTCGTTAACCACTAGTCCGTTAACAAACTTCACACCTCCGTTAACGCTAATCCGTTATTTTCAGATTTAATTAACGGAAGTTAATAAAGTCCGTTAATTCGTTAACATTTTGCGTGTATATTATATTTTTTTTATTCACTCGCTTCTAAAACACGTATTGACGCTGTTGAGATGATTGTAAGGAAATATTTATTGCTATGGTGGTCTTTTTGTGTTTTGGAAGTTGCATTTTGCAGTCTAATCTAATTTCAAGATAAAAATAAGGTCAAATGCACAAACGAAGCTGCAGTCGGAAAATCTTTGAGAATTGTGAACAGCGATACTTAGACATATGAGGCTGCAGGTTATTATTTTTCACAAAAAAGAGATCTTTTCTTCGCTCTCTTCTATGAAACTCGTGCTAATACGCAACAATTGTTACCAGCGCAAACTGGTTTGTAACGGTACGATAAATAAATGGAGCAAAATATTAACGATAAAAACTTTAACGGAAGTTAACAAAACTTAACGGAAGTCAATTTAGTCTGTTAACAGAACTTAACAGAAGTAAATTAGTCCGTTAACATGAAAAAACCTTTTAACGGATTAACGACTTGATGAAAAAGTTAGCTTCTTATTAACGGATTAACGATTAACGGACTTGTACCCACCTATGATTTTAGGGGTTGCTGCCTCACACATTTTTGTTTTGCTTTCATTTTCAAACTCATGCAAACTACTTGATTCGTTTAAAAGTTCCACACATATATCTTATGCCAACTTGAAAAAGGACTTTTTGCTTACTGATTGTATTGCACATTAGCCGATCAATTTAATCTATATATTGGCCTGACCTCTAGCAAAGTTCAACTAGAAACAAATGCGGTAGGCTGCGTTACATTTGAATCCCAAATGATCATACTTAAAGTCGGTCAAAATTGGCTTGACCAAAATCCCTTAATTTAATCTTGAGTCTACTGTAAAGTCAAAAATTAAACTGTTTTGATTTTAATTTTTTTCTCCAGTATCAAAATGTCACCTCTCTTGACTATTGCATTGCGTGAGAATTTTTTTCAAAAAGCAGCTCTATCATATTTTAATCAATTTGATTTCGAATCAAATTAATGTATTAGTCACTCCTGAAAATTTGAAGTTGCTGGGGCACGTAGGCGTAGCCAGGGGCTGGGCCCAGGGGGCCCGCCCCCCCCCCCATCAAAATACCACTAACGACAAAAAATAGCCTAGCGATATTTAGTTGCATTTTTTTTTTTCAGTAATTACGCACATTACAGTAATAAACAATAATATTAATGACAACAAGGGAATAATGGGGCCCCTAACTAACAACCAGGGGGCCCTTACTTACAACTAGAGGGCCCTGTGGCTCTAAACCGACAACCAGGGAGCCCCGGGACCCCTAACTGAAAACCAGAGACTCATAACTGACGAACAGGGGCCCCAGGGCCCCTAACTAACAACCAAGGAGCCCTTAACCAACAATCAGGGGGCCCATAAGTGACAACTAGGGAATCCCAGGGTCCCTAACTAACAACCAAGGGGCCCCTAACCAACAACCAGGGGACACCTAACTGACGAACAGAGAGACTTGGGGCCATTAACTGATTATCAGGGGCCCCAGGGCCCCTAACCAACAACCAGGGGCCCCTGAGGTCCCTAACTAACAACAAGGGGGCCCCGGGGCCTCTACCTGACAACCAGGGGGCCCGGGGCTCCTAATCAACAACCAGGGGGCCCCAGGGCCCTCTTCCAACAACCAAGTGCCCCAGGGCTCATAACCGACAATCAAGGGGCCCCAGGGCCTCTAACTGGCAACCAGGGAGCCCCAGATCCCCTGACTGACGACCAAGGGTCCCGGGCCAGGGGCCCCTAATTCAAATTTTTAACAACTTATACTCAAACCTGTGAGAAATCAAAGAGTTTTGACCTAAAAGTTGCCATTCCAGGCTTTCGTTTAACGTTATTATCAACTTAATGCTATAACACAGGCGGTAATGCAAACCCCCAAATGAAATACTACCAATGATACATGAAGCGAGAGCCTAACCAGTATGTTGTCCTTGTGCAGAATTGCAGTTTCTTTAATTTAGGGTTAACGCGTACAAAAGTAAGCAATAATAATGACGTCCACCTCATAATAATATCTTGCAATTCTTGGAGGTTTCGAAAAACTGTCCAGTGACTTGACTCGAGTCCTCCACATTTTGGAAAATAAGTTATTTTAAATTTGCTTTAAATGTTTTTTTTTTTTTTCTGAAGAAACTTAAAAGCGCAATCTTATATCAAAATTACAGGCGTAGCCAGGGGGTGGTCCAGGAGGCATGGTCCTCTTAAATCGAAATGCCACCAATGACAAAAATTTGACGAAAAAGCCTTGTTGCTTCAGTTTCAGTTTCTTTTAGCATCTTTGCACACAACAGTACACGCGCACAACAGTAATTAACAATGAGTAACATTGACGACCAGAGGGCCCGGTGCACCCCCTTAATTCAATGTCTTCCAACCAATTTAAACGCATAACCCGGGTGAAATCAAAAGTTTTTGTCCTAAAAGTTGCTACCGCAGACCCTCATCTAAACTTTTTATGAGCGTAGTGCATTAACCAGAGCCGTATTTGTCCTATGCCACAGTGCCAGGGCCCCGCGCTCAGATAGTATAGGACTTTTTTTGGTCTTCACTTATATTTGGCAGGAAGATGTTGCAAAAATCCCCTAAGTGCCAAGGGCCCCGCGCAATGTAAATACGGCCCGGGCAATAACATGTTTAGTAAGCGTAACTATCTATTTTACCATTTTTCAATAACGATTCACCTCCATCTCGCCAGTTTTTACGCACAAAACTAAAAATAGCTAGGAAAAATGCTCATTGAACAAAGTACTAAATTTCAAATGAAGGGGCCTGTGCCCTATGGCCGTACATGTACTCCTATAACTGGTACACGTCATGCCAAAACAAAAATCTCTAAGGAAAATCTTCAAGAGGATTATTATTTACTGCTAAAGTATTGCAGGAGGCAAGGTGCTTTACTTCTCCCTACAAGGACCAAATCACTTACAGTAAAAATTTTACACCATAATGCAAGATTCTAAACGTGTTTTGGGATTCAATTGCAAAAGGCAGATTGAACAATTAAATTTTTTCGATTGGCTTTCAAATGTTAAAAATCCTGTTCTTTCAAATGGCTGTGAACTCGTGCGAAATGTGATCCAATGGGATTAAAATCGCTTTTTTTCCAAAAACTTACAAAAATCGCCCAGCGGCTGGGGGCTTTGCCCCCAGACCCCAATAGTCACCGGCGGCTGGGGGATCCGCCCCAAGACCCTCTTCTGTGATACGTTTGAGTACACTAGCATACTCAACACGTCTCCTAAGTTAGACATTTGCCCTTTCTAATCATTAGTTTTCGCCCTCTCCCTTTACCAAAATCCTGGTTAAGTGCCATCAGGCTACGGCTTCAGATCTTTCATTTTACGATGTCTTTGCCTCAAAAAAAGTTCCGTTTTTGAAAATTTCTGATGACGTCATTGCATGTGATTTGTGGTTTGGGCCCCCCAATCAAAAATCCTGGCTACGCCTATGCTGGGGCACGTCAAGTTATCTAATATTAAGGTTTGTTGTAGCTGGCTAAGCAAAATTTAGGCTTTTTTGACTTATGTTTAACTAAAATAACGTCATAAGATGTCACGTAGTCTTTTTGATTATGGCATAATATGGTTCAGACGAAAAAATTTTTTTTGGAAAACTCGCCTGTCTACAAATAATTTGATGCTCCCCAAATAACTTCTGTTATAACAGCTGCGTAGGGGAGAGACTGTGAAAGGTGACGAACAAATTATTCGGCAGCGTGACCGAGAGATCAAAGGCGTCATTGTTACAGCGACACTGATCGTATGATCTGGGTTCAACCTGCACCCGGTCACGTTGTTGCGTATTAGGATAAAACGCTTTACGATAATTAGTTAAGCTTGTAGTCTTCAAACAAGTAGCAAGTTGAGTGGATAATAATTGAAGAAATCCACAGAAACAAAATGAACCACTGAAAACTCCTAAGCAAGTTTAAATTCCACCAAGCACAAAGTTGTTACCGCAATAAAAAGTGTGCGGATCATCCAAACCAGTAAGAGCATCGCAAAGAGCTTGGTTGATGCGGAAATTGCGTGTGATTTCCGGCAAAAACAACAAGTAAAGTAACTTGCCGGCAAAAAAGCTAATCAAAAACAAAAGTCAGCAAAGTAACCTTGCTTTTTACACACCAAAGCACAACGTCATCGTTGCAGGAATAAATTTTCTTGAATAATTAACATTGCACAATATTCGAAAACTTACGCGCACACAAGCTGTTGAATAATTATCAAGTGAATAAAATGTATACTAATGAAACAGTAGACTCGGGTTTGATTCCCGGTCGGGTCAAACCAAAACTATAAAAATTGGTATTTACAGTTTTTCTATTTAGCACTCAGTATTAAAGAGACAACTTGGTGCGAAGCCTCCACCGTAAGTGGTTGCCAAATGGAAAGGTGGCAGTTTAAATCGTAGACCACTTGTCACTTCGCTATCTCCTGGCCAGGGCGTGAGGGAAAATAAAAATGTAATGTTGCAATATTACTTAATAATGAAAACCATCGGCGTAGCTCGGGGGTTAAGGGGTCAACCCAACACTCAATTGAAATATCACCAATGACAAAAGTGATGACAATGTAGCCTATATTTCTTTCGGTTGCAGTTTCGTTTAGAATTCACACGTACAACAAAAATTATACCAACATTATTAATCATCACAACCAGGGTCCGGGACTCCCAATTCAAATTTTTCCAACAAATTAAAAAATAAAACTTCTAAAAAATTTAGAGTTTTTGTGTTAAATGAAAAATAATATCACCCAACTTCGCGTCGGCTGCAAGATCCTATACTTTTATGGTTCACAAAACTGACAAAGATTGCATTTCAATTTCAAAAAGTTAGCAAGACACTTAAGCTGTCAAAAATAAGCAAAACTCAATAAAACAACCCCATTTCTTGCAAATGCACAAAATGACATTGCTGACAAATTTCTTGAGTAATAAGCATTGCACATTATTCACAAACATATGCGCACACACAAACAGTAGAATAATTATTATGTGAATAAAACGTCTGCAAATGAAACGGTAGAATCTGGTTTGATTCTCGGTCGGGTCAAACCAAAACTATAAAAATTGGTATTGGCAGATTTTCTATTTAACATTCAGTATTAAAGAGACAACTTGGTGCGAAGCCTCCACCGAGAGTGTTGGACAGGTGGGAGGTGGCAGTTCAACTCGTAGACTACAGGTCACTTAGCTATCTCCTGACCACGGCATGCGGGAAAATAAAAACGCAATACTACAATTACTGAATAATAAAAGCAGTAGGCAGCGGTTATTTTTACAAAATCCCAAACAACAAGTTACACAACACCGTGTTTGATATCGGCAGCGATGCGGTTGTTTAAGTGAACTTGTTGTGCAGTTGAACCAGCGCAGAAAGCTTGGTTTATGCGGAAATTGTGCATAAATGCCGGCGTACACTGCAACTGATTTAATGAATAGTGCCAAGAAACCAAAAGTTTATGTAAATCGGATCTACCTGAGAAACAAATTCAAAAAAACAAAAAGAAACACTTCGAAAAACAAAATAAATGAAGCATTTTTTTCCTTATTTTAAAGATGCACAAAAATCGGACACCAACACAAAACAGTTTTATTAACGCAATTATTTACAGGCACTCGTGGAATTCAGCTCAATGCGGAATCGAACTCTCAACTTTCGATATCACAGCCCGACTCCCTTACCATTTCACCTACTGCAAGTCCAGAAATTGAAACTTGATGCAAAGCAGCGACTAACTGCTTTGAAACTTGGATCATCATTTTTGTTTGTTGACTTATCAAAAAATACTAACATGGCTCTGCTCCTGAAGAAGATAGAAGGAAGTAATTTTTCCAGGCCAAGTTTCAAATTGTAAACTACTGAATTTTGGCAACGGTTAGTGAAAAAAATCATATGTTGAAGAATGCAAATTCAAAACAAATCATTTTATAAAGCCATTTCATACTGTAGAAAAAATAGTTTATATGTTTTGGATTACATTTGGCGTAATTTCTTAAGCGCAAGAAAGTAGCTGAAATCAAGTAACGGATTCAAATAGATGTGGGAAGAAGAAAATGTGGGTTCGAATCCTGCTCATACGTTTAACAGTGGTACTTCGCGGTATATAAAACATTATCATGCAATGGAGCAAACAGATGGGAATGTTTTCCAAATCTAAGAATAAAAGTACAACTTTAATGAAAAGTAAAAATGACTGCTTGGACATTCTTCCAAAATACTAAAAAAACAACGTCAAAGCTAAAATGCAAAAAATTGATTGTAAAGTGACGTTTGGCCAATATTTTATAACATCTTCAAAAATGTAAAAAACGCAGCAGTTAATGTACTTTTGTTATTTTTGCGCATCAAAAAAAAATAAAAAGAGAACTGCTTAATGCGATACGTAAAAATACCCCATGAAACTAGGTTTTAAAATTTTACTTGTTCAGTAAGTAATCAAAATTTTACGTGCAGAGTTACAAAACTGGAAGAAGTTCAGTTGGACGACATATTGAGGACCTTGGATAGAATCGCTTAGGACTTCACCTAAGCAAAATGATGGATGTGATGGAAGACCGTAAAGTGTGGCGGCTTAATCTTGAGTTGCTGCTTCGCAACCCTCACGGAAAAGCGGGCAATGAAGAAACAAGAAGCAGAGTTATGTAACTGCAAAATGTCTTTCCAAGCTATAAAACTTCTGTTTCTATTTTGTAAAGGCCAAAACATGTTGTGTTGTTTAGTAAGTTATAAATTCTGTAAACTTTGAAAACTAGTTTCGTGTTATTTCTGTGATTGCGAAACTGACATTCTGCTTGTTCAGGGTTTCGTTTCAGTCAAACCAACTGTGTGAACTTGTCCAAAAAAGTTTACAAAATTGATCTTGAGCCAACTTGGCTTTGTTGAAGATTCAATGTGCAAATTAAACAATTGCAGCATTCTGCAACAAAAATTTCAAAGTTGACTTTGAGTTCTCAAATCCATTTGTAGCCTATTTTTGAAGTACGACTTGAGTTTTTTAAAATTTGAAAAGAATCGCCTAAAGCTCTGACTAGCGCGATTCGACTCACGTCGAAGTTGGACTCCAGTTATCAATTATTGCGATACTATGCAAAGCAATGCAAGTGCTGAATCAAAACAAAAAATGGGAAGTTATTATGTTTAAATAAAATGTTCTTTTGCGTTGGTCTGACCTTATATTTTTTAGATTTGGTAAGCTTTTTCACCTGTTTGATCTCCAAACGTTTCTAGTCTGTATTCACGCAAACAAAAATACTTATGTGCAGCAGTAAGAGAAAGGTATTTTACGCATCATAATAAGAACTTTTGAAAACGTACCGTGGAATAAACAAAGTAATGAAATAAATATTTTTTACTCTTGTCAAGCCTAAGGCATTCAATTAGAGCAATTAGTTATTATTAGCGGATTATTGCCTTCACTATTTACTGCCAAAGGCACAGCTCGCTTTACATTGAACTTCAATTGTACAAAGCAAATAAATCTTAGAAAAATTTAAATATTACCTACTCACGCACACAAACACAATACAAACCACACGCAAGCCAACACCAGCAAACGTATCCACATAACAGTTCAAACAATATATTCCACAAGATAGGCGTAGCCAAGTTTTTTGATCGGGGGGGGGGGGCACCCACAAATCACATGCAGTGACGTCATCAGAAATTTTCAAAAACGGAACTTTTTGTGGGGCAAAGATATCGCAAAATGAAAGATCTGAAGCCGTAGCCTGATGGCACTTAACCAGGATTTTGGTAAAGGGAGAGGGCGAAAACTAATGATTAGAAAGGGCAAATGTCTAACTTAGAAGACGTGTTGAGTATGCTAGTGTACTCAAACGTATCACAGAAGAGGGTCTGGGGGCGGATCCCCCAGCTGCCGGTGGCTATTGGGGTCTGGGGGCAAAGCCCCCAGCCGCTGGGCGATTTTTGTTAGTTTTGGAGAAAAAAGCGATTTTAATCCCATTGGATCACATTTTGCACGTGTTCACAGCCATTTGAAAGAACAGGATTTTTAACATTTGAAAGCCAATCGAAAAAATTTAATTGTTCAATCTTCCTTTTACTAGCGATTGAAGTTCAAAACACGTTTAGAATCTTGCATTATGGTGTAAAATTTTTACTGTAAGTGATTTGGTCCTTGTAGGGGGAAATAATGCACCTTGCCTCCTGCAATATTTTAGCGGTAAATAATAATCTACTCGTAAATTTTTCTTAGAGATTTTTGTTTTGGCATGAAGTTATGAAGTTAACCAGCTGTAAAAGTTTATGTGCGGCCAGGGGGCCCAGGCCTCTCGATTCAAATTCAATAATTTGTTGAATGAGCATTTTTCCTAGCTATTTTTAAACGTATTTTGTGCGTAAAAACTGGAAAGGTGGAGGCGAATCGTTATTGAAAAATGGTAAAATAGATAGTTACGCTTACTAAACATGTTATTGCCCGGGCCGTATTTACATTGCTCGAGGCCCTTGGCACTTAGGGGATTTTTGCAACATCTTCCTGCCAAATATAAGTGAAGACCAAAAAAAGTCCTATACTATCTGAGCGCGGGGCCCTGGCACTGTGGCATAGGACAAATACGGCTCTGGTTAATGCACTACGCTCATAAAAAGTTTAGATGAGGGTCTGCGGTAGCAACTTTTAGGACAAAAACTTTTGATTTCACCCGGGTTATGCGTTTAAATTGGTTGGAAGACATTGAATTAAGGGGGTGCACCGGGCCCTCTGGTCGTCAATGTTACTCATTGTTAATTACTGTTGTGCACGTGTACTGTTGTGTGCAAAGATGCTAAAAGAAACTGAAACTGAAGCAACAAGGCTTTTTCGTCAAATTTTTGTCATTGGTGGCATTTCGATTTAAGAGGACCATGCCTCCTGGACCACCCCCTGGCCACGCCTGTAATTTTGATATAAGATTGCGCTTTTAAGTTTCTTCAGAAAAAAAAAAAAAACATTTAAAGCAAATTTAAAATAACTTATTTTCCAAAATGTGGAGGACTCGAGTCAAGTCACTGGACAGTTTTTCGAAACCTCCAAGAATTGCAAGATATTATTATGAGGTGGACGTCATTATTATTGCTTACTTTTGTACGCGTTAACCCTAAATTGAAGAAACTGCAATTCTGTACAAGGACAACATACTGGTTAGGCTTTCGCTTTATGTATCATTGGTAGTATTTCATTTGGGGGGTTTGCATTACCGCCTGTGTTATAGCATTAAGTTTAAAATAACATTAAACGAGGCCTGGGGTTGCAACTTTTAGGACAAAACTCTTAGATTTCTAACAGATTTTACACATAAATTGTTAAAAATTTGAATTGGAGGGTCCTGGCCCGGGACCCTTGGTCGTCAGTTAGGGGCCCCAGAGCTCCCTGTTTGTCAGTTAAGGGCCCCAGGGCCCCCTGGTTATTGGTTAAAAGCTTTGGGAACTCTTGGTTGTTGGAAGAGGGCCCTGGGGCATGCTTGTTGTCAGTTAGGGGCCCCCTGGTTGTCAGTTAGGGGCCCCTGGCTGTTGGTTTGTGGCCCTCTGGTTGTTACTTAGGGGACCTGAGGGCTCCTGGTTGTCAGTTAGAAACCCTGGGGCCCCCTTGTCGACAGTTAGAGGCATCGGGGCACCGGTTGTCAGTTAGGGGCCCAAGGGCCCCCAGGTTGTTGATTAGAAGCCCCGGGGCCCTTGGTTGTTAGTTAGGGGCTCTGGGGCCCCCTTGTTCTCAGTTAGGGGCCCCCTGGTTGTTGGTTTGGGGCCCCTGGTTGTCAGCTAGAAACTCTGGGGCCCCCTTGTCAAAAGCTAAAAGCCCCGCGGCTTTCTGGTTGTCAGTTAGGAGCCCTTGACCCCTGGTTGTTGGTTTAGGGCCCCCTGGTTGTTAGTTAGGGGCTCTTGGGCCTCTGGTTGTCAATTAGTAACACATAGGCTCCCTGGTTGTCAATTAGGAGCCCCGGGGGCCCCCTGGCTATCGGTTGAAAGCCCCAGGAGCCCTTGGTTGTCAGTTAGGGGTCCATGGTTGTCAGTTAGGGGAAACTGGTTGTTGGTTTGGGGCCCTTTGGTTTTTGTTAGGGGTCCTAGGGCCCCTGGTTGTCTGTGAGGAACCCCGGGGGCCCCCTTGTCGACAGTTAGAGGCCCCGGGGTCCCCTTGTTGTCAGTAAGGAGCCCCAAGGCCTCTAATTGTTGATTTAAGGTCCCCTGGTTGTTAGTTAAGAGCCCTGGGGCAGCTGGTTGTTAGTTAGGAATCCCAAAGCCTCCTGCTTGTCAGTTAGGGGCCCCGGGGCCCCATGGTTGTCGGCTAGGGGCAGGGGCCCCCTGGACGTTAGTTAGGGACCCCAAGGCCCTTTGATGATTAGTTAGGGACCCAGGTGCCCCCTGGTTGTTAGTTAGGGGCTCCTGGGCCCCCTCGTTGTTATCAATATTGTTGTTAATTACTGTAATGTGCATAATTACTGAAAAAAAGTGCAACTAAACATCGCTAGGCTATGTTGTCATCATTTTCGTCATTCGTGGTATTTTAATCGTGGGGACCCGGGCCCCCTCCCCCTGGCCACGTCTATGTCCCACAAGCAATCGTAACACAGTCATTTCATTTTACACAAACTTCGTTTTTTAGATGAAATCAAGGAAGCGTTCGAACCAACTCATGAATTCGACGACACCAGCCGATCAACTTCCCTGGATGCAAAGTGAAAAGAAACGGATTTAACGCGCTATTGAGTGGGAGCAGCAGAACAGGAGTGATGGGGTAGACGGTGTCTGATGAGAAGTGAACTCCGAGTCTCACATAAGCCATGATGCAGATGGGAATCCAACAACAAAAGTCGGTTGCAATGATGCAAGCGATACGTCGCTGCATTTTGGCAGCTTGGTCCTTAGCTCGTTTATTTTGCGCTGTTCCGACGTTAGCGGATGATTTGTACGAGTGTTTGACAATCCAAATGTAACCAACAGCAATGAAAACAAAACTTAAGAAATTGACTGTGATAATGAAAATAGTGTATTCCCATGAACTTTCTCCACAAGCAACGTAAAACCGAGGCATGCAAGTACTAAGTTGACCGTAGTAACCGAACCTTGTAACAGAGATATTTTGGGGCAAACCATTTTTAACAAACTCCTTCACCGATTGAAATTCATTACCGTTAAACTCTATTGTCTTATTGCTTAAGGCAGCAATTCTGCAAGCGAATTCTGTGAGCTGAAACGAATCTAAGTATCCTTTAAAAAATGTGCTGGAAAATGAAAAACTGCTCGTGAAGTAACGAAAAGAAGATATCATCGGAGCAATGCCGATAACAAATGAAAATACCCAGGCCGTAGCTACGCAAATTATCCAACGACGCAAAGATGAGTTCAACGACTCGATTGCGTTAATTACGTTGGTTAATCTAAAAGCTGTTAAAACCACCATGAGGAAGCACGAAGCTTGACTGGAAATAACGACTAGACTACCGATAATGGAGCACTTTAAACTTGACCTCCATTCATGGTCTAAATTACCATAATATCCAGAAAACGATTCACTGTAGGCGGCTATTGTTAGCAAATAAACTCCCATTATGAAATCGGCAATTGAGATGTTCAATATGATGATGCGTTGAAATCCTACACCTTGAAGTGTTTTCTTCTTGAGAATCGAAATGGAAGTGGCAATTACATAAAAATTCCCAAAAATGACTACAAACCCTACGATCCAAAACGCAGTTTTTGTGGCTGGTTCCGCAATCATTTTCGTGCTAGATGAAAATACCGAAGTATCAGCGCAGTCTTTTTCATCGGCGTGGTCGTCACAATCCATTATCCCGTCACATATTTGCGAAACGTCAATGCTTATTTTCCCTTTCGCTTGGCACTTGAACCGCATTGGACAATCGAGTTCGTCGAATCCTTTTGGACACTCCGGCTTGTTGATAAACTGCCAAGCTGGATCTTCAACACCATCACAATAACGATCTCCCATGGGAAAGTAAGAATGGCAGACGTCATGGCAGAAACTTGGAGGGTTTGAGCATTCACATTCGTCACTGTAATCTTTACATTCTGGTCTCTGATCGCACAAAGTTGCGCCGATGGACGTATCAAATTTTGTCGCGCAGTTTGTGAACAAAGTTATGGAAGTTGATAACGAGTTGTTCCATGGTTTAAAGTGTTCATTGTCGAAGCATTAAAAGCTATTTTTCTCAAACGTACTCTTGCACACTTCACTATCAAAATATCTTTCACACAGACATTCATCCGACAAATCATAGCAGTCAATCTTTCCATCGCATACTTGATTAGGTAAAATTAACAAAAGACCATCAAGGCATTGGAAACATGTATTTTTGCCGTCAAAGCAAAAATCTGAATTATCAGCGCACTGTGCCATGTCGTCGTATAAGTTGTTTTGAGGCAAAACACAAGCATTACATTTAAAACCCGGTTTGTTGCTAACTTCATCACTACCGTCCTTGCAATCTACAATTTTATCACAAAACTGCGAAAGCGAAATAAGACCGTTATCATCACATTGAAAAACACGGCACGATTCATTATTGGCACACTGCGAACGGCAAATTACGTGATTTGATAAATAACATTGGTTATCAATGCAAACTGATTTATAAACTGCGTGACAAGTAGAACTATCGCACATAGGTAAGCCGATTTCATCACATTCTGAACTACCATTTAATCTGTGGAAGTAAATCTTTCCATATTTGCCAAATGGAATTCTCTCAATTGGACAGCGAATGAAACCGTCTTCAATGCTGTTGATCGGTCGACATCCGTCTCTCGGAGCACATGAACCTTGGATAATGCATTTGCAAGTAAACTCGTCACTTTGACATGGACATCCAAACATATCTGACACATCAGTGCAATGGGACTTCCAACGATAGCATTTCTCTGCAATAATCATTGAATTGGCATCTTATTCAACTGAAATGAGTCTCTATACTCTGATTACCCACAAAAAACCAGATTGACCATTTTAAGCCGTACAAAGTTTTATGAAATCAGCCAAAGTACTGAAATAAAATCGTGAAATTTGTTTCAAGTAATTTTGAAGAAGAAATAAAATTGGTTTCAATCTAATATGGCCATAATCAGTCCAAAAGAACAAAATATTTACCAAGATTTTCAGCTCTTTATAATACAATAATTGATAAGCTTGTAAAGTGTAGCAACCAAGTAATCAATTTTAGACCAATGATTTTACTAGTTGAGCTATGAACCTTAACTATCCAGAAAGTAAATATAAGCTAAAGGATACAACAACTACAGAACACAACACGCTGTATTATACGGGTACTTTTTATGAGCACTTAGAAAATTTCAAATAAAAAAATCAACTATTGCGAAAGTTGAGTTTTGTACGGATCGTTGATTTCTGGCAATAACCTCCAAAAAAACCATCCATGGAAGATTCTAAAATAAATTAAAAAGGAAATGCTAAAACTTTTTGAATGGCTTTTGCTACTGCAATGGTAATTTCACGGGTTGCTGATGTTTAAAAAATAACAATTATGACAGTAATGACTCTTGGTTAGATGTCCTTAGATAAAAGAGCTACCTTAAATGACAAATTTTGACTGGTCCGAACAAAAATCTAAAATTTGAAAGCAGAGGTGGGGTCAAGGACACAAGACTCGACGCCAAGGCCAAGGCCGAGGACACAAAAAAATCTGAGGCCAAGGCCAAGGATAGGAATGCTCGAAGCCAAGGCCAAGCACCAAGGAAACAACCGCAAGTGTTTTCCGAAAAAAAAGGTCTTTAAAATTTTTTTTCGGCAATCTCCAAAAAACGGTCTACAAAAACATTTTTTAGCCGATCTACAAAACTTAAACCATTCAAAAAATAGTGCTGTCCTCGAGCTGAGGACAGGGCAATTTTCGAGGACTTGAGGCTTCGAGGCCAAGGCCAAGGACTTCAAAATGTGTCCTCAAGGACGTCCTCGAAACCAAGGACGTCCTCAAAGATTCCACCTCTGTTTGAAAGAATAATAGATATTTGGGAGATATTAAAATAGTAAAACTGTGGCACTATACAATATGTGTAACATGCTATCCAAATCGTTATCCCACAATACGTGATTTTCTTTTAATGGCTTAACCGTTTACCTGCCTCGTGCCCAAGCCAAACAAAAATCCTGTACGCTTTTTCTGAAAATCAAAATTATGTCATAAATTGTTGCACTGGTGGTGAAATTTAAGGTTACGAAATGGTTTAAAAAAGATTAAAACAAGCGTCATAGTCAAAAGATTCGAAAACTAAAAGTGTTCAAACTACTGTCTTGGTGATCTAAATCAAATTTTGATAGAGGTTCAGTAAAAGAGCATTTTAATTAATAAATTACACATACGCCTTGAAAGTCAACCCGCTGGAAATCAAATCAACTCACTAGTACTTATTAAAATCGGATGTACTTTTTCTACAAAATGCACTGTATAACAATTTTGCAGGTCAGTTTTTGTGTTAATCCAAATTTTATAATGTTTGTTGCAATAGTGTTCTTGTCCTGAACCCTCTCAACCGAATTTGATTACTAAATGCTGTATATACTTAAAAGATAAAGCTTTGCATCCAATTATGAACTTTTGATATTTATCTCCAATTTTAATTTTTTTGTAACATCAACTTATAAAAGAAATATTGCATAAAATGCATCACCAAAAGTTCACCGACACCGAACAATTTTTTTGTAAAACCTTACTTCATCGTTGACAAAAAAAAAAATAAAGCAAAAAAAAATCTTTAATCGTTTGCCAATAATATTCTTGATATTAATTGCTTCTTTGAGTTTTTTATTTTTCCACTCATTCAATTTTTGTTTAGCTTTTCAACTTTTCCAATAAGGCTATCCATCTCAACGATGGAAGATTTGATGCTTAGTGCTTTATAGTGTTAAAATAGTACTTGTCCACGGTGTAGGCAAAATCAATGGGCAGAACGGGCAGAAAATATTTTTTTTAACTACGGGCAGAAATTAATTTTGTAACTAAAAATGCAAATTCAGTCTGAACAAGATGATAAGCTAAAAAGATAAAACACTGCACCGTGTAATGCAATTGGGACTTAGAATTAACTCATTTCTGCATGCAACAGATCGCCTGGATCTGAATCTGGATTTTGAACCACAACAGAGAAAATATAAGCCGTTCGAGATGCTGACTAAAGGTAAGAATAGTTAGCGGAGAAAAAAGCAGTACAATGAAAAGCAACAATAAACTGGAAAGGATTCGAAATCTGCAGGTGTCATTTCAATATAAGCATAAAGGTATTGTGTTTAGTCTAGCATTAATTTTGGTTATCCTCATTTTTCTAATGTCCAATTGGCTCGGATGCACTTTTTCAACAAAATGCACTATAAAAAAATTTTGCAGTTCAGGTTTTGTATTAATCTACATTTTATGATGCTTATTGCAATAGTGGTGGGCCAGGGCTGTTTCGCCATCTCGTTTGCGACGGTTATCACTCTTGAGGCAAGTTTAGAAACGTGTCTGTGCCCGTCTACATTTCAAAAAAAACTAGTATTAGTTTGGCCAAAATTATGCTGGTTGCAGTGCGAATAGGAAGCCACATAAAACCCGATTTCTTTGTAACTAAATGTTTGTATCAGAATAATTTTTTTTTTGTCATTGATTGTGGTTTCCTTTGTGTCTACAAAGTACGAAATTTTTCCAAGGTAATAATTTTGTTTAGTCATTGTCATATCTTTTCTGCACAAAATAACAAACAAATTGCAAATAGTTGAATTATGGAAGAAAGCTGGGAAGGGATGTTTCGGTCATCAAGTCGAGCTGCCACCAATTAACTTAGTCAATAAAGCAGTGCCTGTTGGCAATTTATTAAAGTGTAGCAATGAAACGGGCAAAGCAAACCGAACACGCGAAGATCACACCAGCAAACCCACCTCCACGCTTGCGGCACGCTCTATTCCATTATCACCCACAACATGCGATGATAAACTTGTTAAATAAAGCAAAATGAACCTCGAGCGAAGAGACGCAAAACCCCCAGCGTGGTCAGCCGACGCATCCCTATGCGATATAGTAACTGGTCCGACAATAATCACGAAAATTATAGACCTATAAAATTTCCCAATAAAATAAAATCAGAAACTTTACTATAATTTGACTAAGCAAGACAAATTTATTTCATCGCTCAGCAACAGCACAAAGTAAAATTGTAGTCAGCATTCGTTTAAGACGTCAAAAGGGGTGTTGTAAAAGACTTTACGGTCATCGAGTCAAGAAACCACTCTCTTGTCAAAGAGGTAATTTATATGCCAGTAGGCTATCATGGATAGTTTTCAATATTATGTATAAGTGAGTAGCGACGTTTTGTCTATTTCAAAAAAAAAAAAAATTTACAGCAAATGCTTCTTGTATTATACGTTACATTGTTTGAAGGGTAATTGTTTTATTTCCGAGAGAACCGAGTTTCAAATTTTAACACACCTTGGAATATAATATTTCTCTGTAACTTACGTGTTATATATCCTTTTTGTACTAACTATACTGAGATGAAGCCAAACGTGTTGATCGTGTGTGTACCGTTGCAACTGGGGTGAAAGAGGAGGAGAAACTGAAGGGAATATTTTTAAGAGTGTGCTTGTACATAAATTCAGGAAACTTTTTAAATTTTAATTTAATCTTAATTTTATTTTAATTTAAATAAGTTTATTAATCTCCCAGTTTGCTTTTGATTTTTGTTCAGTCCTTTTGTAATATAATTTCGCTGCTGGTGGATGGATTTCCCTGAAATTAGTCGTTAGGTGGTGGACATACGAAGTTTGATAATCAACCAATCAGAATTCACATGTAATCTTTTTTCTTTTTTCGGGGGAGTTTTAAACGTCTCAAAATATTATAAAATCCGCATTTTCTCAACTTTCATTTATGCTAGCGTTGAATACGGACGAGAAGAAAACAGCTCGAATAAGTCTTTATTAAACAGCCTTTTTTAAGGCTGTCACAATCATTTAAAAGAATAAAGATGAATCCGATGATATAAGCCATTTTAAAATTTTCAACCACTAAACAGTGGTTTTGAAAGTACTCTTAAAACAGTTGCTATTTTTTGAAGTTTTTGCACAACATTTTTGAAGATTATTTTTGAAAATATTTGATTTTTTTTTAATTTTTGAAGATTGAAGCTATACCGATATCATAATTTTCAGAAAATTTGAAAAAACACGAATGACTTTAAACCGTTTCAAGAATCAATTTTGAAGCCAAGCGTCTTAAATAAGTCAGCAAAATTGAACCTCGAGGCAGCGATGCCTTCATAAATTTAGGCAGAGCTGGGCGATAGCTACTTAAAAAGTAGCGCCACTGCCGCTATTTGGCACAAAAAGCAGCGGCGTTGCCGCTTGTCGCTACTTAAATAAAAAAGTAGCGCCGCTGCCGCTACTTGCATGTAAAACAGCGGCCGTTGCCGCTTGTCGCTAACGCAACGTTAGAAAAATATCTTGCGAAAAGAACGGTAGCATTAAAATACGATACCCAATGGTAAAACTTTAACTTTATTTACGAAAGTTACAATTCAAGTTTTTAGAGTATTGGTACAGGTTACAATCGGCATTAGCAGGCTTAAACGATAAATAAGTAAGCGAATCACAATTCAATTGGTTGTTAGCATGCTCTTTTCAAAAAAACAAGCATTTCAAAATGCTGGTTGGTCAAACCAGCGCTTTGGAAATTACTTAAGTAATTACCCTTAAAGGTTTCACTAGAAAGTTAAATTTCTCATAGCATTTTCTACACAAACAAAAGGCAATAAGAAATAGTTTAAAACACTATCGACTTAAATAAGGTAAGGTTTTATCATTTAAGCACGATGGCATACAGTTTTCAGCTTCTGTATACTTCTGTCCCAGCTCTTCTAGCTCTGACGTAGTCAGGTTTTTTTCACACGCTCGGCCCTCAACCGCTAAAATAATTCCTCCTGTAGAAATACGACAGGAAAATTTATCGATGGAGCGAAATACAAAACAATTTTGAGAATTTTGTAGAAATAGCAGGGGATTTATGTGATGGTTTCATACGACTTTGAAAGAAAAGAAGATCAAGCGATTAAGAGCTGGTGTTTATGAAATCGGAGGAGATACGTACGCAGTAATGACATATTCTATAGCGCGAGCAGCATGCTGTATGCCGCCATATAGACACTTTTTAAGAAAATGATGCACAATGTGATTCACGTTACGCGTATTTTTTCGACGAGTATAACTCCATAACTAAATTATCTTTGAAACTTATTTATTACCTGGTTCGATTTATCAGTTCAATTCTCATCGATTTATAAATTCAATTCTCAGTTTTACTGTTCACTGTTGTAGCAAAATTTATTTTATTATGCATTGATGTATTCACTGTACAACCTGCAGTGCACAAACTACGCTGTGCTCTGTGACCAAAGAGCCAGCAAAACATTTGTCCTATTACAGCAAATGCCAGCATTTTGGGGAAATATCGCGAAAAAACCGTCTTAGCGATTTGCAAGTTTACAGCAATTTTTAGAACTGTAACGATCGCATTTTCGTTAAAGAGATACTGCCCGAAATCGGTTTTATTGAAATGAGAATCACTTGAGGTAATAAAAAGGCACCCCAAACTTTTTTCCACAATTTCCCTTATTTGCAAATATACGATTTAATTCGTTTGACTCCGTACCATTGACAACTCTGCTTTTCACAACTTTGTGACCTTACAAGAGGCATAAATTTGCAAAAATTCTTGCAAATTAAAAAAAAGCGATTTCCAACCGGCAGCAGCGGGTAGCCTAGCTATCACCGAGTTTGAAAACTTGGCTATTGTCACAGCAACCTGTAAACCTAGGCCACAATATGAATATCATTTAGTAAGATCACTCCATGCACAAAATTTTGTGACGTGTGTCCGCATTTTTGAAGAGGAAAAAGCAGAACTGATTTTTGTTTGACGTCATAATAGTGACATGGTGAGCGGATGAGACTAACGCCAAAAAATAAGAGTTGTTTTAAAATTTTACGTGTGTTTTCTCGGCTTGAGGATAGTATGTCTTCATCCTTTTTTGCGCCCCTAAACGTTACAGGGCAGCATTTTTCCCCTCTACGATACCCCAGATATACCGCGTTCTAGCTCCTTTTGAAGTGTTCGTATGGGATCAGCGTTAGTCTTGATGGAACCGCCAAAGCTCGGTATTGACTGGCTGTAATTTTGACGTCACTTTCTTATGACGTCACAAAGTAATACGTTTAAAAAGAGAAAAAATGGAAATTTTCGTACATAGGCAACCTCTAGTTGGAACGACCGACGCTCGCGTCGCGTGTTCCTTTGTTTTTACTCGGCCATTTTCTAACTAATGAGTGCGAGATTTCAGACTTTTGCTTATAACTCGAGAACCGTTTGGTCTAACTACATGAAATTTTGACAGCAGTTTGAGATTAATGAGTTTTATGTTTGTACCAAATTTCGAGGCAATCAGTCACGTGACTTCGGGTTTATGACCCGAAAACCGCCCCGAAAGTTTGGCGTAAAAAGCGGTCTAAGTCAAAAACGGCTTAAGTACGGCAAAAAATATTTCTCATGGTTATATGTCTTAAGATATCCTTTCATCCCTACCAACCCACTTTCGGCCGCGATGAGGTTTTTTTCTTATTTTTTTCCTTTTTTTTTTTCCTTTTTTTTCCTTTTTTTTCCTTTTTTTTCCTTTTTTTTCCTTTTTTTTCTTCCTAAATCTTGTACGCTCGAGTTCTCCTAAACCACAAAACATAGAAATCTAATTTTTGTGTGAAGTTGTTGAGGTACATACGCAATTGTGCCTCCTGAAATTTTTTTGGGGCAACTCCCCCGGGAACCCCCCCAAAATGGGGCCCCCAAAAATCAATTTTTTGAACGGCTCGAGCTAGGGTGCCAGTTTTTTTTGATATCAGTAGATATTTAAGAGAGAAATATTTTGACATAATTTGGGGGTACCACCCCCCCGGGGACCCCCTAAATGGACCCCCCCAAAAACAAATTTTTTTAAGCATATAACTTAGGGTGCCATTTTTCTTTGATATCAGTAGATATTTAAGAGAAAAATACTTAGACATGATTTGGGGGTACCACCCCCCCGGGGACCCCCCCCAAAATGGGGCCCCAAAAAATCAATTTTTTGAACGGCTCGAGCTAGGGTGCCAGTTTTTTTTGATATCAGTAGATATTTAAGAGATAAATATTTTGACATAATTTGGGGGTAGCACCCCCCCGGGGACCCCCCCAAAAACAAATTTTTTTAAGCATATAACCTAGGGTGCCATTTTTTTTTGATATCAGTAGATATTTAAGAGATAAATATTTTGACATGGTTTGGGGGTACCACCCCCCCGGGAACCCCCCCAAAAAATCAAATTTTTGAACGGCTCAACCTAGGGTGCCAGTTTTTTTTGTTATCAGTAGATATTTGAGAGACGAATATTTAGACATAATTTGGGGGTACCACGCCCCTTCGGGGACCCCCCAAATCGACCCCCCCAAAAATAAATTTTTTAACGATTTAACCTAGGGTGCCATTTTTCTTTGATATCAGTAGATATTTGAGAGACAAATATTTTGACATAATTTGGGGGTACCACACCCCCGGGAACCCCCCTAAATGGACCCCCCCCAAAAGCAAGTTCTTTAACCATTTAACCTAGGGTGCCATTTTTCTTTGATATCAGTAGATATTTAAGAGAAAAATATTTTGACATGATTTGGGGGTACCACGCCCCCGGGGACCCCCCCAAAATGGGGCCCCAAAAAATCAAATTTTTGAACGGCTTAAGCTAGGGTGCCAGTTTTTTCTGTTATCAGTATATATTTAAGAGACAAATATTTTACCATAATTTGGGGGTACCACCCCTTCGGGGACCCCCCAAAAATAAATTTTTTTAGCGATTTAACTTAGGGCGCCAGTTTTTTTTTTGATATCAGTAGATATTTAAGAGATAAATATTTTGACATGTTTGGGGTACCACCCCCCCGGGGACCCCCCAAAATGGGGCCCCAAAAATCAATTGTTTGAACGGCTCAACTTAGAGTGCCAGCTAGTGTTTTATGATATCAGTAGATATTTAACAGACAAATATTTTGACATAGTTTGGGGGTGCCACCCCCCCGAGGACCCCCCAAATGGACCCCCCAAAAATCAATTTTTTGAACGGCTCAACTTAGAGTGCCAGTGTTTTATGATATTAGCAGATATTCAACAGACAAATATTTTGACATAGTTTGGGGGTGCCACCCCCCTGGGGACCCCCCAAATGGACCCCCAAAAATGAATTGTTTGAAAAGCTCAACTTGGGTGCCAGTCTGTTTTGATATCAGCAGATATTCAACAGACAAATATTTTGACATAGTTTGGGGGTGCCACTCCCCCCCCCCAGGGACCCCCCAAATGGACCCCCAAAAATCAATTTTTGAATGGTTCAAGCTAGGGTGACAGTGTTTTATGATTTCAGGAGATATTTAACTGACAAATCTTTTGACTCAACTTTTCTGGAGGTTCCATAATCAGATATTTTTGAATAATTGCTGATTTTACAGTAGACAAAAAGTACTTTTGAGCGTCACAGCATTAGCTGTGCGTCGGTCGTTCACTGGGTTTGCTGGCAAACTCCCATCTAGTTACTTGTGGTTTTGCTCGCAGCAGAAGCCCAACTTTAAAATTTTGTCCACACTTGGTTCGCGTCGCTACCTCAATATCCTGCAAATTTCGTTTCAATAGCTTAACGTTTAACATCATTATGGAGTAGTAATCGTGTACCATTACAACTTTTGATCGAAAAAAGCTTTCATAGACTGTATGAGTTATCGTTCATCGGTTCAGACTTACAAAGTATGTCAAGATAAAACTTCAATTTAGCTGCAATATTTTGCCCAATGCTAGGTATTTTCTTCTAAGTGTAGAGGTACTGAACAAATATCCTTTAGTGCATGTTTAAATGGATTTGCTATAAGTCACGTTTTCGAAGTCTTGTCCCGCTCGGATGGTTATTGATCTTTATCTCAAATCCGCGAAAAACTGCGATTTACGTTTTACCTTTGATAGAGATGTAGACCTGTTTTTAAATTTAATTTCACTTCATATCCGAAAAAAATTGCAATTTTTCTAAGGTGGATAAACATTGTTTTTTTCTGATTTTTTTTTTGAAACTCAAATTTAGTAGAAAATGCGTTTCTCTAATAATTCTGTTTCGCGTTTCTACTTCAAAAATATGGCAACCGTTAATTTGAGCAAAAATAGAGCGGCGCAGAGAGAATTTTGCTGAGGAAAATGGGAGCTTGAAACTAAATTAAAAAACAAATTTGATCAAAAACATTTTATTTAAGCGACGCGCTGAGTTAACAGGCGCAACTAAGCATGTCACATACATGGGTCTGGGGCAGTAGCGTAGCCAGGGGGGGGGGGGATCAAGCCCCCCCCATTGGCTTGTGAAGTATGCAAAATCGCACGTTTTTGGTGCTTTTGAGGCCGATTTTTTGTGAAAAATTGAAAATAGCCCCCCCCATAGGAAAACAGCCCCCTCAAACGTTTGAATTTCCGAATTTGACCGAAAAATCTGACTAAATTTCGGTGAAGACCTTATTTTTTTTTTGGAGACCACCTGATTCTGGGCGGAAAAAACCTTTGAATTTTGGATTTCGGACGAAAAATCAGTCTCAATTTCGGTGAAGACCTTATTTTTTTTTGGAGACCACCTGATTTTGGGCGGAAAAAACCTTTGAATTTCGGATTTCGGACGAAAAATCAGCCTCAATTTCGGTGAAGACCTTTTTTTTCTTGGAGACCACCTGAGTTTGGGCGGAAAAAACCTTTGAATTTCCGAGCTTTCCGAGAAATTTCGTCTCAATTTTCGGACAAACCGTGTGAAACTTATTCAAGAACAATGAAAATTCGGGTCAAGGTCGATTGCACTTTTCTCACTCTTTCAAAATAGCTCCCCCTTTTCCAAATCCTGACTACGCGCCTGGTCTGGGGGTAGGGTCTGGGGGTAGGCAGCCGCCACCCGAGGCCATGGGGTGTTTTTGAGCGATATTTGTAATTTTTTGCAAAAAATAGCCATTTTAACGCCATTTGGATATAATTTTGTATGTTTTTAAAATCATTTGAAAGAACACAAACCAAAAACTAAAAAAAAGTTCTTTAAAGTTTAAGGTAGTTTTTGGCCTATTTGCTGTAGGACCCTAAGAAAAAAACAAGTTTTCGCCAAATGTTGGGGTAGTTTCCACGCTTGTCCATAAAAATCCCATAGGAAATGTCCCACGGAATGGTATGGAATGGGACAGCACGCATTGCATTTTCCATGGGACCTATGACACAGGAATTGATGTGTAGGAAATGGAAATTTGCTGAATAAGCACAATGACTCGAAATATGAGTGCCAGAATGATAATGAATTGTGAACTCATCTGAACTTTAAAGTTAACGAAGTCAAAAATTTTTGTCGTTTTGTATCTCCCTTTGTACGTGTAGTCCTATCTAGTATACATTATACTTAAAATTTCATCAATTTATTAACTTTTATTGAATTGTATTTTGATGGGAATCCCTTGACATGAGATAGATAGGACTGACATGAACTGCTATAAGATGGGATAAGATGGGACAGAAAAATATGTCCCATGGACAAGCCTGGTAGTTTCAGAGTAGGATTAGTTTACGTGGCCAAGTCACATTAGGGATTTCGGATGGCTGAATGGATCTTTGAGATCGCGCGCCGGATACGGCCTGAGGGATATAGGTTGCCGATCCCTGTTCTACGCAAAAGTTAGCAACAAGTGCAAGCATAGTCAAAAATTTACAATGGAGTGTTGAACCGATATTATAGCTTAT
The DNA here is from genome assembly GCA_963965965.1 of Trididemnum nubilum. Taxonomy (NCBI): domain Eukaryota; kingdom Metazoa; phylum Chordata; class Ascidiacea; order Aplousobranchia; family Didemnidae; genus Trididemnum; species Trididemnum nubilum. Next base: position 4,044,535 of record OZ014487.1, read on the forward strand.
AGTGATTACTGCGTGATCAATGGGGAAAATTAAAACGCACTTTGAGGGAGATATTTTTAGCTACCAAGCGTAATTAACTTTTTACGTCCATGGAACTTTTTTCAGATCGCAAGTTGTAATAAATATTTTTAAGTGGATTAGTCTTGCGGGTTAACTAAAAAATTTCATAATGATGTCACAGTCTATTAGGTAATAGACCTAAGCAATAACACAATCACTGCATATAACTGCAATTCAAGACAAATTTTACAACGACAAAGCAAACAATCAAGGATATTTTCGCTAAACGTTAAGCTATTGAAACGAAATTTGCAGGATATTTAGGTAACGACACGAACCAAATGTGGACAAAATTTTAAAGTTGGGCTTCTGCTGCGAGCAAAACCACAAGTAACTAGAGGTTGCCTATGTACGAAAATTTCCATTTTTTCTCTTTTTAAACGTATTACTTTGTGACGTCATAAGAAAGTGACGTCAAAATTACAGCCAGTCAATACCGAGCTTTGGCGGTTCCATCAAGACTAATGCTGATCCCATACGAACACTTCAAAAGGAGCTAGAACGCGGTATATCTGGGGTATCGTAGAGGGGAAAAATGCTGCCCTGTAACGTTTAGGGGCGCAAAAAAGGATGAAGACATAATATCCTCAAGCCGAGAAAACACACGTAAAATTTTAAAACAACTCCTATTTTTTGGCGTTATTCTCATCCGCTCATCATGTCACTATTATGACGTCAAACAAAAACCAGTTCTGCTTTTTCCTCTTCAAAAATGCGGACACACGTCACAAAATTTTGTGCATGGAGTGATCTTACTGAATGATATTCATATTGTGGCCTAGGCTACCAGCACTGATGTACAGTACGCCTTTCGTAATGTCACAAATTGCGAAAAGCAGGGTTGCCGATGGTATCTAGTCAAACGGATTAAAACGCATTTTTGTATTGTAAAAATTGTGGAAAAAGTTTGGAGCACCTCTTTATTGCCTCAAGTGGTTCTCATTTCTTCAATGAAACCGATTTGGAACGGTATCTCTTGAGGATAACGAAGAACACCTGCATCAAAATCAACCGTCTAGTCACTCTATTGTGTATGTCGATCCATTCTATACAAATAAGAAGAAAGTGTCAGAAACCGACTTACAGTTGATTTTGATTAGCAATAGTACTTACCAGAGGTGTACACGAAGTCGGATTCCGGATTGAGAATTTCCGGATTTTGCAAAATTTTTCGGTTTTGGATCCGGTTTTAGGATGTCAAATATGCTCTATTTCCGAATCCGGATTTTTCGGATATTGTATTTTCGCATGGAAAAAAATTAGCAAATAAAAAATCCTTGTCAAAAATAAAAAGTGTAAGGCTACTTTTCAAAAATGTTATTAGCACCAAATCGGGGTTTTTATACAGCAATTAGTGGGATAGGCCTAATTGGATGAAAGAAGTTACAGGAACCCCACAAGTTGGCTTTGCAAATCTAGTTACTTAGTAACAAAGCGTCCTATTAAAAGATTAACTTGAGATAAGTCGGTATCAGCTGTTAGCTTTCAGATATTACAGTATTAGCGCAGACTAATAGTATTACTGTACCCAACTTACACTTGGGGTCTACATCTGTGCAGTGTGTTTGACATAATTATTTCATTAGCTCATGATTTGTAATGAATACCATAGCATGTCTTGCAGAAAAGATAATATTACCTTTTAAATCTGATATAGTGCAGTTTTGGTCAACTTAATTATTAATACCCTGCATTAAAATTGTATATAAGCTTTTATTCTCTTAGTTAAAAATGCGTTTATATTAGTATCCTTAGCCCCAACCTGCTAACTTAAGTCCAAACACTTGCACAGAGGTGGAGTCCTCGAGGACGTCCTTGGCCTCGAGGACGTCCTCGAGGACACATTTTGAAGTCCTTGGCCTTGGCCTTGGCCTCGAAGGTCAAGTCCTTGGCCTTGGCCTCGAAGCCTCAAGTCCTCGAAAATTGCCCTGTCGGCTCGAGGACAGCACTATTTTTTGAACAGTTGAAATTTCGTTGGAAAACGCCAGAAACCTCGCAGAAAATTTGCGAGCGCCTTTTTTGTTTTCTTCACTTGGAGCATAGGCGTAGCCAAGGGGAGGGGACAGGGGGGTCCGCCCCCTCCTTATAATCCGAAGAAAATGGGGAGTTTTTGTCCTAAAAGTTGCCATCTCAGGCCCACATGTAGCCTTTTTGTGAACGTAATGCATTAATCAGGGCCGGATTTACCATAATACGACGCAGTACCAGCAATAGCGTAGCCATGGGGGAGGTGGGGGCTACAGCCCCCCCCCCCTATTGACCTGTCAACCAAAAGGCAAAATAAGGAAAATACCACGTTTTTAGCTCTTTTGAGACTGTTTTTTTGCGCTGAAATTGACTAAAAAGTGATTTAAAGCATCATTTGAAACATATATTCAGGAAGGGGGGCTAATTGTCAAAAATTGAAGTCACAAATCAATGAAAACTTTGAAAACATATCCGAAAATAAACAATCAAATCTGATCGCTAATGTAAAAACGCCAAACATAGGAGCATAAAAATTGGTCTTGAGAAACAGTTTCACTAAGAATAAAAGAGCCAAAGCTGTCGTAAACATTTTATTTGAAAAGAGACGTTTCGACTATTTACTTAAGTCATTGTCAATTTGTAAATAATGCGCAAGAAAAATTAGAGCAATAGAAAAAAAATTGAAAAACAAAAAAGCAAAAATTGAAAAAGAAAAAAGCGCTCAGCCCAGAAGACTATCAAAGAATACGGCCCACATCAACTACAATACCTACATTATATGGATTACCAAAAACTCATAAGGATAACAACCCCATGAGACCAATTTTAAGCTCTATCGGTTCCTACAATCATGAATGCGCAGCTTGGTTGTCGGAGATCCTCACACCGTTACGTCAACATACATCAGTTGTAAAAGATACCTTTGATTTTTTGAATGACATCAGTGCCTTATCCATTAATAACAAGGTAATGGCTAGTTTTGATGTCAGAAGTCTTTTTACTAACATCCCAGTACAATTTACAATCAATTTAATATTAGACCAAATCTATGTGCAAGATGTCAATACTTTTCACGGGCTAACTAAAACCCAACTAAAAAAGTTATTGATTTGGTCATGCACTGGAACCATATTTCAATTCAACAACCAGCAAATTGATGGAGTTAGCATGGGCTCACCAATTGCTCCTTGCTTGGCGGATATATGCATGAATTGGGTTTTAAATCAAGCGTTGAATAACGCCAATTTACATCAACCAACAATTTTACGTCGGTGTGTCGATGATCTGTTTTGTATATTCAATAATGAAGTGCAACTCGATGATTTTTTAACACACTCAATGCAATTCACGCAAATATTAAATTTACAAAAGAACTGGAACATGAAAATCAACTGGCTTATTTGGATGTATTGTTGACTAGAAACAATGACTCTATCAAAACCACAGTTTATCGCAAGAAAACAACCACTGGTCTCTATATCAAATGGTCCAGTCTGTGTCCAGTTAAATACAAGTGCAATTTAGTGATTTGTTTACTTGAACGAGCTTATCAAATTTGTAATTCGTATATGTCTATGTATTTTGAATTTCAATTGATTTCCTCTACGTTACTTAATAACGGATATCCACGACGTTTCATAGATTATCAAATCCGAAAATTTATGAACAAAAAGCATCTCACACAATCTTCTTGTAATAGTTTCCATTCTCAGTCCATCCCTCACTTACATAAACTTCCTCGAATTTTTTTCAAACTTCCTTACATCGGAGAACCTTCTATTCACATTGAAAAAAAACTTAAACATTTTTTTCGGAAAAAATTGCAAGACAAAGTTCAACTTACCATAATACATGTGACAAATAAACTCGGACAATTTTTTAATCATAAGGAAAAGCAACCATTATTATTACGTTGTAATGTTGTGTATCGTCTTAAATGTTCGTGTGGTAGTTGCTATATCGGTCAAACCAGAAGAAACATAAAATCCAGAATGGAAGAACACAACCCTGAAGCTAAATTTAGTTACAAAACGGATGTTACAAAACATTTACTAGACATCCGGAGCATACCATTGATTTTGAACACCCTGAAGTTTTAGCATCAGCTTCAAATTTGAAAGAGTTAATGATTAAAGAAACGATTTTAATTCAACAACATAGGCCAGATATTAACGTCGATGACTCTTCTCTGCCTCTCTATATTTTCAATAATTGATTTTTGTTGCTCATTGCTTTATTATAATTCCCTCTCTCTGGTTTTCTATTTTTGCAATATTTGCCAAATATTTTATTTTAAATATTTATTTTATACTGTAGTATACTGGTAATTTTTTTTTTTTCATCACTTTCATTTTGGTATCTCGGTGTTCTCATTGACTACATTACCTAAATTTTCTTATATTTTCTGTTTATGACGTCACACGGGTTTTGACATTTTTCATAATTACCTATTTGCTGAAATAATTTTTAATATCGCATTTTGCATTTAATTAAACGGTGAAAGGTGCTAAAACATTTTGTCTTAACATTTCAAATTCTTTTACATCAATTATTAGCTTAACTGGTATTGGTTATCAGTCCGTCGGCATTGCTTTCAAGAAACGACAGATCAAGGTAGGATTTTTTCTTAATTTATTGGGACTTTTAGTTGGTGTTCAATATTCCAGCCGTTTGGGACTTTTGGCAATTTTTGGTAATTTAGAATTTGTTAAAAATTTACTTTTACAATTTCAGTCACTGGTTTGCTTGATGACGTAAATGTTGGATATGCCTGCATTACTATGGGAATTTATTGGATAGAATAGTGTGTCTGAAAGTGAGGGTGCTCTGGCTAATTACAAGCATTACCACATTAAGTCAGTTGCTAGGTATACAGTGATGATTTGAAGAAAACTGCTGAGTGGTATTTTTCAATTTGTGGGTGACTGCTCGGGATCTGTAATTTTCGTTTGGCTTTATACTGTCTTCAGTAGAATTGGGCTGTGTGGGTTGGTTTCTGGATGTGCTTTGGCGGTTGAGCGGATGAGTGTGGCTTGGTTAGATTCATTGCCCTTTTAAACTGAATACTTACTACCTTGGTTTGGGCACATTCTTGAAAGCAATGATGTCTTCACACTGTAGAACTACATAGCGTTAATTCTAGTATTTTTTGCCGGTTTTGTTCATTTTAACTTTGCAGGTTACCTATTGCTCTAATTTTTCTTGAGCATTATTTACAGATTGACAATGACTTAAGTAATTAGTCGAAACGTCTCTTTTTAAATAAAATGTTTACGACAGCTTTGGCTCTTTTATTCTTAGCCAAACATAGGTTTTATCAACAAATATATCGTAAACTCAGGAATAAGGGGAGGGGGGCTATTCAGTGTTAGTTAATTACCAATCACTTCTCTCAAATATCTTTCCATTAGCCCATCCCCCAATTATTTTTCTTTCTAAAATATAGACGAAATAGATTACTCCGTGTGAGTTTTATTGAATAATAGGATTTTATGATTTACCAGCAAGTAAACAAGAGAACTGCAATGTTATCATTAGCCACTTCCCATATAGCCCATTAATGCACCCAGTTGAATCATGTTGGGCTGCCAATTTTTATGCCACGTTCTAAAAGCATTATTTTCTATTAAAATAGCTATAAAATTAAGTTCATTTTGAAAAAAAAATGCAAAAGTTTTGAGAGCTGGGGGCTCCGCCCCTAAACCCCAAGCCTCCGGCAGCAGAGGACTTTGCCCCCTAACCCCATTGGCCTCCAGCGACTCGGGGCCCCGCTCCCAGACCCCCAAACACAGCCCCCCTTTGCGAATTTCTGGCTACGCGCCTGAGTACCAGCTAGGGACCCCGAGCTAAAATCGTAAGACTTCCTTTGGTCTTCACCTATATTTGGCAGAAAGATGTTGCGAAAATCTCCAAAGTGCCAGGGGCCTTGCGCGAAGTAAATCCGGCCCAGCAATAACATGGTTAGTTGCCGTAACCTTCTATTTTAACATTTTTCAATAACAATTCACTAATTCATCTCCAACCTCGCCGGTTTTTATGCACAAATTACTTTTTAACAAAATTAGCCATGGAAAATGCTGATTGAAGGAATCATTGAACTTCAATTGAGGGGGCCTGGGCCCCCTGGCCGAACATGTACTCCTAAAACTGGTTATTGTCATGACAAAACAAAAATCTCTAAGAAAAATCCTCGAGTGGATTATTATTTACTGCTAAAATGTTGCAAGAGACAATGCACCTTACTTTCCAGTACCTGGACCAGATCACTTACAATTAAATTTAACTCCAAAATGCAAGATGTTAAACGTGTTTTAAACTTGAATTGCAAGTAGAAGGAGTATTAAACGATTTGATTTTTTCAATTGGCTTTCAAATGTCAAAAATCTAGTGCTTTTAAATGGCTCTGTGCACTTGCAAAATGTGATTTAATGGCATTAAAATAGCTTTTTTTCCAAAAAATTACAAAAAATTGCCCAACGGCTGGGGTCTTTGCTCCCAGACCCCCAAAGCCTCCGGCGGCTGGGAGCCCCACCCCCAGATTCCCCGTCTGTGATACCGTCTTTTGAGTTACATTAGCTTTCTCAACGCGTTTCCAAAGTTAATCATTTGCGTTTTTGAACTATCAGTTTAAGCCCTCTCCCTTTGCAAAATCCTGGTTACGTGCCAACAGGGAACGATTTCAGATCTTATATCCTACGATATCTTTGTCCCTCAAAACTTCCTCTTTGGAAATATTTTGATGACGTCATTTCATGTGATTTGTGGTTTAGGCTTACCCAGTACTTAAATTGTAAAATTTTGCATGGGGGACGCTTTTGCAGCCTTGACCAAACGCATTTGGCATGCAAAAGTGCTTTAAGGAAGATTACGTAATTCCGTTGCCGAAATTGAACAAACACCAAAAAAAAGAGTTCTTCGCCTAAAATTGAAGTGTTTTTTTGCCAAAATTAGGTGAAGACCAAAAAAAAATGGTCTTCGCCGGAAATTAAAGCGTTTTTTTGCCAAAATTACTGTAGGTGAAGAATTAGGTCTTTTTCGTCTGATCATCCAGCGCTCAAATCTCGTCGGGGGGGACGCTAAATCTCGATGGGGGGACGCGTACCCCCTACAATTTAGGTGCTGGCCATATCCCAATCAAAAATTCTGGGTACGCCAATGAATTGGAGATCGCCTGAAAAAAATTTTTGAAGACCTTTTTTTTTTGGAGAACACTTGCGCCTGTGTTCTTGGTCCTTGGCCTTGGTCCCGAGCATTTCTGTCCTTGGCCTCGAGAGGTTCTGTCCTCGAAAAGGCTGTCCTTGGCCTCGGATTTTTTTTGTGTCCTTGGCCTTGGCCTCGAGCCTTGTGTCCTCGACTCCACCTCTGCACTTGCAGCCATGGGAGTCGTATTGATACACAAATTTGAGTGAAGGTTTAGACTGGGGTTGGTTTAGAAGTATAATTTGGGTTACTACCGGTAGTTCTTGGGGAATAGTTGCATGCACTCGCTGTTAGTGTTTGGTCATTAGGTTTACTTATGATTGCTGACAGCTGGTAGTAGACGTTACCCACCAATTTAGCTGCTTAGTATGCAGCTAGCGTCAGCAACAAAAAAGCATGGCCTATCTGATTTGTCTAGCTCAGAGAAATACTTCAACTAAAAAGAGATAAATTTGTCAGCTTTGTTTTGAATCTTTTTTCCAGTTTGGTTGTATGATTATTTTGAATTCCCAATAACATGCTGAATGACTTTATAAATCAGGTTTGCATTGTATCTGTAGCTTATATTTATCAATAATGTTGATGAATTATATCAATATATCAGAATATTATGCAATATGTTTACAAGCTATCATGTCATAAACATGTTATTTAATTACAACCAGAATAGCCTGGTAACAATTTAATGAATTACTGTCAGTGTTATGGAAATTAGCGTTCGTTTACTTGTTTAACAGGCTTAGTGTTGGAAATATTTTAATAGTTTAAGTGCATAGTGAACCACCAGTGCAGTGAAGTCTTAAAAATTAATGTTTATAAATTGCTACCATAGATATTATTTACATTTTTGAATAGAAATCTTCAAAATATTCACTATAAATTATGCAGCTTTTTTGTTTAATTTGCTTTTTTATGAATAAATGAAGTAACACTCATGCATCTGTTGCATTGTCAATGTCCCAGTTCTGACAAATTTTTATGCTATAATTTTTTTAAAGACTTAACCTGTATTTCTTTGTGGCATTGCATTTGACTATTTTCTTAAGAATGGGCTCTTCAAAGTGCTTGTAATATTAATCTGTTGATGTGGATAACCTGTAGCTACGGCTTCTTTAGGTTTATTGATATAATTTTTTTGGGAATAATAAAGCTATATTGTAGAGTTTTACGTTTGTTGATCATGTATTGCTAGGTTTGTATTGGTACCAAACCAGTGGCACATCAAATGTGTAGCTATAATGTGAAAAAGTGGGTATACTAAATAACCATACAGGTGTACATATAATTAAAGTATTTGATAGATGGTAATATGTGTTTTATATGTTTGTATTTTCTCAAGGGCAAGTTAATCTACTTAAAGTATACGTCTTGTATACTGGTATATAGAGTATTCAAGTATCACTTTCTTTATACTAAATGCATGTATACAATGATAGAGTTTTATTTTTAATAATATAGTATAACTAATATTTTTAAACATTGGGTGACCTTCATGTTTTGATGAGGTAACATGTCCTAATTCTTCGGATTAGGATTTGGATAGCAAAAATAAATTTCGGATAAGGTTTTGGATTCGGATATTGATGAAAGTTTCGGATTAGGGATTTGGAGTCACAAAGTGTGAGAAATTTGCAAAAGAGCAAGAATGGTAAACTGATAATGATAAAAGCAATGAAACATCACTCTTAGAATTTGTTTTTATGTTCAAATACCCAACCAAAACCTTATGTGACGTAACAGTAATAATTATTTGCAGTCATAATTTTTTTTTACACAATAACTACTATCTTTTTGAATTTTGATGTTTTTCGACAATTTCACGTTTTTGACAATTTTCGGAGTAATATAAATTACGGAATTGCACCTTGCTAATCAAAAAGCAATTTTCTTCGCTTCATATTTTAGCAATGCCCATGAAGCAGGATATAGCGCTATTCTGGTCCATAGCATATCTTGATGCTTGAACTGGTACAACACAAAATTATTTTGTTTTGCTTCTACAGTTGCCTACTTCTATTTAGTTTTTCAAGAACAGCGATTATATACTCCAAACAGGCAGAAAAACTAAGAAATTTTAAAAGTGTGAGGATATTTTGAGCTTTAATCGCCCAAGGCAAATACCTGTGAAGACGAGAACATTTTTTGTTTAGTCCTGTATTTAATCCGATGATTTGTTTACTTTGTCAGGTTGATTTATAGTATACTCTTCGCTACGTTACGAAGTTTTGTAAGTCTCTTAGTGATCATTTGGGAAGACTGGAAAGTTGAGAGGCTTTATGTGGGTGCGGCCTTAATAGCAAATAGACAACCAACTGTAAAACATATAAAATCAGAGCCAAGTACATTAGCTACTAAGCAATTTTCATGTATAGTCGCTCCGAAATCTAGTCTTTCTGTTGCAAAAAATTAATTTAGTTCTCGTGCAAGAGTCTGGCGTTTTGATGGTTAGCGTAAAATCTAAGTTCTACCGTTGATTATTGGCTTTTGATGTCCTCAAGAACCTCCCTGATTGTTAGATTTTGAAGTTCAATATTATGTAATTGTAATTACATTTTATTCACCAAGTTGCCTTGGCCAGGAGACAGCAAAGGGACCTTTTGGTCTTCGAGTCAGTTAAGACTTTAGGGTGGTTCAAAGAAAACTTTTTTCCAATATGTTTTTCTCTAATGGGCTTTAGAGGTGTGGTTTGGTGCAAAAATAACCTTGCAATTTTTTTTGATTCTAATTAACATTTAAGGGTCGTGCACCTCCCTACGTTCTAAGCGCGCCCCCCTAAATCACAAAATTGCCAAATCTCATTAACCAATTGAGATAAAAACTTTAAATAAAAACCAAAAGTTGCGGAAGATCTAATTTTCCATAAGTGTTTAATACATTTTATTATGCTATCTGATCATATTTCAAAATAAATTAAACAAACTGTTTTTGTTCAAACTTTTAATTCAATGTTAACATTCAACTAAAAGTTTGAACAAAAACAGTTTGCTTAATTTACCTTGAAAATTTGATCAGATAGCACAATAAAATGTATTAAACACTGATGGAAAATTATATCTTCTGCATCTTTTGGTTTTTATTTGAAGTTTCTATCTCAAGTGGTTAATGAGATATCGCAGTTTGTGTTTTAGGCGGGAGCGCTTAGAATGTGGGTGGGAGCGCGACCCCTAAATGTTAATTAAAATCAAAAAAAAATTACATGGTTATTTTTGCACCAAACCACACCTTTGAAGCTCCTTGGAGAAAAACATAATGGATAAAAGCTTTTTTGAACCACCCTAATAAGACATATTTATGTCAAAAACATTGGTAAAAATGTTTGTTTTTCAAGATAATTACAGTAGAGTTTAATACAGCATTATTCGATTTAAAACAACCTAACTACCATCTTGTAGCGCAGCCTCACGAACCACAAGATGGTCGTTGGAACTACAAGATGATTGTTGGGTGGTTTTAAGTCGAATAATATACTGCATTTCAAATCTTCATTAATATCTTAAAAGACGAATATTTTCGCCAATAAGTTTGTCATAAATATATCTTATGTTGAAGTCAAAGTCTAACATATATAAAATTTGATAACAGCTTGACCCTAAAAATATACCCAACTGACTATTTATTACAAATATATTGACTCTATTGAGTTGTCCACTTAAAAAGTCACTTAATTACAATCAATCAATGATAATATGGCAGAAAATGTACAAAAATAAATTTGTGTTATTTCCGCGTGTCGCAATTTTAGAGGATATTTATTACTTTATTTGAAACTTTTCTTGTGCTACAGTCACGTATCTTCACAAAAAATCCCCTAATTGTCAATTAAAACACAAGTCCTTCAAAATGCGACAAACACATTGCGAAACAATTTCATTTCAGTAATAAAAATAAACGTAACATGTTACAAACAAATTTTCGATAACTTTCAAAAATTCGCCAAAACATAAAACCGTCCTTATCTCAAAACAGTAGAAATGTAGATATGCAGCTATAGCAAAGGACAGATAAGTTTGATGTCTTTCGTGGTCGACTCCTGGGAAATCATAACGACTTCCACTGGCAGTTAGGTGGCCAGATCAACCACCAACCCTGCAGCTACAAAGCAGCTTGAGTCATAAGATGCACAGAGCTGGACAGCGCTGTTTCGAGCTTTTAGCTCTCATTGGCAGCCCTCAGCTTCTCTAACGAAGTTATTCCCCAGCTGGAATAGCTTATTTGTTAAACTCATTTGTTAAACTAAACTTAAATGTTAAACTAAACTTATCGGTTATGATTTCCGTGGTCACACAAGGGGAACCCTTGTAGTAAGGATAGCCCATGGCTGTTCTTACTACAAGGGTTCAGCAATTTTTTCACTTGTTTTTTAAAGTACCACAAGTGAAAAATCGTTTATTTCCTAAAACGCCTCTGCCACTGTGCAAGCCCTTAAGGTTTGTCCAGTTCGGCCAAGAGTCTTGTCCAGCTGGGGAATAACTTTGTTAGAGTAGCTGAGGGCTGCCGATGAGAGCTAAAAGCTCGAAACAGCGCTGTCCAGCTCTGTGCATATAGCAAAGGAATGACGATATATCATAACGACAAAACGTCACAAAGGTAGCATTGTTTGTTCTACTAAACTGAAATAATGTGGTAGGAAGAGCAGAGTAAAAAAAAAATAGTAAAGACTCCAAACGGTAACGTGTAAAAATTTAAATCAAATAAAGTCTTGGAAGGAGTTTATTAGCAATAGCAACAGAAAATTTGCTTAACAAAAAAGCGCTGAAGCGCTACCGCTTTTTTGTCTGAAAAAACAGCAGCGTCGCCACTTTTCGCTGGTGACGAAAAAAAGTAGTGGCGCTGCCGGTACTGCGCTACCGCAAAAGTAGCGCGCTAGTAGCGCCGCTGTGCCCATCACTGGGTTTTAGCAAATAGATGATTTTAGCTATATGCATTTATAACTTCTGAAAAAGGGCTTTGTACCCTAATTTTACAATTTTAACTCCAAGTGTAAAAAAAGCCAATTAATTACTAATGTTTTTGTGCCGCTTTTCCGTGGTTTCACGTCAAACAGTTTTATAGAAAAAGTTTTTAAACTAACCCATTAAAGCATTTTCCTGGGCAAGGTTGAACGTCAAACTTATAGAAAAATGCTTTAAGACCAGCTTTGTCAGATAACACTAGGTTTCGAGCGAGAACGAGTTTCTATTGTAACTTTAGTGAGCTAACGTTGCATTTCTAACATAAAGTTACTCTGTTTTATTGACTTGAATTCGCTTCCCTTTGCAAAAAGATTTTTGATTAGCTGCATTTCATTCAAACTTGAAAAATAGGTCTGGGCTGATCGGCTGACAATAATTGTTTGTTTTCATTATAAAAGTGAAGCCGATATCCTAGTACAAAAGTAGTAAAGCTTAGAATAGTTTAATAAAGTCCAGTGGCAAGCTAGAAATATGCAATTGTGATTACATTTTATTCACCAAGTTGCCTTGGCAAGGAAACAGCAAGGGGACCTTTCGGTTTTTGTGTCAAGCTGCCACCTGCCCACCTGTCTACAACACACGGCGAAGGCTTCACAATGTCACTTTACTTGCTGCACGTCAAGCAGGGAAGCAGTGAACACCAAGTTTTATAATCTTTGGCTTGAACCGATCGGGAGTCGAACCCAAGTCTATTGCTTCAGTAGCAGAAGCTCAATCCATTCGACCACTGATAGTCAAAAACATTCATCAACAAAAACTTTGTGCTCTTTAATGGTCAAATGAAGGGCTTGAGTCTCTTTTCCATAGTCACCATCAATGTGCTGATGAAGGAATTGATAGACTTAACTGTTCAAAGCGTCCAAAAATGTTAAACACCATACTAACTGCATGGCGACTAAGTAGCACTAATTTAATCTTTTGTGACATTCTGAAAAGTTTCTAGAAGCTACAGTAACATTTTAAGAGTGATCAAAATTTATTTTGTCACTATTAAACTTTAGATTTTTTTTTAAGGTTGAATGTTTTTTTGTTTTTTTTTTGACAAATAAATGGGTTCAGTTTTTTTTCATTTTTGAAAAAGCGATTGTCTGTTTTTCGCGCATGGATTGGAAATGCCAATAAATTGTACTTTTGGTTTTGGAACAAATAACTCTTTCTTAAATTGCTCTTGAAGCTAAATAAGCAACATATGTGAGGTCAAAGACTGCCGAAAATGTGCCCAACGATGCTTTGGGGCGCCCATTTTTTGGTCTTAGATTCACGCTTAAATTTAAACAAAGTTATCGCCAAACGCGTTTGCACAATACCAGCAATCGACGTCGCCAACGAACTTTTTTTCGCGCAAATTACGCTCGAGTCGAAATTCGTAAAGCTAGGTAATTTTGATGCTGCAATCTTAAAAGCTCGATTGGATAATAGCAATTGCCATTGCAGACAGAATATGCTACAATTACGGTAGTTTGTACCCTTGAATAATTCTAGGGGGCGCCATTTGTCTGAAACATTTTTTTCATTTTATAAGGACAAATTTTTGAAAAAATGACGTCATTGCTAAAGTTTTTGAAAAAATGACGTATTGATGGCTCAAATTATAAATGAGAGTTAGGTTTTGGTTCCAAACCAAAACTTAATTAAATCGAAGTGATGGCGTCACAAACGTTTTAGATGACGTCATCTGTCAGGAGTTTTAATGGTAAATTTGAAAGAGTGTTTGACCAAACGAAACATTGCAAAACTTTTTTTATTAAATTTACATTTGGGAGAATTATATTGAGAATTCAATGGATTAAAAATCAAAAACTGTGTTGTCAGTAAAACTCTGGCCTAGTAGGCACCGGCGTAGCCAGTGGGGGGTAGGGGGACCAGTTCCCTCCTTTTTGAAAGAGCACAATTTCACAAAAATTATTCAAAAATTAAAATGTCAAAAAACTGCGGTAAGCTAAAAACGGTTAATTCAAGTGTAATTCTACCCTAAGTTGCAAACAAGCAACGTCAAAACTTTTAAAGTGGGAATGCATGTATACTCAGTCTAGATATTTAATGAAAATATGAGATCATTGCGTTGCCCGTATCGCGCTGTCGTGGAATGATAATGTCTCGTCAGCATACCGCATTGCTTTTGCGGGAAAACGCGAACGATACAGAAAGCAGCACGATTTCGCACCAAAAAACAAAATTCATTTGTTCAAAACTCATCATTTTCCAAAATGGAACAAGTACAATCGGAAACCGGCGAGAATTTGGGGCGGCCGAGATCTGATGCACATCAGTACACAAATTAAATGTCACCATAGTCAAATCGTATTTCGACCCTAATAATTTTCGAGAATACTTTATTGGAAAACAATCGGAAAAAACACTAATCACAGAAGGAAAGTAAAGCTCTTTTAAGAAAATGACCCTAAGTTTACTTTGAGCGTTGAAATTGATTTTTCATTATACTGTATATTAGGTCCGTTTTACCGGTCACGCGTATTTATGCGTATAAATATACGCATGTCATTTGATTGCATGCATTTTGCCGGTTTTTCTTTTTTTTGCGTTTACATGGAATAAGATATCAGACGTAATTGGTCTAAACCGTTTTATGTATCTACATTTAAACCAACTGTCTAGTGAGCCCGTTTATCTGATAAACGACTGAATCACAGTAATATTACTCAAAAAGTTTTTGTGAATTACCAAAAGCGAAGTTACGATTTCAGCTTAATCCTTTAATTTTATTTTCAGCTGGAGTTGGGGAACGGCGATCGACTAGTTTGATTCAATCTAACAACTTCAGTCTGCGTAATGCCAAATGTTTAATACCGTAAATAACATGCTATTTTATTTTTAGGAAATCTTTATCGATCAATTTTTATGTCCGCATATTACACTGTATAGCTGTGTTGATTATGAGCAATGTTCTCATTGTCTATGAGAGTAGCGAGTCCGGCGACGTGGTCCAAATTGCGTCAAAGTCTACATTGAGCGAGCTGATTGGTTGCGAGCAAAAAGTCGCGTAGACGCCATCCGCCTAATGCTGATCTACACTGTGCGTAAAATTGTGAGCGCAAAAGTTCGTCTTTAGTTCATTTTAAACCAAACTTTGGTACGCTCGGCATATCGCCTTATCAGCGTATAAGTAGCCAGTTGTTTTAAACAAGCTAACGATATGCCCGTACGTTCATGATTTTACGGCCGGACGTAAAAATTTGCTCTGGAAGCATTCTTATACGCAGTTTTCGGCGCAAATCAAATTTTGATCGCGGGCGTATACCATATAAATAAAAATAAACACATTGTATTTCGTAATGACCAGTTTTTCCGCGAACGCCGCGTTCAGATTCGCATTATTTGATTGAAACAACTGCATATAAGGAATTGGTCTGTTGCTATCGCATTATTTTTGCTTAATACTTACATGCTTATTTCCTTCCAACGATAATAATAATAGTACAGCAATCAATCAAACGAA
Source organism: Trididemnum nubilum (assembly GCA_963965965.1). Classification (NCBI taxonomy): domain Eukaryota; kingdom Metazoa; phylum Chordata; class Ascidiacea; order Aplousobranchia; family Didemnidae; genus Trididemnum; species Trididemnum nubilum. Next base: position 4,060,171 of record OZ014487.1, read on the forward strand.
ACTTTGTATTGGCAAACCACAACACAGCACATTTTTTTCGGTTTGAAGATAGCAAGCAGTATGTGGTGTCAACTGTCAGTAAACATAAATAATAATAGGGAGCACATATTTTTTCAAAAACCAATCGTTTTCGGGTGTAGGTGGGGATTGTTTGTATGTTTTGCGAATTGTGCCTTTCATTTGTCCCTAATTTGTTACAATATACTGTGGTAGACAGGTGGGAAGGTGGCAGCTTGACTCGAAAACCGAAAAGTCCCTTTTCTGTTTCCTGGCCAAGGCAACTTGGTGAATAAAATGTAACTATAATTATTCGAAAATTGAAATATTATTATGCCAACTTGCTTGAATAATAACGGCAATCTGCGATTTAAAAACGCGCTTTTTTGTATCCGCTGTTGCATCATCAAATAAAGTCAAATCTTGAAACCACTTTAATTTTATTCTTTATCATTTATTTATTTTTTAAGCGTCTGCTGCATGAACGACAGCAGGACTTCAACCTGTTATCGCTTAGCTTTTTTCCAGTAGTCCTAAATAAAAACTTTCCGATTTGCATATTATGCTTTAATCATAACAAAACGTTTTGTCCCTCCCCTTTTTTTTTATTTCTGGCTGCGGCGGTGGTAGTAATAATCAAGCAGATAAAACTTACACCTCCCAATATCGGATAAAAATAAAATAAAGTATTCTACAGTCAGAGCAAGAAAGGCCATGTTTATTAAAAAGCTCCCTCACCCAGTTAAAGTTAAGCGGCAATTTTAGATCAAAATGCAAGCATTAGCAAAGATAGAAAAATTGTTAAGACTGCAAATTATCAAATATTAGCGAAGTTATTATACATTAATTAGGTTTTGCTCAAATGTTATTCAAAAATCTAGCTGATTAGATAAGTTTTTGATCAGATATTATTTTAGATTAATTAGATAAGTTTGTTCAAATGTTATTCTAATTAATTAACCCTTGTCCGACGGCATAATTTTACACCGCTAACAGGCTGCATAGATACAATTGTACCCAAACTTATTTTGTGGGAAATCTGTTGTTGTAGGTATAATTTTTGAAACAATTGAAGTTGATTCAAACAGTAAACCTTTCAAGACTATGCTACACAATTACGAACCCCTCACACAACGTATTGTGACGTCATAATTCATACCGATGAAATTCTAAATACTGGCTTACACACAACGTGTTCGCGAGTCTCGCGTTTAAATTTTGTACTGGTTTTATTATGAAGGGAAAAAAGCAAATTTTTCCTTTTTTTCCTTTCATAATAAAACTAACACGAAATTTAACGCGAGACTCGCGCATGCGTAGTGCGTAAACCAGCCGTAATGTAGATTGTCCATCATGCTTTTAGGTGTTTGGAAACACAGGCTGTGCGTTGCTGCTATTCCACTACTTTTGAGTCAGTCAGAAGAAACGTTGTAAAAGTTTAGAAGCGCCAGAAGTACATAGAGTTTAATTGTGCAAAGCAGTAACTATTTTTCTTCTGAATAAGCCTTTTAGCCTCTTACGCTTGCCTAGTCAGCCAGTTTTACAGTAGCCAGCCCTTACAGTAGTTAGCCAATTCTTTAGCCAAATTTTACCGTGCAGTAGTTACCCAGTTACCTGTTTATAGCCTGTTAGCCTCAACCTTGTCACTAGTGCGGTACTGCGCATAACCTGTAGCAGTAGAAGTACGGAGCTGCAGTAGCAATATTGGCAGGTTTTGTAAAATTACACTTGATGTCTGGTATATTTACGATATCATCTGCAAGTTGTTTCAGATGTTTTACATTACGAGATATTTTAGTTCTATTTTAGAAAGCTGTTTATTTTTATCAATTTGCTGAATTATTTTGAGTGCACTTGGAGCTGGATCTAGGAGCCACAATTCACAAGAACGAAGGTTAGTAGGCCTATATTACGATCTCATGACTAATTTTATACTTTTCCAAATCGACTAATTACTTTACGTAATTTTATTTTTATATTTTTTACAGATATACGGATGATGAATTGAGGCAAATGAGTGAAGAATCGGATTCTGAATACAAAGAAGACTCGTATGATGCATCAGATGACGAAAACTATATTCCAGAAGCGAATGGTGGTACCGGTTGGCTCTCCAGAAGATTCAGACATCGAGCAAGAAATGATCATTGAGCAAGAAGAATTATACGATTCGATTAAAGTGTTGAGGATGAGCCTGTGCCTCAAACCGTCAGCAGTATCTGGATAACCTAGGATGAAACAGAAAGGAGTAGCAACCCATTAGCAAGCGCACAAACAAGATCTCGTAACATTCTGCGTCAAAGGGGTGGACCTGCAGCAAATAGTAACCTGCTTACACCAAATGAGTGATTCAAATCAATAACGAGACCAGAGATTTGTGAAATCGTATTATGAGAAAAAAATCGAAAGAGCAAAAGAGTGTGTGATGCTTTCAACAATGATCTGGTAAACAGGTTTCCTTTTGCGTCTGGAAGGCCACTATCACAAACATTCCAGCCTTTTACCGAAGCTGAGAGCTGCTCGCATTTGTTGGCGTTCTGATTGCTGCTGGTGTACACAGACAAAACAAAGAGAATCTGAACGATATGTGAAAAAGTGATCCTTTACCACTTCTACATGCAGCTATGTCTCGTGACCGGTTCAAAATGATGCTCAGATTTATTAGATTTGACAACGAAAACACCTGCGCAGAACGCGTGCATACAGATAAGGCTGCACCAATACGAGACATATGGATTATGTTGAATAGAAAATTGGAAAAACTCTACAAGCCTTATGAATGAATTACCATCGACGAAAAATTATTTCTATTTAGAGGTTATACTAAATTTACACAGTACATACCATCTAAACCTGCTAAATATGGCATTAAGGTTTTCTAGGCTTGTGATGCATCAAACGCATATCTACTGTAAGGTCAGATTTACACTGAAAAACCAATAGATGGTCCCCGACAAGTAAACGTTGGCCAGCGATCAGTTCTGAACCTGCTCAGTTTGTACAAAGGCTCTGGAAGAAATGTTGCAACGGATAAATTTTTCACAACTATGGAATTAGCTAAGGTATTGAACTCCTGGAACATGACTTTAGTTGGTTCAGTCAGAAAAAACAAAGATTTCTGCCAAGCAACATGCAGCCTACCAAGGAAAGGCCTGTTTATTCAACCAATTTCGCCTACCATCGTGATGCAACAGTCTCTTCATATGTGCCTAAAAAAAAGAAAGCAGTTGTGCTTTTGTCATCTACGCTCATGTCAGGAAAAGTTGAAGAAACACAATCAGCCAAGCCAGAGATAATAAAATACTACAACAAAACAAAAGGCGGTGTTGATACTATGAAAAAAAATGCTGGTCGAGTACATTGCGAAACGACAAACGTTGGGGTGGCCATTGGCATTTTTTTACAAAATGATTGACTTTTCTGGCTGGCATGCTACGTCATTTATAGAGAACACAGCGCAAGGTTTAGGGCAAAGGATCAAGAAAGAAAGTTTCTGAAAGAGCTTGCCAATATGCTGTATATGCCCTCGATTGAAGCTCGTAGTAACAATAGGATGGTGACGAGGAACCGTTTTCTTCGAGGCGAAGTGGAAATGGTGCGTGAACGACAAATTGTGACGTCGCGAGAAAATGCTGCTATCGCTCATGCTCCTCATGGCAGTCGTGGACGTACTCCAATTGTTGGCAGTTGTTGTGTCTGCCTAGACCAGAAGAGAAAACAGCAAAAACCAGGAAAGCGGTGTGATTTGCGGGCAGCCTGTGCTACGAACATTCAATATCTGTAACGATGAGCATTCCTAGTTAAAATGAATAAACTCTTCTTCCTTTACTTGTTTCTTCACGTTGTAGATACATTGATTGATTTGTGTTGTTTTAATAAAATAACATCATCTTTAAAAAATTATGATTAAGAATTTTGGGATTCATTCCAAACAAAAGGTATATATAGGTACAATAGTACCTATGCCGCCTGTTATGGGTGTAAGAAAAACTTTATGCGATATACAAGAAATGTGAGAACATGTTTGACTGAAAGTTTTCTTGAATAAACCTATGCAAGAATGTAGAGATGTCAGAAAATTTCAAGTATCTATGAATTATAGCAAAAAATTTATCGCTATTTGAAATCGCAAAAGTTACAATTGTACCTATGCCGCCGGACAAAGGTTAAATAAGTTTAGTTTAGATGCTAGACGTATTCTAGAATAGATTTAGCACCATAGATTGCAGAAGTATGCTAACATAGTATTTTGCATAAGATAACAATATTATCAGGCATTGCAAAACGGTAGAAATTTTGTTCCTATTGGATATATTATTGTGCTCGGGACATATTTTTATTAATTTACATATAATTGCACTAGTTGTTATTTTTTAAAAACCATTGCATATAGGAGGATGATGCAAGTCCTCGGCCAAGAACTCGAAGATGTCTTAGACTTAGAACGTCAAAATGATGATGATGCTGATACTCTCAAAGTGTTACAATGTTTCTTTTTTCAAATTTATTATCAAAACTCTAGACAGATGACGTCATCAAAACCGTTTGTGACATCATCACTTCGATTTAAGCAATTTTTGATTTGAAACCAAAAACCTAACTCTCAATCAATCAATCAATTGTTTATTTTGTCGCGACAACAACACAGTTTCAATTGATATCATCACGAAAAAGCAAAAACAAACGATTAGTAAAAAAGCAGCTTGAAAAATTTAGGTAATTCGGCGACAGGGAGGCTACGAAAAGACCTCATCGGTCATCGAGTCAAAGCAGCCACCCTATATGTCTACAATTCGAAGAGAATTGTTGAACGTCAAAAAACAAAAACAAAATGCTATTTTTTCTTTTTAAGAACTTTAAGTCTATCAATTGCTCGAATAAAATGCGACAACAAGAGGACAAGCTCATAATCAGATGTACAATTGTAAAAGATATTCTTTGAGTTTGACTTTAAAGGAATGCTTGGGAAGATTTTGTATTTCCATGGGTATTGAGTTCCACACGGAAACACCCTGATACCTGATGCTACGTTGCAAGCGGTTTGTGCGATAAAGAGGAATATGCAATTTGTTTTTGTTTGAACTGGATCTGATAAAGCGATGGGAAATTTGCAAGGATTTTTGGAAAAGATGAGAAAATACGGAAGAGGATGGCAGTTTGTCATGTAAAAAATCATGAACTAGTTTGGCAATTTCAAATTTATACAAATCAGAAAGTTTCAGGATTTTTAGTTGACCGTAAAATGGAGTTGGGCTTTCTCTGGTAGTACCACTACCCATAATTTTAACAGCTTTGTTTTGAATACTTTCTAATTTACTCATATAGGTAGGAAACGTAGATCCCCATGCGACCAATCCATAAAGAAGGTGAGGGTGAAATAGTGCGAAATGAATTTTACATAATGCCTTCAGAGGCAGCATGGCTTTCAATCTTTATAGTATTCCGACGCCTCTAGATAATTTGCTTTCGATGATTTTTATATGGTTCTGAGAATTCAATTTGGAATCGATCATAACTCCTAAATATTTAGCAGTTTCTGAGATTGTTATCGGGGAATTATCAATTGTGATATTGACGTTAGTAATTTGGGTGTTTAGTTTTGGGGAGATTAGGATTGCGGTAGATTTTAATGGGTTTATAGTTAGTTCATTGGCATTACACCAATTATAAAGTTTTTTTAGTTCCATATTCATTTTATCCTGCAAAGTGCTTACTTTTTCATGGTTAATTATTAGGCAAGTAACATCAGCAAATAGCCTTGGTGGGGTTTCAATAGCCATGGGCATGTCGTTAATATATATCAGAAATAAAAGGGGGCCTAACGTACTTCCTTGTGGGACTCCGAAATTATTCCGCTGTGTTTTAGAGCTAACACCATTTAAGTTAACGAATTGTTCTCTTTCAAGATAAGAGTTGATAAGATTTAGCGGGGAGCCACGTATTCCGTAATGGTCGAGCTTACATAGTGGGGTCCTATGACAAACAGTGTCTTAAGCCTTTTTTAAATCAAGAAATATCGCTCCAGTGCAATGTTTTTTATGGATATTGTCATAAGTAGTAGTGACAATGTCTAATAGAGCTTGTGAAGTAGAAATATTCTTTCGAAAGCCGTACTGCTCCGGAATTAGGATCTTATGTTTATCAAAAAAAACAAACGAATCGATTATACAGCATGCCCTCAAAGATTTTTGAAAAACAAGTAAGGATAAAAATCGGCGTGTAGTTGCTTGGATTGCTTTTGTTACCATTTTTGTGAATGGCAACAATTTTTGCTATCTTACAAGCATCAGGAAAAATACCATTTTCGAAGGAAAATTTGACAAACACACAAAGATAGTTGGCAATTACAAAAGGGGCTGTTTTAAGGAAGAAAGGAGGAATATTGTCATGGCCGACAGCTTTGTTCACATTAAGGGAACAGATGAGTTCCACGATTTCATTGACAGTCGGATGCTCAAGAAAAAAAGATGAAGCTGTGCGCTTTTTTAAAAAAAATTTAAAAGGTTCGTTAGATTGCAATGAAATGTTGTTGGCTAATTTTTTACCAATAGTGCAAAAAAAGTTATTAAATTCTTCACATTTTTCTGTTACGCTACAGTTGCCGCATATTTCACTGATTTGGGAACTAGTAGTAGGTACTTTAGATGTTTTTCCCGACGCAGGAAGTAATTTTCGCAAAATTTTCCATGTCTTTTTCGCGTTACCTTGGTGGTTTTGCAATTTAGATTTAAAATAGGAACGTTTAGACATTGCTTTTATTTTAGTAAGCTTGTTGGAGTATCGTTTGTAAAACAATTTTTGATTTACATTACCGTACAGAAAATTGGTTTTAAACATGAAATTCTTCTTCTTAATTGATGTTAGAATTCCTTTAGTAATCCAAGGTTTTTTAAGCAATTTTCTTTGCCTTCTTGAATACCTTTTTAAGGGAGCATGTTGACTGATAGTTCTAGATATTAGTCTGTAGAATTCATTGAAAATTTCATTAAAATTGTTTCGAGTAAGGCCAGGGACACTTGAAAAATAATTGGCCAGAGTTTGATTCAAGTTTTCGTTAAACGTGTCGCTGTCAAATTTTGATTTGTCGCGATAATAGCCAAATAATTCTTCAGCTTTTTTATAGGTAGGCACATTACCTATTTGGTAGTAAAGCGGGTAGTGGTCGCTAATGACTTGTGTTTGTATTACTTCGGGTTCAAGACTATGCTTAATGTCATTCGTTAAAACGTGGTCAATTATTGTGGCACTTACGTCAGTGACTCTGGTTGGCAATGTGATGAGCGGTAGAACACCATGACTTAGTAACATATTTATATACCGATTAGCAGCGGTTGATCGGTGAACGGGAGATATGTTGATGTTAATATCGCCAAGAACGAAAAAGCTTTCATTGCTTGAACATAATTCAGTTATACAAGTTGACAGATCTTCGATAAAATTGTCTACCTTAGAAGCATCAGGGTGACGGTAAACAATGCCAATGGTAAAGGTCCAGCCCATATTATTGTTTAAATGTATCCATAAAGATTCAGAATTTGCTAGTGCAAATTGGCTTCGGCATATTCTAAAACTCGTATCATCATGAACATACACTGCCACACCACCAACCCTATTAATTACAGGACTAACGTGAGCAAAGCTGTAATTTTCAAGGCCAAGATTTAGAAGGGGTTGAGATATAATTTGGGATTCTGAGATACATATAACATGAGGTTTATGTTTCAGAAGTTCTAAAAAATCAAAAAAGGAGTCGAAATTTTTATGCAAATATCTCGCATTCACATGTAGTAGCATCAAGGTATCACGGTCGTTAAAATCGTTAAAGGTAAAAGTAGCATCTCGATACTTGCATTTTTTATTGTTTTTTGTAAGTGAGCCGAACTAGCTGTCGCACAAGTCGAACTGATCAACAAGAATATTTGTGGCTGTTTGACTCGGACAGACAAAGTCGAGTAGATCCCCGTCATTCGAAGTATCAAACGCCGTGCCATTGATTGCAGGAGAGCAGTCAAGTTGAGTAGGGTTGAAAGAATTGTCAAGACTCATTATGAACAAGGCGAGCTCATGAAAAAACAAAATTCACAAAGTCAGCAAACTGCACTGAAACACAATAATACACGAGCCCTGAATTAATAGAAAAAAAATCAAATTCTAGCAGACTGAGCAAATTTGGCTATTCATTGATAGGAAGCAGAGCTAGGTCTTCTATTCTAACGGTAGAATTACTGAAAATAACTCTGTCATTGAATATTGTAACAGTATTAAGTACAAGAGTAAGTGTGACCAATCCAGTCATCTTATAATTATACCACGTGTACTTGTAGTAGCATTAAAAAAGGAATAGGGTATAGTACTGTATGTTTACGACTCATTAAAAAATTAAAGTCAATTATTATTGGGGCTAATATGGTGATAAAATGAGTATTACATAAGAACACTTAGTAAGCCATCTCTGAGTTTGGCAATGGCAAACGCAGTTTAGTTAAAAGCTCGTTTACCTTCAATTAAAAGACAGTATTCACCATTTTTAATCATCCAAGTTGCCTGTTTCTAATTGCGCCGGGCTTCCTTGCAAAGAGGAAGTACTGTAACTTCTTTTTTGTTGGTAAAGCTCGTTTGGCAAATGTTCAGTCACAAACACTTAGCTCTTCGAGTCCTTCTCACGGTCCTGATTGTAAGTTTTCAAAAATTTTAGGCGCTGCATAATTATTACTTTATCGTTGTTGTTTGCCAGTTTAAATATTATCGGCCGGTTGACTTTGACACCATTAGTTTTAAAAGGATGTTGGGGCAGTCTGTGTACGTCGACCACTTTCAAGTCATTCGCTTTTTCTAATTGGAGGGCTTCAATTAAAAAGTTTCGAAATATGCTATTAGTTTGAGTACGAGTCTCCCAGTCGTTATCCAGGTTTTCTTCTAAGCCGTGCACTAATAAGTTGAACCGTTTGTTATAAGCATCGCGACTAAGTTGTTCACGTTTAATGGCCTCAACATAATTTTTAGTTTCATCAATTAATTCGGCAATTTTCTGTTCCTGTTCATCACACCGCTTTTTAAGATCTTCAAGTTTGCTGACGTCAGCCTTTTTTTCCACAATTTTATCTATTTTTTCCTCGTACTCGTCAAGTGTACTTTTTAGTTCATCAACTTTACTAGCATCAGCTTTATTATCAAGAATTTCTTCTATGGCTTCACATCTTTTGGTAAATTTTACATCCAATGACAAAATCTCTGTGTGATAAGCAGCAATCGTTTCCTCAAGTTTGTCAAGGCGCTTCGTCACTTTTTGTTCAATAATTTTCTCAAACGTTCGGATCATATCTTCCATTTTTAATAAGACCGGTAGTAGCTAAGAATTTAGGTAACAATAATTCAACCAGTATAATCAGTTTTGTCAAATTATTATTTGCTCTTGTAATCTTTTACTGCCAACGCTTGAGACCTGTTCAACTTTTTGCTTTGTTTTGATAAGCGTTAGAGCTGCAGCTGGCGATCTCTGTCAAATTGCTTCCGCTCAAAATTTGCTTGTTTACTCCATGACTGCAAACTGCAAATTCACAATTTGAGTCATCAATACAGAAGACGCCATTTTTCCGAAACTTAAAATGTGGCAATGGCGTCACCAACAATGACGTCATCAATTCTAAAATAAATCTGTTTATACCTGCACTTGAAAATCAATTACGGTTTAAAATTTGATTCTTCCATAACTTTTGGATTGGCTGTTGGACAGTAAAGGCTCTTTGACACTAGATGGCAGACTTTAAAGGCCAAAAAAAGGAAAAGTCCCGTGTCCAAAACATGGAAATTTGTTTTTGGTGACTCAGGACATGGTCCTGAGTCATCGTGCCAAATTTTAGCTTATTATAAATTTTTCCGGGTTTCAATGTATTTAGTCGTATTTCTACTGGACTATAGTGCTGAGTCTAATCGATTTTCATTCGCTGAAAATAACAATATACTGAATTTTAGAGAACACTATTAAAATGCCTCATTTTTGAACAAGAGTTGGCTTAATTTTTGCCTAAAAATGATTTTTTAACGGTTTGGCATCAAATGGTAGACAAAATAAAATATCTTAAAATAATTAAATTACCTAAATGCAAAGTTATTAAAATATTTTCATCCTTTACAAGAATTCAAAATTTGTTCACTCCATTTTTGATTTTTTGTGTATAGTCATAATTTTCTTATTGAGTAGAATAGAAACAAACGCGCGGAGAAAAAGAAAAAAAAAACATACAAGCAAAAACGGTTGCTTTTGTTGCAAAAGTTTTTTGTGGTCACGCGTTTTTGACTGATTTCATTTGGCCATAGAGTAGAACAAGTGGACCGTGAAGAAAAAGCCGTGTTGATTGAACGAATTGATATTCTAAAGAACAAGTAAACTGTGAGAAAAAAGACAAAACTGTCAGTTTCCAGTTTACTAGTAAAGAGCCTATGGTTTGCCAATCTTCAATTTTGCACATGACTTTAAGAATTTAAAAATTGCATAAAGAGTTAAAAGTTTTCAAAGGAAATGTAAAAACTTTTTAGCGGTGGCAATTTTTAGCATAATATTCTCTTAACATAGATAACGAAAGCAATAAATGTAGATTGAAATGGGAATAAAGGCAAAAATTAACTCTGATTCAACCGGCGACTATCAATCTTTTTGCGAATATTAATACAAACGAGAATGACCTAGCTGCAACCCTGCGGTTACCCAAGTGTGGAAAATTAATAGTCCGTCATGAACCAATGCTATATGAAAACAAATTAAGTCGTCTTTTTCTACGCCAAAATGCTTTGACTAAAACTTTAATCATGGCAATTTAACTTTCGTTATCATGCTGTTTTTTAACGCCCGTTTTTACTGTAGGTTTGTCTCTTAATTCTTTGTAAACATTTTGCTGTTGGTAGCCCCAATATACGGTCTAACTCTAATCTAATTAATCAAATTGGGCTCATTCTGGCCCGAGGAGGTCATTCATGTCTTTTGAGTACAAGGCAGCAAGTTTAGGTTATTGAAACTTATTTTGGATTTAAGTACAACCAAATAACATTATGTTGTAACAATAAAAGGCTTCCAAGCGATTATGTTTGCTAAATCAACTTGTAAGCAGAATCAACTGTACAATATCTTTTGAAAATGTCAACTTACACAAAAGTTGCTTAAATTGCAATTACTCAATACTAATTTGCTGAAAAAACATTTTTTAATATCTGGTAGAACTTTTATATCTATTCATATCAAGACTGCTTGGTGTATCGATTATTGTTTTTTGAAATGAAGTAGGATTGCAAGACGAATGTAAGACGATCAAATGAAGTAGGATTATAGGATGTGATCAGGGGCGGCTCGTAGCTTAAAGGGGGTGTTGCAAAGAAGAATACTTCAAACAGACAAACTTAAATAGAGCATGTATAAATAAGCTATTGCCATGAAAGAGAACGAATTATAAACCTATTTTTAACAGTTTTAGTTACATTTTTAGAAAGTTTTTTAGCGCTTTTGTTTGTTGATTGAAACAAAATGCAACACGAGTGAATTTTAGAGTACTAGCAAAAGGGCATATTATGGCGGCTCTACAGTGTACTTGATTCTGCTGATAAGAAAACGTAAGTATGTTTGCTTCCACGTGTTTGCTTAGAATGAGAATCCTAACACTAAAAGCACAATTCAGACAAATTTATCAGTAACGTCACTATCGAGAAGAGAGTTACCGCAGGCCTATTGCCAGAAACGCAAGCAAGCGGTTTGACACAAAAAAATAGAAAAATAAGCATACAACACAAAAGAGCACAGGAAATAAAAACAACAGAGCTCAAACTAACAATCAAATTTGATTTGCGGTTAACCACGTTTGCGCGAGCGAGTCAAAGTTTCTGGCAGTTAAACTGGGTCAATACACGAAAGTTTCAAACAATCAATTGACGCAGTTCTTGAAGCATTAGCAATCTCAATTGAAAAAAAAAAAAAAATTTAATGCAGTATGATTAGAAATCATATGAAAAACACGAAATTTTTGGGAAACTGGCGCTTCCAAATCTCGAATTTATAAAGTAAGCACTTTGACCGATGTGACCCAAATTTTCCGATGTTGCTAAACAGCAATAATTGAATCTTCCGAAGTTGATATTATAAAACCCATCTGTTTGCCATTTAATTCTTTTAAGCGAGTACATCGTAACTGGACGTGATGTCTTTGTGAACTTTTAAGTCAGTTCTGCTTATTTTAATTCAGCGATGATTTAATTATTGAATTATTTTTTGGTATTGTGACGATATGGCTTGTAAAAAAATGTCGATATATTTTGCCTTAACATTAACAGAATCCAGCAAAGTACCAGTAGCAAAATTAATACCAAAGCTGGAAATTTGAAAGTTGATCAAAACCGCTAGAAATGTAAAAAATCTTCTAGAGTCAACTTTTAAATTTAGACCGCGGTCAATGCAATGTTATCAAAAAAGCCATCGCTAATCTTGGCGAATTCCATGAGAAGAGACAGACGGCTCGTGGAGCTGCGGCAAACATCTTAATAGCAAAAAAAAAGCAACTAAAATCATACATTAAAAAGTATTAAATTGTTTTTGATAAAATTCTGTAACTGTAGAAAAACATAACCTGGCTTCAATTTTTGTTGTTTGTTTTACTACATTGAAATTCTATGAGAAGATTTCTAGAAATAATACTTCACTCAATGATCAAGGAGGTTTCTAGTCTCAAGGCTTTCACATTATTGCATCACTAATGTCATTTCTTGCAAAACTTTTTATATGTTCTAGTGTGAGTGAAGGCAAACATTGTCGAATGAATTTTACTCACGTAAGTTATTCTCGTTGTAGCATGTTTGTTGGTTTAAACTTTCCCCATCCCATTCGCATGTGAAGTTTTCTTTGTTGTTGCATTCGCATCTGCTAGGGAGATCTGATGGACAATCACTGCACTTTGCTTCGTCATTGTGAGTTAACCACGGACAATCTATCTTACCATTGCAGTACCAACTTTCCTCACATGTGCGGCTCCTGTTACAACAATTCATATTGTCAGCAACAAAGCTGGTGTGACCGATTCTTTTCATTGAGCTCTCTTTTGAACTTGAGTTACCAGTCTTCGACAAAATGCTTGATGTAACATATTTTTTGTTTGGAAATGAGTTATCCACAATTGGTTGTTCAATAACAAGGATTGTTGTAGCGAAGCAATCATGTCTCGTCAATCATTGCAGCCGGCTTGTTTTTGTCGTTAATACACTTTTATTAACAGAGTCACGGTGACCATCGAAAGCGAATTTTGGTCAAAGACTAAAAAGCCTTAAAATAATTCATATTTTGAACGTTTCAAACTAACTTTGCTCATTATCAGTAGAGCTAAGTTAATTCAAATTGTTTGAAATGAAGATTAATTTAAAGGTTGTTATGTTTTTAACTAAACTAAGCTGATTTGTCGTTTTTGTGTCAAATGCTTTTGTTGTTTTTTGAAAGTGCATATTTAGAAAGTGCATATTTTGGCCTGAATTACCCTTGGTTGGCTATCATAAGCGTAAACCGTATCGATAGGCTATGCAGGATGAAGCCTATTGTGCCTCAAAGTCTAGAGATCTCGAAATTCTATTCCAAATTTCGCAATTTTATTAAAAACTTGACAAGCGTAAACCCTATCAAGCTTTTAAAACCAGAACACTTTACCCAACTTACTGGTTTCAACCACTTTTAAACATCCATTGCCAGATTTTAAAATCATAATAAATGCAATTATCACGAGTAGTCTAGGAAGCTTTAATATCGTTAAAATCACAATGGTTTTGCGAAATTACAAAAATTGTCCAGCGGTTTTGCCCCCTGACCGCCTTTTGTGACATTCAGATATATTTTAGCTTTGGTTTAGACGAGTTGCAATGAAGTTTAAGATTTTTTGGAGGTTTTGAGACAAAAAAATCTAGAATTCCGGAAGATGTAAATACGGCTCTGGTTGTACTCTATTTTAAGACTGTAACTATTTCTTATGTCCTTACAAATAAACTTTTCAACACTATTGTAACCAGGCGCGCTAGTAGGATTTTGTTTAGGGAGCTTGAACCAAAAGCTAAAACTTTTTCGAACAGAAAGTGTCTCAATTGGGCAGCGTGTTGAGCAAACTGGCGTGACTCAAGGTTGTCAAAGACCGGGGGTGGTCTGGGGCAGAAAACCTTAGCCGCTGTGTAATTTCTGTAATTTTACAAAAAAAAAAGGCATTTTAACGTCATTTAGATCACGTTTCAGTAGCGTAGCCAGAGGGGGGCGGGGGTAGGGGGGCTCTAGCTCCCCGATTGACCTGCCAACCAAAATGCGAAATAAGACAAATAACACGTTTTTAGCTCTTCTGAGACTGTTTTTTGCGCTGGAATGGACTAAAAAGTGATTTAAAGCATCTTTTGAAACATATATTCAGGGGGGGCTGAGTTGTCGAAAATTTAAATTACAAATCAATGAAAACTTTGAAAAATGCCCAAAAATAAACAATCAGATTTGACTGCTGTGTAAAAACGCCAAATATAGGTTTAGTATAAACTCAAAAATAAAACGGGGGGGGGGGGCTATTCAGAGTTAGTTAATTACCAATCACTTCTCTCAAATATCCTTCCGTTAGCCCCCCATCCAATTATTTTTCGTTATCAAATATAGACAAAATCGATTACAGCAAGTGAGTTTTATTGTATGATAGGATTGTATGATTTTGAAGAGAACTGCAATGTTATCATTAGCCACTTCCCACATAGTCCATTCATGCAACCAGTTGAATCATGTTGAACTGCCAATTTCTACGCCACGTTTTAAAAGCATTATTTTTTATTAAAAATAGCTCTAAAATTAAGCTTTTTAAATTAAGCTCCCCCCCATTGCGAATTTCTGGCTACGCACCTGTCACGTTCTGCACAATTATAAAGCCATTTTAAAGAGCTAAATTACTATAACTCGGAAAACAGCTGAAGAATTAAAATTTCCAACCCCTTTTACTTAAATTTCAAGTCCAAAACACGTTTAAACGCTTGCATTGTTGGTTTAAATTTTTAAAGTGGCTTGGCTAAGGGTCGTAAGGAAGCTTCAGGTTCAATAGGTTCTCTCCCTGGCAGCGCCACTAATCATGACGGCTGTCTGATAAAAAAAAGAAATTAAAGCTGTCTTAAATAAATTTATGGTAGCGCCGTTTTATCTATAGTTTACTTTGAGCGAGTTTCAAACCCGGTTTTATTATTTACGTTAATTTGTATTTGGAGGCCAAGACTCGTTCCTCAAGACATGTATTTAATTTATTGAACCGCTACAAACGTTGAAATCTGGTAAATCCGGTTGCTGTGAAAGTTTTCTTGTTTCCTTTTATATGACGTAAGTTACTAATTTTCGTGTTGACCTAATTGAATGCAAATTTTAAAATTTGTAAGCTGGAACCTTGCGATGTCAAATTTTTATGGAAGGCCTTATTTCACCAGAAATTTTTATGTAGTTTTTTATTAATTCTGACTCAAATATAACACTAACTCAAATGCTTAGTCTAAAACTATTCCCAAATCGAACCCTAACCCAAACCCTAACCTAAACCCTAATCTTAACCCCTTACAAAGCAAATGAAAAAAGCGCGGATGAATATTTCTCATTCTCGTTTTATTCTCTCTAAGTTGAAAATTTTCAATGAAATAGTCACTACCAATTTCTATTCAGTTGCGCGTCTGCAGTAAGCAGAGATAATTTTTGTTGCTATGAATTTAAAGGTAGAGTTAGCAAAGAACTACAATTTAAAATTTGGGATATCGCTGCCTTTGCACCTGGTATTGATGACAGCTGGTCTTCAATTAGATTTGTTCCGAGTGCCTATTGCCTTGGTTTCTGTTAGATAGTTCGCTGACTCAATCCTACCAAATATTATTTTCCAAAACCTCTTTTTTTGAGAGCAGTAATTGCAACGAGTTAGACATCAGCAAAGCATTAGTTGGAATATTTGACATCTACGTTTTTGGAATTCATAAACGAAATTCTCCAACTATATTAAAAAATTAATCAGCAACTACAATGTATTATTTGCTAAAGATCATATTTTGTTTTTGTTGCAGTGTTAATTCCAATTTGTTTCATTTTTGGTTCAAATTTAAGATTTAATTTATTGCGTAAAATATTTCTTGTATTTTTTTAGTGTCAAACGTTTACTTTTCCGGGTCACGTTTACTTTTGGGGGCCCGGGTCACCCCAATTGAAATGCCACCAATGATAAAAATGTGTCAAAAAATCTTATTGTTTCTTCAGTTTCTTTTAGCATTTTTCGCGTACAACAGAAAGTAACAACAATGTTGACGGCAAGGGAGCCAGCGCTCTCTCGATTCAATTTCTACCAACCAATTTAAATGTACAACCCGGGCGAAGTTAAGGGTTTTTGTCCTAAAAGTTGCTACCTCAGGCCCTCATCTAACCTTTTTACAAAGGTAATGCAATAACCAGGGTCGGATTTACCACAAGGCAGAGTGCCAGGAGCTGCGTGCTCAGATGGTAAGATTTTTTTGATCTTTACCTATATTAGGCAGGAAAATGTCACAAAAATCTCCAAATTGCCAATGGATCGCGCAATGTAGATCCGGCCCGGGCAATAATATGGTTAGTGAGCGTAACAATCATTATATTGTACCATTTTTCAATAATCATTCACCTCCACCTCGCCAGTTTTCACGCTACAAAATAGTTTAAAAAAAAATAAGCCGGGGAAATGCTCATTGAACTAGTTATTGAATTTGATTTTGGGGGGCCTGGGCCCCCTGGACATAGGCATAGCCAGGAGGTCCGGGAATTCCTCCCCAATTGAAATGTTATCTATAACCAAAATGTGGCAAAAAACCTATTGTTTTTTCAGTTTCAGTTTCTTTTAGCATTTTTCGCAAACAACGCTTTCTTTTAGAATTTGTGAATAATCTTTACACCCATGGGCCCCGGGCCCCCCTAATTGAATTTTTGCCAACCAATTTAAATGTATAACTCCAAAAAAATTGAGAGTTTTTGTCCTAAAATTTGTTATTTCAGAACCTCAACTAATCTTTTTATGGACATAATGTAATAACTATAGGGCCAGATTTACCATAATATGGCACAGTGCCAGGGGCTCCGCGCTCAGATGATGAGACATTTTTTGGTATTCATCTATATTAAGCAAAAAACGCTGTAAAAATCTCCAAAGTGCCAAGGACCCCGCGAAATAAAAATCCCGGCCGGGCAATAACATGGTTAGTAGGCGGAACCATCTATTGTACATTTTTTAATAACAATCTACTTCCATATCGTTAGTTTTTATGCAACAAAATACTTTTGAAAAAAAAGTTAGCTGGGTGAAACGCTTAGTGAACGAATTATTAAATTTGATTTGGCCCCCTCAAATGTATATTTGATAATACATTTACTCGTACATGTACTCCGACAACTGGTTATTTTTGTGAAAAAACAAACATTTCAGAGGAAAATCTTGGATTATTAGTGGATTATTATTTACTGCTGAAATATTGCTCGAGGCAAAGAACCTTAATTTACCTTATCTTGGCCCAATCACTTACACGTTTAACCCCAAAATGCAAGATTTTAAACGTGTTTTGGACTTAAATTGTAAGTAAAAAAAGGCTTAAACAGTTTAGATTTTCAATGGGCTTTCAAATGCTAAAAATCTATTTCTTTCAAATGGCACAAAACACGTGCAAATTATGATCCAATGGCATTAAAATACGAGCATTAAAAATGGCATTATAATACTCGTAGCTAGTTTTTTTACCAAAAAATTACAAAAATTGCACATCAGTTGGGGGCTTAGCCCCCAGACCACCACCAGGCCCCTGTCTGTGCTGGGCTTGAGTTACACTATATAGTTTACTCAACGCATGTCCCAATTTGCACTTTTGCACTTTATCTCTATGGTTTAAGTCCTCTACCTACAGCAAAATCATGGTTACGTACAAACACACAGGCTACGGCTTCTGATCTTCCATTCCACAATACCTTTGTCCCACAAAAGATTTCTCTTTTAAAAATTTCTGAAGACGTCATTCCTTGTGATTTGGCGTCCCCATTCAGAAATCCTGGCTACACCTTTGCCCCTAGTCGTACATGAACTCAAGCAATTGGTTATATTCATGACAAAACAAAAATCTTGAAGTAATTTCTTCGAGTGGATTATTATTTACCATTAACATATAGCTCGACTCAAGGAACTTTACTTCCCTCTACTTGGCCAAATCACTTACAAAATTTAATCTCAAAATGCAAGATTTTAAACGTGTTTTGGACTTAAGTTGTGAGTAAAAGGAGAATTGTACAATTTAATTTGTTCCACTGGCTTTCAAATGTTAAAAATCTAGTTCCTTGAAATGGGTCTGAACACGAGCGAAATGTGATCCAATGGCGTTGAAATAGCTTTTTTTCCCAAAAATTTCCAGCGACTGGGGGTTTCGTCCCCAGACCTCCGTAGCCTCCGGAAGCTAATGGATCCGCCCCCTGATCCCCGTCTTTGAAACGATTGAGTTATACTAGTTTACTCAACACGTCTCCAAATTTAGACATTTTTACTTTTAGCAAAGCAAGACTCAGCTTCTCATATTCTTTGTCACACAAAAAGATCTACGATATCTTTGTTCTACAAAATCTTTGTCCCACAAACATTTTCTCTTTTGAAAATTTTTTTGATGACGTCATTGCATGTGATTTGTAGTTTGGGCCTCTCAAATCTAAAACCTTAGCTACGCCAATGGTCAACAGCTGGATAAAAATTAACCACTGCAGTTCCATGGCATTCATAGAAGGAATTTCAGTTTTAGTTTATTTCTATAATGTATTCATCTTCAGAAGATGTCAATTACTCAAAACTATACTTGAAACAATTTTGCTGTACAAAAGAAAACAAAACAAAAAAAAACGTGAAATTTGTTCCTCCTTGCAGTTTATCTCTGCACTACTTAGGCCTAATATTTAATCATCAAGTGAATGCTAAAGAAATAATAGTAGAGATGGAGTTGAGGAAACAAGGCTCAAGGCCAAGGAAACAAAACAATCCGAGCCTAAGGTCAAAGAGCAACCTTTTCGAGGCCAAGAACAGAAATGCTGAGGCCTAGGACCAAGGACACAACGCTCAAATGTTTTCCAAACAAAAAGGTGTTTATAGATTTACCGCGAGGTCTCTGGTGCGTTCTCCAAGACGAAGGGAAAAAAAGGTCATGATCTTGACCCATTTTTTACAAATCAAAAAATAGTGCTGTCCTTGACCGCAAACGGGGCGTTTTCGAGAACTTGTAGGCTCGATGGCCAAAGCCAAGGAGTTTATCTTCGAGGCGAAGGACTCCAAAATGTGTTCTCGAGGACGTCGTTGAGAACTCTACCTTTGAATAACAGCAATGCTATTCAAGATAAAGTCAATAGTTTTTTTGCCTAAATCACAGAAAAATTTGTATTAGTTTTGCCTAAGTTACTTTGCCATCGAGTGGAATGTTTTCAAGCAAAATCACATGCATTATCGTTGATATAATCATTTTGATAGATCTTTGCCAAATTTTGGTAACTATACGTTATTTCACTAACAAATGAGAAAGTTCTTTGGTTTTCTCAAAACTCAAAAAAATGACTTAGACATTTTTTTTAGGGTGACAATATGTTCTCCTTTTTGCTGATGAAAACAAAGCTTTTTTTTTTTAAATCAGCAAAGAACTAAACCTTATTTTTGTTAAAAACATGCAGGGTATACAAAACAAAAGGTCATTCTACAATTAGTTAATTGCTTAGTTGCAAGCGCTGTTAAAAAAGTTCTGTGTCACACGAAAACTCAATAATCATATTTCATGAGTAAATTCTGAACGTTACAGCGTGAGCACTGTATGAATTTTACCCTTAGCTAGTCTGTAGTTGGATGTGCAATGATTGTTTGGCATCGTAAAAAATTTACAAGATATTAAACTGAAAGTTTGCAGCTGGGTAAAAAGTTTTTCACAAACCGGAAACTTAGGGACAGGTCCCAGGGGCGGTGCTATTGGGAGGACATGCGATGAAAAAGACTGCGGAAAACCCCAAAATTTAAAATTGAAAAATTTTATGTGTTTAGCAAATTCAGATTTTTAGGAGTTATTTATCAATAAATTTGACTCGAAGTCAAATTAATTCAAAGAAAAAGTTTCATTTCTGACAAAATTCTTCACAAAAAAACAAAAGCGGGGCATCTTTGACCCTCCCCGTGTAAAATAGAGTTAATGCAGTAATCTTTTGTCATTTTTATATCAACAATCGACTTGATAATCAAAATTTTTCGCTTTTGATAGGCAATAAAATATCTGATTAACTGGAATATTTACTACCATGAATAATGCTTATATTCAAATTTTCAGGGGTTATTAGTAAATAAACCTGATTCAAAGGCAAATTGATTTGAAATAAAAATCTATTTTTTGAAGGTGTTTATAATGCAAGAAACAAGAGGGTACAGTGTTGCCCATCTGTTTCTGTGTAAAATAAAGTTATTTCAGTAACCTTTCGTCTTTTTCATTCCAACAATCGACTTGGTCATCAAAAACTTTCGCTTTTGATATGCAGTAAAATATTTGCTCATCTCGAAATCTTTGACAATATTCACCACGTCCACATTCTCCGCATTGAAACTCATCCTCAGAACAAAAGCAATCTACTTCGTCTGAACCATCGTCGCAGTCCAGAATTCCGTCACATATCCAAGGCCGCTTTATACAATTTTTCATGGAAAGTAAAAAATAAGGCTGGTGTCTGCATCCACAATTAAACTCATCCGATCCACAGTAACGACCATGACATTCAACTAAATCGAATATAACATTAATCACGAAAAAAAAAGACTAAACTTGAATACATTCTATTTTTGCAGTCATAACAAAACAAATCTAAAATCATATATTCTCACAAAATACGAGGTTGTTGGTTTTTTACAAAAAGTCAAAGATTTTTTTTCATTTCTTTTAGAGAAACCATGGTTGTGATAAAATTAATTCTTTTATGTTTTACATGGAAAGCCTAGTAATGCAGCAACTGCAACTAACGCATCGTTTGAGTTTTGGATCAACGCTGTCATTAAATTGCTTGAAGAAAGTAATAAAAGTTGTAAAAGTTTGTTTTTGAATGGCAACGCTGAGTGACATAAAGGGGCATACAAGTATCAACTCTAAGTAATATAAGCAAATTATTGCCAACACTGACGCGAAACTAATCATTTTAATAATAACTTTATTTACATTATTTACAAAAATTACGCCGAACGTTTTTGGCAAAACATTATGCCCAACAAACATTATGGCCGATATGACCCTATGGCCAATATAAAAAAAGAATGAATGAATGAATGAATGAATGACCTCAACAAGCACAATGCAAAATTTTCTCTAAAAAGCAAAAGTGAAAATAAGGTAGCAGCAGTGGAAATGTTCATTAACGAGCTATAAAAATACAAAATAATACTAATTGGGTTGGGGTAATATTGACTTTATGGTATCACAGCAAAAGAGGTTAGAGTCAAATTGATCCCATGGTACCACTTTAGGGTTAAAAAGGAATCAAGAGTTTGAGTAATATGGGAGAACATGCTTGTCAAAAGTTAAAACTGTGTTTCTGTTGCAGTTAAATGGACGATTCGTTACGGAATGCTTGAGCCGACAATAAGCACGCTGCACGTGCTTGCTAAAGTACCTAACAAGAATATCAAAAATACATAAATAATCAAATATAAACAAATGGAGCTGGAGGTCAGAGGTTCAAATCTCGGACAAGTCAAATCGAAAATAATGCTACGAACGGCTTACCACCGCTACGATTATCTTCGGAAAAAAGCTGTATTGTCCGTGCGCTATGACGCGGAAACGTGTCCCTCAGACCAATTACTGGCGTTGGCGTGATACAGTGAGTATAATATAATTCTGGCAATGATAGCTCGGTGATGGAAGGTCGGTTTGGTGATTGAAAGGTTGCTGATCCCTGGTTCGATTCCGGAACTGGAAATGCGTCGTTGTGTCCTCGGGAAAGACACTTTACGCTGATTTCCCATCGAGCCCAAGCAGACTACTCGTTATGGCGGCCCAGCCTGACGAAAGACCTACAAACAGACACAAAAAACGCTTTGCATTGGCGTAGTTAGACAGACACAGAGTGCCTGGTTCAAACGAACGAACGAGCAAGTATAATGAGAGATATTGGTATTATTTGATTATACAGTATTTGTGGAATTGTGTGCTGCACAAAATTAATACTCTTTGCGTAAAAAAAATGCTGATGGACTGGAACAAAAAATCGTTGAAATATTTAGTTTGGATTAAAATGAAGCACTGTGCACAGCACAAAACTTTAGTAATCGTTTCTTGCCACTAAGGTTCTCAAGAGAGGCACTAACAATAACAAGCAACTTATACTTGATTTTACTGTAATGTAGCGTCTTTCGACCCCTAATTTCTACAGCTTAAAAACAATTTTTGGGTTGCAACTTGACGCAAAAACTTTAAACAATCGAATTTCACAGTCCCCGGCAAGATAGCAATTTGAGTAAATTCTTGCTTCGCTTTTGTGTGTGTTTTCTTTTAATTTAGAAAATAAATTTTGATCATCTTTGTAATCCTAATGTTTAGTGTGTTTCAGTTTTCTTTATTTCTGTTCTTTCTGTTTCAGGTTCGTTTATTTGTAGCACATAAAAATAAAAAAGTTCAAGAAAAGCTTAGCGGCCAAAACGTCAGCTTGCGATATTTACTTACTGATTCAAGAATCTAAAGGTAAAACGCCAAACTAACTATAACAGGCTGCGTTAGCATTACTGTAAACTCCCAGCTAAAAGAGCATGTTTTGCACTTACTTATATGTCTTTGTTGTTCATAATCTGACAGCAAACTGAAGTCACGTTTAAACTGAGATGCTTCATCAGATGTCACTGGAAAAAAAATATAAAGCGTTGAACCAAATATAACTTAATAATGGTGAGAGCTTATTTAAACTTAAGGCTTCTCCATGACTTTTAAAACACTTAGTATTGGATTTTATTTGTCTCTTAATCTCCAAATCATTTCATGAAGATTCTTATTGCACAAACACAATTAATGAGTTATTGCAAATGTTGCTGACTGCCGGTCACGTGAATTCTATAGTTTTGTTCACAATTTTCAAAATTCTGATGACCACAAGAATCAACTACATTGCTGCTTGTGTTAAAGGTTTGAACGATCAAAATATTCTTTCTGCATCTGATTCCATTCTGTTTTGATCAAACTGGAAATCGGATGCTTTTTTTAGCAGCTATTGATCAAATTCTGTTGTGCACTGCCCAGCAATTTTAGCTTTTCGAAGTTTTTGTCAGCTACAGTGTTGCACTTTAATCTGTTATTTCACCGTACAAAGAGTGGAAGCAAAATTGGTTAAGGTTTTGAGTGCTATTCAAGCTTTAACTGACAGGATTGATAGCTTGGAATCTAAATTAAGTAATTTTGAACATAAATATGACACTCCAAACGAAAAAATTCTTGAGCAAGATGAGGCAATTACAGCTTTAGAAAATCGAATGAAAAGGAAAGTCGATCAAGCTGATTATTTTGATTTATTACACAGAATTGAAGATCTTGAGAAATCATATAGAGTCATTAGAGTCATATAGCAAAAAATTAAATCTCGTAATTCACGGTCTAGAAGAAAAGAATGGCTTGAATAAAGAAACGAAGTTTGAAACTCGAGAAATTTTTGATGATTTTGTGGTTGAAGGTTTACAGTTGGATCCGGAAAAAATTACGCTGGTCGATATCCATCGTCTTTCCCAGCACCAGATTACAAAGAATAAGAAAAGAGTAACTCGACTGATAATAATCAAACTGGCTAACGCGCTGGACAAGCACTGTATTATGAAAAACGTAAAGCACTTAAAAACCTATAATGAATCGCTGAACCAAACTACTTTCGAACCAGGGACAAGTTTCAGAGCAAAATCCATGACAAAAAGTAATGTTTTTTTTCTGACCATCTCCCTCAAAAATTCTACGAACAAAAAATGAATCTCATGACTAAATTTAAAGAGGCTCGGGTTGCTGGAGATCGAATCAGATGGGGAATGTCTAACGGCTCATACTGCTTATTCATTAATGATAAAAAAGTTAATCCTCAATCCTCGTTTTAATTTTTTGCATTATTTTTTGCAAGTCTGTAAGCCCGTCTCAAGATAATATTTTTTGTGCACAGTGTTCTTTTAATGTTTGGCAGGGAGAGCGGAAGGCTTTTTTTGTGTTTTATGAAATGTAAGTCGTTGGTGTAATAGCTAAGACTGTATGCTTCTTGCTAAACATTTAACTCTCAAATTCAAAAATTATAATGGTAGTTTGGAACAACCAAACTGTTGATACTCTCTATTATTATACTAACCTTCCCCACTTTTAATTTATATCTGCTGATTTTATGCAACCATCTAAGCTATCACTTTATCACACAATAATAGCTCCTTCAAATTACTGATACTTGGATTAATCCTTGCAGTGTTAACAATCCAAAACTTCTGGTTAACCAATTTGATCGCATAATAAGCACACACCTTTAGTAAATGGCTTCCGCTTTCCTTCACCACCTGTATTGGACTGCAGTGTACGTACGCTGAAGCTGGTTTCGGACCTTTCAGTTCTGGTTTTATTTTAGGCTCTATTCTTTAGGCCTACCACTCTATATTTTTTCTTTTTTTATTTCGTGAACCGACCGGGAGGCAAGGATGATAAATGGTCAAGTTGAAATATTGTTCGTATTTACGTCTTTTTCCTACTTGTTTAATCATTATTATTGTCATTTGCCTTTCGTCTTAAAAACTAGATAATTACATTGCAATAATTTGTTGAAAACTTGCGGCTGCAGGAGCACAAGAGGTTTTGATCACCAGCGAATTAATCCAATAATTATTCCTGCTTACCACCACGACACTTCCTAACTCGGCTGTTGGAAAATTACATGATTTCCTCTGCCCGACTCAAGGAGCCACTCATCTTTTTTGCAACCAGGACGTACTAACTGACAACTTATTTAACAATTTACCCAACAAAATTAAAAATTGTGAATATATGGATAATAATTTCAAATTCTTGAGTGCAGAATCCATAAGTGCTTTGATTTTGCTCCAGATAAACGTTTGTTCCTTGCACAAAAATTTGACTCGTAGTATGAATTTATTGAATCTCTGAATTTTCTTCCGCATATGATATGCCTGTCTGAAACCCGTATTAAAAAGGATCCCTTTATTAATATTGAACTAACCAACTACAGCTTTGTTTACGTTAACAGCAAATCCCAATGCTGGTTGGGTCGCGATTTATATTCGCAAAAATCTTAGCTATGAAATTTCTCAAAACCAACACGTATTAACCAATTCTGAATCGTTGTGGATCACTATCACTGAAAATCTTTTGTCTTACTTAGCGGGAGTAATATATCGGCACCCCTTCTCAAGCGACGTTGAAGCATTTATCGATAACTTGTCAATCTGCTTGAAAGAATTAAATAATAGTAATTCAAATTTTTTATTTTAGGTGATTTAAATATCAATACATCTACAATTGAACGAACCCCTGTCACTAAAAGATTCCTAAACATGTTGCAGTCATGCGGCAACCTACGATTGATAACTAAACCTACAAGAGTATCGGATAATTCGGCAACAATTATTGATCACATATTACCCAATGATTATGAACATTTTATTACTCTGGATATTGTTGAAACAAATGAAATTAGTGACCACTACCCTGTATTGTGTCAAGTTAATTTAACACAGACTCGTAAAAAAGCGGATAGCACTGTCACTTTTTATAAAGATAAATCGAAATTCGACTCCAATCAATTTAATGATGAGCTCAATAATTCTTGAGATGAATTTTTTTATCCAATTACCCTTGCTAACTAAGGACAATCTTAACAAAATCTTCAACACATTTAACCATTTGATTCTACGAGTAATTGACAAAAATGCTCCTCTAAAAAGGTTTCTCGGAAGCATAAAAAACTACTTAAAAAACCTTAGCTAAGTCATGAATTGTTAAAAGCAATTAAAGACAAACGTATAATGTACAAAACGCATTTTTTAGATGGAAATTCAGCCTAGAAAGAATTGCACAAGCGGTTTTTGAACAAATTAACTAAAATAAAAACCCGAAAAAACAGAAAATATTTCGAAAGTGAACTGCAAAGTCATAGTGGAAATCCAAAAAAAACTTGGGAAATTCTTAAATCGCTTCTACCAAACAAGTCCTTTCAAAACGTGCAGATTGGTCAAGCTTGCGATCCCGCTGATTCACTTCAAAAAGCTAATCGATTCAATCAGTACTTAAATTGTAAAATTTTGCATGCGGGGACGCTTTTGCAGCCTCGATCAAATTTACAAAAAGTTTAGTGGAAATGAAGCATTTCCGCCGCCGAAATTGAATGAAGACCAAAAACAAGAAAAAGGTCTTTGCCAGAAATTGAAATCAGGTGAAGACCAAAAAAAATGTTTTCGCCGCAATTTGCGACCGTTTTTGGCAGAAAATTTGTAGGATCTATTAGTCCTGGCTGGCTATTTTTCCTCTAAACTGGATTTAATGAGTTTTTCTGCTCAATCGGCAAAGAAATCGCAAAAAAACCTTCTAATCATTCGATTAAATACTCCACGTACTTAAGAAATAGTGTTTCATACACTATGTATCCGGAATCACCCACCACAAAATCATAAATGCATTATCAACTGCACTGGTTCGCTTAACGTGAACAAGGCTGTTGGTCATGATAACAGTCCTGCTTATTTCTTCAAAATTGCTGCTCCTACCTTAGCTTCCTACCTAAGATCTTTTTTTGATTTCGTCTTTACTCACGGAGTCTTTCCCGACATTTGTAAAATTGACAAAATTGTTCCCATTCGTAAAAAGGGAGAAAAGGATAACCGAAACAATTTTAGACCTACATCAATTTTCAATTGTTTCTCAAAAATATTGGAAAAAATGATACACCAACGCATTCCCCCTTTTTTAAATAAAGACAAAATTTTGACCCCACAACAATACGGTTTTCAAAAAAATCTTTCAACTATGCATGCAATGCTAAATCTTATAACAGCAGCTTATGACAATATAAAAGATAACACTTACACGGGAATACTCTTTCTCAATTTAACCAAGGCATTTGACACAGTCTGTCATCAAATTCTCTTAGGTAAATTAAAACATTACGGCATCCATGGTCCGTGTCTTCAATTGTTAAACTCTTTTTAAAAAGAAAGAAATTCGTCTCCTAGGTGGTGTCAATTCAGAGTTACAGTCCAATACGTTTGGAGTACCTCAGGGATCATTGCTTGGCCCTTTACTTTTTCTACTCTATGTTATTGATTTGCCTAACGCTGTATTGGGTACTCCTACCTTTTTTGCTGATGACACCTGTCTAATGCTTAGACATTCAACTTTCTCTGCTCGCCAAAGTAACCTCAATTATCAAGCATCTTGCTTAATTGACTGGTGGAAATCCAATAAATTAACTATCAATCCATAAAAATGCCATATTCTTTCTTTTGATCCCTCCTAAATTAAATAAAATTACCACTGACTTCGCTGAGCAACTTGATGACACCTTCATCAAGGCCGAAAACTGTGTTAAGTATTTAAGTATCCTTATTGACTCAAATCTAAATTTCCGTTTTCACCAAGAAGAAATTGAAAATAAACTTTCTAAATCTCTGGGAATACTCTATAAATTGAAACCAATCCTTCCACAAAATGCCCTTCTAAAATTATATTATTCTATGGAGCATTCTCACTAATTGTACGGTCTAGTTGATTCGGGATCAATTTTTCCTTCTTATCTAAAAAAAGTAAACTCAATACAAAATAAAGCTGTCAAGCTAATTGGTAGAGGGAATTATCTGGATAGAGTAACGCCTTATTATCCGAAATTGAACATTTTGAAACTTCCAGACTTATATAAACTTGAAACTCCTAAATTTGTTTATAGATTTATGTAGAATTCCCTTTCTCAATCTTTTTCTGACTTTTTTGTTAAGGTTAGTGAAATCTCTGGTCGTACAACAAGATCTTCAGGCAAGCATCACTGTCTTTATAATCCTCGCTGTCACGAAATAATAATTTTGAATGTCTGAAATAGGATTATTTGCTGCATTTAATGCGTACGTGACTGATTTACTACTTTTGCCGCCTTTTTGATATAGAATATTCTGCATGTTTCCTTTCTAGTATTTTCTACTGTCTTCTATTAATCACCGGAATGATTAGTTGTTTATATGTCTTAATTGCTATATTTAGACTTGAAGTTTGTGACGTCTCAATTACGCTACCGTTGTGTTTTCGCAATCGCTAATATGTTTTCTATTGTGACGTTTCATGGATTGTTCTGGGAGATTCGATAGCTTTAAACTTATCATAAATAAGCGGATCGCTTTGATTCTAATATTATTGTAATATTCTAAAAGTGGATGATTTTTAGGTATTTGTTTCGTGGGCATTTTGCCGAGTGTGTGTATCTGTGGTTGGTTTGTGTAGCCGTATAGTTTGGCGATCTGAATTGGGCGATCGCGAGAGTGTGTAAGGTTGGATCTGAACCTGGTCGGTCGCGGTTAAGTGTTTTACGATTTGAATCTGATCGATCGTAAGAAGTGTTAGTGGAGCGATTTTGCTCAGTGAGATTGGTTTTGTGTTTTCAATCTTAAATAGAAGTTTTAATTCAAGATTGTGTGCTGCTTTCTGAAATTCAAGAAGCTAAAGGAACTATCAACTGCCATTTTCGATTTGTCAATTAAGATCTCAGTCATTCTCTACTTTCCGCCGACATGGGCAATTCTAGGAATTAAAGGTTGTACTCTAGCCAAGTATCAACAATCGCGACACTCGCTATAACACCAACAGAATACAACGTAGTATCAAATATCAAGGAGTAAAAATATGGAACTCTATACCCCTTCAAATTCAAAACCTCCCATTCTCTACTCTAAAAAAAACTACAAAGCTAATTTAGTGCAAACGTATTAAGAAAAATAATTTAATTTACATAATTCTTATAATTGCCAGTTTTTTGTTTTACCTGGTTGCGAATCAGTTTGAATTATTAGTAAATATGTTATTCTCAAACAAAACGAGTGGCTGCTTGACTCGATGACCGAGGAGGTCCCTTTGCAGCTTCCCAGTTCCCATTCGCTTCTTTATACAGTATAACTGACTAGATTGCCTTTTTGTTTTTTTTCATTTGTGTGCTCTATTGTGAATGGTGACGAAAAATAAGTACTTACTTACTTACTTACTTACTCAAATTTCAACAAGTGCTTAATTTGTTTTCATTAGCAAATTATCACCAATACAGACTCGCCACTAAGGATTTTAGTAATTTTATTTACATTAATTCAAAAGTTACACTGAAGATTGTTCATACTGTTGACAAAAATTTGTCGGTCCCAAATTTTTTTAAAATGTGAATGTAGTCTTTAAATTTGCAGTTGCATGTCGATATTGGTAGTAATATGGGGATAGCAAAGCCTACTTCCCTTTTCAATTTAATTTTTTTTTAACGTAAAATCATTCACCGCAAGGTTAAAGCGCACAGCATGCAAGCTATTTTATTTTAACCAACAATGATTTCAAGTATTCAAACAACACGGTCATGCAACATATTACCAGTGCGGCGTAGGAGATTGCTTTCAGCGTAAAAAAAAAGGAAAATGGTACGGAATATGGTGAAGGCCTTGTGTTTCTCCAATTCTGCATGAACACATGATCTGGGTTCAACCCACTCATTGGTTATGTTGTAGAGTCTTTGGATGAGACGCTTAGCGATGATTATTTCTGTTTGGAGGCTTTGAACAATCAGCAAATTCAATGGACAAGAATTTGAAAATATCTACATGATCATTTGGTCTCAAAAAATTTCTAAATAGGTGCGGACTTGTTTTTGCGTTTAAAAGCTTCATTCAATAATTGCTCAAGCGTTTGACACTGTCTAATGACTAGATGCAATTTCAACAACAGCAACAACATCTATTTGCATATTTTTCCTTTTTTTTGCATTTTCCTTGAGTGCTACGCGGGAGGCAGCTTGAGAATGTTCCATCACGCTGGACGGGTTTTTAAACATCTTTATTATTTTTCTTGGTTAAAGTTGTAATATGATTCTAGCCCGGAATTTTGAAGCAATTGACTGATTTTACTTGTGTTTGTTCCGCAAGCTTTTTTCTCTTCTGCTTTTCAAACTTTTATAGAGTTGGGAAGTTTTAGAATTTGCGGAGCTTTAATTCGGTCATTTTTAAGTCGTCAAGTGCGGAATTAATAAAACGTTATCGCCGTTACATTGCGCATTTAACTTTGTCCATCGCGCAATTAAACTGTCTCATGGTGTTGGGATATGCTATGTCTGAAGAAAAAGTTCCTCGGAAATATTTTGTCATAGAATTTTTTCGGAATTTTTTAACAAATAACTGATTGCTAAACTTTTACAGTAATGTTAAAATTATTTCGATGCAAAACAATTTGATTTAGCAAACATCTCTCTTTGTCTGAAGTTCCACTTCCTAAACAGTCTAGTGATGACAACTCACCACTAAGATCAAGGATTTGAAATAAACGCTCTTTCTACTTCCTCTGACTTCCTCCTTACATGATGTAGAAGTTGCTTGGATAAAACCAAGCAAAATATGACAATTCATAACAAAAATTATCTGTGAAACATAAATTATTCGTAAAATTTTCATGCAGTATTTATGTGTACATTCAAGAAATTATTTTGCTTATAGCTATTGATATGAAATCAGCCGAAATTTTTGACTTCTTCCACCAACACATCATTAAAAGATTTGAATGACAAAAGGTGGAATATTACTGCGTGCGAGTGCGCAAGTGTGATTCACTTGCTTTATGTGATCTGTTACCTGACTTAAAATTTTATCCCATGATAGGAATTTAAACTTATATGACTTTATTTCCCAATGAACTAATTTTTACAGATAATTGTTTAGAATTAACTTTCCGTTAAAACTAATAATATGATCTGACACAACTTATTTTTGGCTCAATGGATTGAAAAAAAAAAAAAATTGTGGGGTTTTGCTGTCGGCTAAATACTGACAATGTAGTACATTACTCCTATAGTAGATAGCTAGACCCAATTTGTTTTTGATGGTCAAATGTATTTTAAATGAAAGTTCCAAAACCAACGCAATTAAGAAATGCACTATTATTTTAATCGTGAAAAACTTCCTGCCTTAAAAAAATTTTCGAACTACAGAGCGTTCAGTTAGTCAGTCAGTCAGAGGTTTATTTTGTCGAAAAGTTACAGTATAGAAAAAATGCAATACAACAATATTCATTCATATTAATCAACTAGGAAACCGGAAGTGACTTTTCAGTCTTCGAGTCTACGGTCACCAGTGAGTGTACAGTAGCTAGTTTTGCCGTTGAAAAATTGAAAATTTAGTGAGATCGACAAATTGTATGTATAAAACATCTAAAATTTTTATAATCAATGAAATATTTATTTTTGCGTAATTGCACTTTTTTGAAACAAGTACAATTTATATTTTTGTTTAAATATGTTGAAGGGTAAAGTTCTGATCTTTAAAGGTATATCATTCCAAATCTTAACTCCTATATATTTGATTGATTTTTAAGCACGTTTTGTTTTGTAAAAGGGTAAGTACAAATCAATTTTTCAATTTTGAAAGTGCTACATAATTGGAAAGTACAATAAAATAGCTGCGTAATTACGAAACCAGACTGATGTGAAAAATTGGTTTCTGAAACTGACCAAGATTAACGTTATGCGAAATCGCATAAAAACATGATTGATGGTAATGCTTGCGTTCATCGCTTCTTGGCAATTGCATTTAATTGAATATTAATTCTTTCAATTTCTCGTTATAAGACGATAAAGATTCGTCATTTAAACGTCTGCATGGTTACACAATAAGACATTTATTGTGGCAACGGTCGCAATAATCTTTGCTTCATGCACGTGGTATACAAAGATTTAACCAAACCAGGCACTCTACACCTATTTAACCATATCAACGCATAGTAACATTTTTGGGGTTGTATTTGCATGACTTTTGTCAGACTGGCCACCACAAATGGACTGCATGACTTCAATGGAAAATAAAATGAGGAGTTTTTTTTACAAACACGCGTGTTTACTGCTATGCAAAAAAATCACGCGCACGCGGTTGTAAAATACGCGTACGTATTTACGCGGGGTAGTTTATTGATATGCATGAAAAACGCGTACGCCGATTTCAGCTATCGTATTTAAACGTGTAAAATATTTGCAAATACGTGGAGTAAAGTTTTTGTGAAATTGATAATTAATTTTATGTGGTTGTCAAAATGTCAAATAAAATACAAACAGTTTTGCACAGCTAATGTTTTTTGTAGACTATTGCCAACGTTTCGTCAGCCTATACTGCTTTATAGTTGTCAAAAAAAATAGTTTGTAGAACATGGTTAAATAAGGTAGTTGCTAACTTCAAAAAAAATGTGAAGCAGTTGGTTAATAGCTGTACCTGTACTAGGCAGTGCAGTGTACACTAAGCATATCAGATTCTCAAAACAGCAAGCTTTGTTGCTAATTTCACTTTGGAACCTCTGCTAACAATAACTGCTAATATACATAAGCCCTCAATTGTAATGACGCATACCAAAATCTTTGTTTAACCTCAAACAAGCTTGGTACAGCAGGCGCGCAACCAGAATTTTGCTTAGGAAAGGTTTAAGCAAAATAAAAAATATCTTACTTTTGTTTGAATTTGTCTCACTGAGCAAACTGGTGCAACTCAAGCGTATCACAGAAAGGAAATTAGTTGCGAAGCCACGACCGCCGGGCAATTTTGTGTGAATTTTAGCCCAAAATTTTAGCACTACCAAATTGAATCACAATTTCGCCTTTTTAGGGGCATTAGAAAGAACTAGATTTCTAAAATGTGGAATTCATATACAAGAATTAATTGCCAGTTCTTTCACCCCCTTACTTACAGATCAAGTCCAAAACATCTTTAAACGCTTGCATTTTGGGGTTGAATGTTCTATGTGACTTGGTTGAGTGGAGGGTAGTAAAAAAAACATAGCACCCTCTGGTTACGCCACCGCTTGGTACACAAGATTTATGATCCAAGGGAGTTGGAGTTGTTCAGAAGTTCCAACCTTGGCCTTTTCGTACAATTAAGTACAATAACGACGCTACCCTTTCTTTATTGCCAAATTTGAGCAACTGTACCAGCACTAATCTAACGGAAACTTTACATGTGTAGCCTATTAATACAAGTTATGAAAGGGTAAATATTTAATTGAATTCACATTTTAAGGCTCTCTGCATTAACTGCAAAGTATATTATTACTCTGGACTTGGCTTCTAATTTTTAGGAGTTATGCTAGGGTCAGAGAAGGTCTTTTTATAGCGAAGGTCAGGGCTTTGCAAAGTGCGGCCTGCGGGGTGCATGTGGTCCGCACAACTAATTTTTGCGGCACGCAGGTGGTCTGGAGTTTGTAGGGTTTCTTTTGATACGTGCAGTTTTTTCACCAAAAACTTATTTTCGTCAAATTTTTGGACGCTGTTTTTTTTTCAAAATTATTTTCAATTAATTTTTTGTAAATGTTCTTCAGGTAATAACGCAACTACAATCGCACATTAGAAAGTGCAAATTTGAGTTTTGTTATCCGTTACAAGCTACGCTGGAACTATTTTTGTTTCATTACCACTATTTTGCAGATCAGAGCTGCTACATTATATCTTGTAGTTTGTGGAAGATGTGTTCAGTTGTGCAACTATTGAGGAACACGCGTTCCGTGGACTGAAGCCTAATTTTTTAGTCAAGTTTGTACAGTTTTACCCACATATGCTAGCTTTTAAATTTGGTTTGGGCCTAAGCGAGGTATGAGTGGAGGAGTAACTTGAGTTTGCAATTCAACTCTTTCAAGTGGTTCCAAAAGGCGCAAATCGTTTTCAAAGGGCTAAAATAGCGTGCAAAAATAGCATCGAAGTAGCTACTTCTTTTGTGAAATTGCTAAAATTGTCAAATGGCTGCTGGAAGCTTTGCCTCCAAATGTCGTCGTCTATGATGCATTTTAAACGCGCAGGAGCTGCATGTGCAATAAACAGAACCGAGTTTGTTGTGTGATACAAAGTTCTTATATATAATTGAATAAACTTCAATTATTCGTAAACATGAAACAATGTTTAATTTTATCAAAGTTAACTAACTACTGTTTAAAATCTATTTTATTTAATGGACGTTACAAAACTTATATGAGTAATAATCGGGATCAAAATTACACAAACATTTTACAAAAATTGTGCGTCCCACTAAAGCTTAAGGAAATTGTAAAGTAGCCCGCTACTCAAAAACTTTGGGCACCCCTGGCTTACAAACTAAACTCGCTCAGACTAAAACTGGAACGAGAGATTTTTTGTTGTAGTCGTAATAATACCTGCACTTTTCGAACTTAAAATTGCTTTATTCTAATTTTCTACATTTTTAAAACAACGTTTCAATATCAAAATTCCTAACTAATATTTAAAAAATGTAGCGTTGCTCTGAGATCAGTCCATTTTATCCTTTCGTCCCTCCGAATTACAAGGAAACTCGAACAAGCGCGTATTTTGAACAAGCTTTTACGAAAGCAATAATAGCAGTTTGTTGTGAATTGTGGAGATACATTATTTGTGACAAGCTATAGACAGTATCCAGAGTCTTAGCGGCACAATCAAACCTCTGATTAACAACCTAAGACGCTCTGATTCGGAATTAACTTTTGTCTTTTATTCCTGGTATGGACATGAGCGTAGATAAGAAAAGCATCCCAAATTATTTTTCGCAATTTTTTTTTTGACAATATTAAGCAATCACAATATTACATGAGATATACCATTCAATTCAAAATAATGTCTTTTAGACAACAGCTTTAAACTTAGCTCTTAGCATCCTTTAGACAACAGTTTCGGCCAATTTCAGGGCCCTTTAAAGAGGCTATTAAGGCCAAAATGACAATATCCACAGGGATAAAAATGTTCCAAACATACTTATTCTTTACCAAGCTATCAATTAATAAATAAATCTTTACCGATTATGTTTATATTACATAAATCTTTACCCATCGATTTTAGCCAAACCAAGTAAATCTTAGCTGAGAAATCTTTGCCAATGAAACTAAAGGCTATTAATCAAAGTTTTACTAAATGAAACTAAGAGCTATAAATCAAATTTTTTCTGGCTAATCTGTAAACCCTACCTTACACCTGTCAAAAGAAGAATAAGCTAGCTAACCCTTTACTCTCCTCATAGCTCGCCTTAACTGGCTACGTCTCCAGTAGGCTAAATTCTTTGCTTTGTTTGCCTTTCTACGCTCATGTTCATACCTGTAGTCCCAGCCATACTTAGGAGGAACAAAAAACAAGACTTGATTAGGAAGCATTATGTCTTGGGCTGTTAATCCTACATTTAATTGTGCCTCTACGACTCTGAATAGTGCCTGTAGCTTATCATTTATTTCTTACTACATTGCTCTTAATACATTATTTGTGTTTCACCAAACAGCAAAAAAATTGGAAATAATTCGTTAGCAATATTCAGTTAGAGCAATAAAATATTAGCTCAAAAAATGGTCGGATTAGCTTCTCAAATAAAGGATTCTGTTCACGGCATTCTTAAATAACAATCCAAATACAGCGTAAATACTTCTCTCTGTGTCAAAATACTTTGATTCAATTAAAAAGCACACTTTTTGAACTGAGTTACCGGCAGGTTACTCGTAAAAAATGAAACAGAACATAGACCAAGTTGCTTCCTTAGTTTTCAGTTTAATTTGGACCCTAAAACAATATAGTAAGGCAGAATGTAAGGGATTTCGAAAAAAACTTCCAAACAATATGCCCAAAAACTGATTGGAAAAATATTAACTACTTTTGCGTTAAATTAAAAGCTTTGATTTTGATGAGAACCGAACTCAAGTTAAAAGCTTCAAAGCCAAGTAACATAATCACTGCAAGCAATTTTTTGACGTCAAACGGCAAAGTGTTTTCTTTATAAATAATTGAAAAATACTAGTACCCCACGCGTGTTTAATACTTTGCCTAGCCAAAAAATTTTAGCACTGAAATACGAGTGTTCAGAAAAAGGTGATAAAAAACCAGCTAGCACGTGTAAAAAAATTACACGTGTTCGTTAAAAGCCGCCTAACAATTACGCACGTTGAAAGGCGTTTGTTCAATAAATATACTGCTTTATAATATATCTTTCCCAAAAACACATAGCCAGGTCGGTAATCGAACCGGAAGGCCTCAACCATGGCCTACTTAATTTACACGGCTGTACAGTCTGTCTTTTTGAGAGAAAATTAACAGGGTCACTTATTGCTAATCGCGTCTCGTGGTGCGGCTCTCTGTAAATAATTGCATAGTGCTTTGCATTGCAGTCTGTACATTTTATCGTGGCCAATTACGCAAAATTTCTTCTATTTAAAGCTGGGTTATAGTAAAATACTAATCAAGCTAATTATTAAAGAACAATATAGATTTTATCAACAGATGCAATTTTGAATAATATCCTTGGAATTACTAATCACATCTATTGTGCAATCGGTAGATTAATGTATAGTCAATAGTACAAACAATGTTGAAATGCAGCTGGCAACACTTTAAATACAAAAAATTACTTTTCTTACGTTAATTATGTTCTCGATATTTTGTGTTTAAAAAACTTCTATTTATTTGTTGGCCAGTTTTTGGTTTCGTCTACGCCTAAACTGCTGCACAGCATCTTTGCACACTTCATTCACTCATTTTTTCGCGCGTTATCAAAACACCGGTACACATTGCATATAATTTAATATTGATGAACGTGATGTTGGTCATATGCTGTTCACACAGGAATGACTGTGCAGAGTGCACAAGTGTTCATGGTGAGAACACTCTCTCCCGCATCTATTTCAAGTAAAACTAATTTCAAAACAATATGGTTAGCTGTGTCTAACTTTGCAAAAAATTTCGACACATAGTTTACCAAGTCCACAAAAGGAAAAATGAAACCAACTCGGGATAATTTCAAAAGGTAATCGTTCGCTTGAGCTTTGTTGTGAGCAGTAGCATAGTGCAAGAACTATATCCCCTCCTCTTAGTATGCCGACAAACATGCAAAATAACAAAAATACCACGTTTTTGGCACTTATGAGACTGTTTCTTGCAATGGAATAGACACAAGAATAATTTAAAGCATATTTTGAAACGTTTATTTATAGGGAGGGGCTAATTTGTCAACAAAAAAAGCAAATAAATCACAAAAAAACTTGGAAAATGGTCAAAAATTGGAAATCAAATTTGATCGTTCATTGAAAAATGCTTAACATAAGTTTCATCAAAAAACAAATAAAGTCAGGATTAAGGGGGAAGGGGAAATTCATTATTAGTTGATTAGCAATCACTTCTCTCAAACTTCCTTTCATTAGCCCCCCTAAATATATCTTTTTTTATAAAATATAGCTAAAAAAATTTACCCTTGAGAGTTTTATTAAACTTCAGGTATAGGATTTTATAATTAAACAACTTGCAAATAAGAGAACTGAAGCTCTAGCAATAGCTACCTTCCACACGCAGCCCATTTTCGCAACTAATATAGTCATGTTGTTGCACAGCTAATTTTTAAGCCACGTTATAATAGCATTAATTTGTGTCAAAATAGGCATAAAATTAAGTTATTTTTGTCAAAAAAATACAAAATTTTCGAGCACTGCCCCCATTGCAGGTTTCTGGCTACGCGCCTAGCTGGTTGTGGGCCAGTGGTAGTCAATGAGTTTTGACATTCAACTTGTTGAGATCTGTTAAACAGTTTTCTAGAAATTTATCCAGCAACAGCAGGAGCTACTTCTTTAGAATTACTTTCTAAGTTGCAGTATTCAAGGTTGCCCGCTAATTTGTTAAGCTGCTTTTTGAACTAATCCAGCACAATGGCTTTGGTTTGATCTGGACAAACATTTTTATTTGATACTGAAATTGACTCTTAGAGAAGATATTTTGAGGTTAAAATTCGTTCGGATACTTCTACCTCTCGTAAACTGACCGACAACATTTGCCCCTTAATTTGGCGCTCCTTTAAAGATCTCAGTTTTAAAAGATTAGTTAGGAGTTGTACTTTAAACGCACTTGTAGTCTTCGCTAAGCAAATCTTCTAATAAAGAAGCAATGCAACGCAGCGTTTCTATAAGGTCATTGCCAGTCAGTTTCGACAATGAAAACTTTTCCGTTTTTTAACATTAGTCTTCTTTCAGTTACTATTCTTACGATTGCTGCTGTATCAAGCTGCTGGTAATAGTTCAAACCGTAACTGGTTTGGTATTATTTTCAAATTTTTTCAAGCATTTATTAAAAAAACAATTTGGATAACAATTTTTTGCGAAAATGCATCTTAGTTTAGTCATTTCGTTTTTAAACAATTCATAATCAGAGCATATGATTTTGGCACGTTTTAATGAACAAGTAACTTGGCCAGATTTCCAAGCATTTGGACAAGTTGATCGAAAATTTAACAACAGTCCCGTATATGTAGGTTTGCGCCAGACACTAGTTTTAACACCGAGTTCGTCAAATTTTATTTGCATGTCAAGAAAAGGCAGTGAATCTGTGGCTTTTTCAATTGTGAATTTCACGCTATGATGCCAAGCGTTCAAAATCGGAAGAAACTCGTCGCAGTTTTGGTTGCTATCAAAACTCGCGTACACATCATCAATATATCAAAGATAAAGTTTAGGTAAAAGTCGTCCATTAGACTTTTCCGCAAAAATTGTTTCTTCTAAATGAGCCATGAAGAAATTTACCATTGTTGGTCCCAACGGATTGCCAATTATGATTCTTTCAACTTGTTTATAAAACCGTTCGTCGTGCATAAAAATTTCTTGTACGGCGAGAAGCATAAATTTCTTAAAGATGTCTTTGGGAATCT
The DNA here is from genome assembly GCA_963965965.1 of Trididemnum nubilum. Lineage (NCBI taxonomy): Eukaryota > Metazoa > Chordata > Ascidiacea > Aplousobranchia > Didemnidae > Trididemnum > Trididemnum nubilum. The sequence goes on from OZ014487.1 coordinate 4,099,101, forward strand.
GAATAGAATTATTGTTGTATTCATTATATAATCGATTAATAATTAATTATATCAACTGTTTCGACCAAAGGGACATTTGTAAAAAGAGAAACCACATCAAAGCTTACCATTGTATTTTGACTGTTTGGATTGAATTCTTTTAATTCCTCTATAAAGTGATCAGTAGATTTCAGCATGCGAGTATGGGGTAAGTATGGGGTAAATATGGCTTAAATAGGGTAAAAAGTTGAAAGAATCATAATGGGCAATCCATTGGGACCAACAATGGTAAATTTTTTTATGGCTCATTTTGAAGAAACAATTTTTGCGGAAAAGTCTAATGGACCACTTTTACCTACGCTTTATCTTTGATATATTAATGATGTGTACGCGATTTTTGATAGCAACCAAAACTGCGACGAGTTTCTTCCGATTTTGAACACATGGCATCAAAGCGTGAAATATGTTAATATGTTATCCAAAAATTTAGCTAAGGCATATTCTGGCGTGTTAACCATTGATACGACATATCTCAGTGGAAAGTTAGGCTTGTGAACTTTAAGTGTACCATATAGCTTTCCTGGTGAGCTACCTGATGGTATGAGATTCCCTATCATTTTGTGGTCGTAGTGCTTTTTTGGGTATTTTCTCACATAATACGCTATAGAGTCTTCTTTCGCTATTAGAGGATGTTTATTGGAGTTACAAAGAACTTCTTTAAATTTAGATTTGTCTCCGATTATGGCGTCCAGTTTAGCATTGTAGTCATTTGTATCCAGAATTGCTACACCATTTCCTTTGTAAAACTTGCGAATTTTAGTTGTGGTGTCTTTGGCTAGATTTTCAAGTGTTTGGTGGAGTGCTTTGTTTGTTCGTGTGGAACATACCCTACTGCTATCTGTTATAAACTTCCGTTATAAAATGTCGGTTATAAATTAATTACTTGTTCATTAAAACGTGCCAAAATCATATGCTCTGATTATGAATTGTTTAAAAACGAAATGACTAAACTAAAATGCATTTTCGCAAAAAATTGTTATCCAAATTGTTTTTTTAATAACTGCTTGAAAAAATTTGAAAACAATACCAAACCAGACTCCCATGATAAAGAAGTTGATGATTATGCATTAGGATGGTCCTTATTTCAAATTTTTGAAAACTCTACGGGAACCGGGTTGATCTTGATCGTTTTTGATAAAAAAACTGTACTTGCAAAATGTCTCGGAAAGAAATTAAAGTTTACAGGTTGCACATAAACAGCGAAAATTTGAGATTAATCATATGCCACCGAATACACAATTTATACGTGACGAGACGAGCACAGCCCTATCAGAACGGTTCTAACAAATGTAACCTTTGTTTGGAAGAAAAAATTGCAATACCATAAGGAAATCCGGTTAACACTCTCAACCAAGGAACCAAAATTGTATCAAAATGTCGACACAAAGCCAAGTAAACTAAGAAATCATCAACCTAATAAACCACATTTAACGCAAATCGGTTGATCACTGTGACGCAAAATGCCGCTTTGTATCTAGAACAGTGTTAAAAATTTTTTACAGTGTTTTCACAACGTTTGACAGACACGCATCAGTGCATCAACAGTGTTTGATTACAATGCTCAGCCTCCACAGCTAATGCTTGCAGTGTTGTGTACCAGCCGCGTCTCCGCACAATCGAACCTGGTTGCTGACCCTGGCTGGTGCGTACCACAGTTAACCCTAATGGAATAACTCGAGCTCGCGCTCGCCACAGGGCTTCCGGTGTGAGGAGGGGGAAACCTTGGTGGTGTAATGAAGTGTTTTACTGTTCTTGTTTAGTTTCCACCCCATCTGACAAACCTATTAGGGGGAAACAGCCTGTAGTGGGTTTTTTAATATCTGATTTTTAACTAAACTTCTTGTACATTAACTGGGGACCCATGCCCATTGAGCGTTATAGAAACTGGGAAGACAGAGTACAAGTCAATTGTACATCATATATTTTCTATATGTCTTCTTCTATATTCGGAAGTTGTTTGCCTCAATAAGTTTGACTGGAATCATTTAAATAGCCAAGTATTAATTTCTAGATAAATTTCAAACCTTCATACACTAATTAAACGTGTTAAAATACTTAGCGAATTTTTAAGGCTACCACAAGTAAGAAAAAGATGACTCTAGTCCATAAAACCTCTTGACAAAGGTACCAAAACTTTTTCTGGCTCAAAAGAAAATGTTAGAGAATAGAATTAATGGAAACAGGGGATATAAGAGTGGCAACTGGCAAGTCCAAAATAATAATCTAAGCAAAGAGTTTGAAAGATTGTCTTAAGAAATTAAAAAAAAACTTCTTAATATTCTGAACATATTTCTTTTTTTAAAGTTTCGATTAATAACTTGAACCAATTTCAATCTTATTCAAATTTATTCTCACAAGTCTATCACCTGCTTTTCATCACTTCTGGCATCTGCATAAAACATTTGCTCAAGATTGCCCCAATTTCTAATGGAACTAGTTAGTCTCAAGCAAATGGCATTGTTTGAGCATTAAAAGAATCGGGATAGGCTTAGAAAGTTTTTGCTACAGGGTAATATGATTTTTTGACATGAATGTCTCAAACACAAAAGTAAGAATCTGGTGCTTGCATCTCCATTAAAGCAAAACTTGAACAAAATCAAGAATTGATTAGGTGCGCCAGAACTGCTTATGGCGTCCCTAACCAAGAGGTGGAGTCGAGGACACAAAGCTTGAGGCCAAGGCCAATGACACGAAAAAATCTGAGGTCAAGGCCAAAACAGCCCTTCCGAGGACAGACCCTTTCAAGATCAAGGACAGGAATGCTCGAAGCCAAAACCAAGGACCAAGGAAACAACGTTGAAGTGATCTCCAAATAAACAAGGTCTTTGCTTCAAAATCAAAAAATAGTGCCGTCCTCGAACTGAGGACAAGGCATTTTTGAGGACTTCAAATTATGTTCTCGAGGACTCCTCTCTGCCCCTACTTATGCTGGCCATAATCAGTTTACCATACGCCAGAACTGCATGGTAAACTGATTATGGCAAGCATAGATTTCTTATATCTTTACTAAACTTGCCAAAATGTAAAAAATATCTTGGACTTGCAAAAAACGTGGCACAATTGCATTGACAAGAGAGTTGGGGCAAGGGTAATGAAAAAATTCTCTGGTCGGCTTGGGTACACGTCTAAGAAACTAGTGGCTTAGGTTTTTTGAACCAGAGGTCCATGATGGCATAAAGTGATGAATGGTTGCAGCTCTTAACGCAAACAAAACTTTACCAAGCTTGCTATTAAGAAACAACAATTGGATAAAGTGGTTTGCTGATTAAACGCAATCAATTGGACTTTTCTAAAAAACAAAAATTGATCAAAAATTTCCATCAATTGACTTTGATTCTTGAAGTAAATTATCAGGCTCATTGATGGCAGACCGAAAGTTGGTTCAAAGAATCCAAGTCCCGCATGCCACTGCAGAGAGGCAGTATGGCAGTGGCACTTATATAGGAATACGTCTGGTTAATTGAAAAAAGTAATGAACATCAGCTTCAGTTCCGCATGCATTTCGCCTCAGAGCATACCACAGGCATGGTTTTTGCTAAGTGAGAATAAAGACAGTACACGTCTTACTTGGCAACATACAATAAGTTGGGTTACACCCATAATATTACTGTTTCTGAACAGCCTACACTCTGCAAACAGCGAAGCTCTTATTTTTGCAAAATTGGGTATTTATGAAAAACTTTACTGTCTTTGTGCAACCTCTGAAAGTTTTTCTATCTCGAAAATTTTTCACACACGATGATTGTAGTCTAAAAGAAACACATTTGCTTCGGTTCCCATGATAATTTTTATTGTTTAATTTTTGCTATGTATCCAAGGACCACCCTATTATGCATACATGCTTGGCTTGCCATAGTTTGGAACGAACCGTGACTATTAGGTGCGGGCGTTTATGCGCGGTACGTTTATGCACCGCCGATTATGCGACGGGACTTTTAGGCGCTTGGACTTTTTCCGCAGAGACTTTTAGGCGCCAGAGGTGAAGAAAAAAATTTTTGTCAAAAATTTTTTTTTTCAAAAAAAGTTGTTTTTTTCAAGAAAAAAAATTTGTTTCAATAAAACAAGTTTTTTCCAAAAAAAAGTTATTTTTCCAAAAAAAAAGTTTTTTTTCCAAAAAACATTTTTTTATACAAAAATACGTTTTTCTTCTCAAAAAATTTCTTTTCTTTTTAATGAAAATCTTTTTTCAAATAAAAACTTTTTTGAAAAAAAACTTTTTCCAATAACAAAGTTTTACTTTGATTAAAATGTTAATATTTTCGAAGCTTTTCATCTGATGTTTGTCAAGAAAAATTGTCAGAATAGAGAGCGCAGGAAAAGGAGAGGTTATAGGAAAAAGCCGAGCAATGATTGGCTGGAAAAAAATTGCTGAGAGAGCGTCATTTGTGCACAACCTTTAAGCTGCACAGCAGGAATTCTTTTTGTCAGCAGAGGGCGGGGTTAGAAGTTTTGATAAAAGTGACTTCAAAAGCAGATAGATGTAAGCAAAACATGGAAACTTCGCTTTCTTGAGTGTGAACAAACTACACTCGTCATCGTGCTGTATCCCGAGACAAAATTTGAGCTGATCTGTTCTGCTCGAAAAAGTAGCAAAAGCAATCAATTTTGAAGCACAAATAAAATGAGTTTTAGTCAATCGCAAACTTCGCTTTCATGCTGATTTCTTTCGGGTATCCAGAGTTTATTACTTAATCGTATATAACTTAATCGTTCGTTTCACTTGCATGTGTTGGATAAGGTTGTCTTTAACAGGTTACAAATTGGACCCTGATGTGCTAAACAATTGTCACGAGTAAAACGATGACAAATTTTAATTGCACAAAATGCAGTGAGCGTAAAAAATTTAAACTACACAGCACTTGTATGAAAAATTTTACATAAAAAATTGTCGAAAATCGTTGACGAGTCTGCAGCCAGTAGTAATTCTACTCACACTGCAAAAATAATTTGAAAGTAAAACAACAAGTTAAAGCAGCAGAAATCCTGTTCAACTTCAAAAGTTCTTGAAGCAATTCTGAAGAAATTGACTTCAAGAATTTAACATTGTTTTTACTAAAATTTATTTACAACAAGGTGTAAAGATTAAGCTTAAAAATATTGATTTAAACATTGCTTTTACTATATTTACAACAAGATGTGTAAAGACCATAAATAGGAATCTGCCGAGAGACGAATCCTAAGCTCCTGAAAAAGTTTGTACTGTATTGTTAGGTAGAGGTAGACTCAAAAGAACCATAAAGCGTCACACGGCTTGCTGCGTGTGCCAATATTGCACACTCAACTCGTGTCTGTGCGCCGCAAAATTTGAGACCGCTGGCTGGAGATCGCATGCGTCTGGATTAGGTAAAAAAAACTTTGCAAGTAAGTAGTGGAAAATATTTTTCGTTATAGAAAAAAAAGCAATAAGAAATCAATTTTTTGTAAAACTTTTTCCGCTCTACTTCCATCTATCTGCTTTTGAAGTCACTTTTATCAAAACTTCTAACCCCGCTCTCTGCTGACAAAAAGAATTCCTGCTGTGCAGCTTAAAGGTTGTGCACAAATGACGCTCTCTCAGCAATTTTTTTCCAGCCAATCATTGCTCGGCTTTTTCCTATAACCTCTCCTTTCCTGCGCTCTCTATTCTGACAATTTTTCTTGACAAACATCAGATGAAAAGCTTCGAAAATATTAACATTTTAATCAAAGTGAAACTTTGTTATTGGAAAAAGTTTTTTTTCAAAAAAGTTTTGAAAACCATCTCGTAAATTTGCATCCCAATTGTCTACCTTACTAAAGCAAAAATGTGATGTTCGAATTTTTACTTATTACACTTCGCTAAAAACTGGGTCATATTTTAATCTGAAATCCATAACTCCTGCTGCTTTAAAATCCAATGTGGTATATAAATTGGCATGTTGGCGTGATGTGAACACGATATATATTGGTATGTCAACGCGCCACTTGGTGACTATACGGCCAGCAAACACTTGCAGCTTAACTCCAACTCCGCCAAAAGTGCCATAAGCCAACACATTTCTTCCTGCCAAAATTGTCAAAATTCTAATTTGGATGTTAATTCGTTTAAAGTAATCAGAAACTGCCACAATGATTATGAAACCAAAATACAGGAGGCATTATTGATCAAAAAGTTAACACCACGATTGAATTCACAATTATACGCCAACGGTGGCTCTTTTCTTTTGAATGTGTTTTAAACATTTTTTCATGTGTGTGTGTCTAATTGTCTACATTGTACCAAATGCAGTATTGTTATTTTGCGGTGTTGTTTTATTTTTCTTTTTTTTTTTCTTCTTTCTGACTCAATTTTACAATGAAAAAGATATAACGTATACGTCACAATACCAAATATTTAAGTTATAGTGGTTGTTATATTGTAACATTTAAATTTTGCCAATAATATTTTGATAACTTTTCATTTCTAATTTTGAAGTTACTGTAAACTGCTTTTTAATTTGCTGAAGAGGGCCATTCAGAAAATGCGCCGAAACCGTTACAGATGAAATAAAAATGGTAACGGGAATCAAGTTTCTGCTTATATGCGCTTTTGTGGTTTAAAAGAATTTACACCTCTTTAGCGAAATTTTATTATGGGATAACTGATAAGAAAGCAAAAAAATGTCTCAACAACTAATACGTTTGTTTTTGAACAAAAAAATAACTATGTGCTGTAGTTTTACAGCCTTAAACAATTTGAAGAGAGGCAGCGTTGTTCAGAAAGCGGAATGTCAGGCTTAGTGATCGAAACAATGCTACTTCGATTTTCCGACTGACAAATAGTTGTTGTGTCTACGAAAAAGAAACCTGACGCTTATTTTTCATCGGAGCGCAGCAGTTTCGCCACTGTAGCAGCAGCCTGACAAAAAAAACTTGGAAAGAAAACCAAAAAGTGTGTTGTGTGTGGCGTGACAAGGCACAGGGAGAAACTTTGGTTCATGCACATAAGTAAACCATTATAAAAACTTACCTGCTTGAAATGAAGCCAGAAATCCTTTCCTAGGGATATAAGAACTACCATGAAAAAAAACTCCAATGCGATTAGATCGAGAAAGTATCGCATCACCTCTTTCGAGAGTAGAAAAATTTTTATACCGCAGGTACCGGTAACTTAAAACTTCATCTTCATATTTCTGTAATACAACATTTATTTTCCGGCGCTACTCAAACTCTTGTTTAAAACGCTAATAATAAAGCAGAACAATTTATGCTAGTATGCAGTTAGCTACAAAAGTTTCGGTATTTATGAATGTTGTCGCGTAAAGTTTACTCTTAGGGCGCAGTCCCACTGGCTATTTTTTGCTGGCAACAATAATGAACGAATTCTTTATCATACAATGTTGCGTATAGTTTAAACATAGTCGTAGGCAGTCTTAGATGTTGCAGCCTTTTTAAAAATTATTTAGGTTTTTGTGTGTTTTGCTGTGTTAAAAAAGGCCGCAAATAATGCATAATATTTAGCGTGATAAGTATAAGCTTTAGCCTAAAAATTATAATTCTTTTTCAACAATTAAAGTTATAAAAATGCAAAACCAAGACCAACAATAATCGACAATTGTATTTTTTTGTTAACTCGTAAATCGATACTTTGAATTAATCTTTGCAAAATACCAACACCTGCCAGACATTTAATTGAAAAATGTCACCTGCGCAAACAGAATGCTCTTATACATGAGCGAACCTTCTTTTTTTTCTTTTTCTTGATGGTTTTCTATCAAGCTTGCACAAAGATAGAATTATTTGTAGATTTCAAGTTTTTCAACACCAATCTACGACTATGCTTTACTGTCTGCGCTGAGGTACGATTTTACTAGTGAAACAGCAACACCTATAAATTTAACAAAAACAAACCGGCAAAAGTGCAGATTATCGCAGGTTACTAGTCGGACCGTGTTGAAATAAAATTATCGCCAGTGGAACACCATTTTTATTGTGCTGTGGTTTTAATATCTGAGAAATCTACTTAACATTTTAAGGCTGGACTTTTTGTTAATCATAAAAAACTGGGGCGGGAGGGTGATCATGACTGTGCTGTTTAAATGCTTAAATCTTTGTGAATGCACGTGTTAAGTTTCGCAAAAAAACATCCATATCCCAAAAATTTTATTACCTTTTTTTGGCAAAGTTTTATATTTTTAAAACAATTTATGGTAATTAAGATACTAATAAATTTTTTGACTCCACTCGAAATCAGACTATTTTCATGAAAAAGAAAAAAAAACAAAACAGTGATATTAAAGAGCGGTTTTGTGTCAGCAAGCTGACCTTTAAATAACTCAATGACTCGCAAAGCTTTATCGCCAAGTTACTTACCTCACGTATAGTTAATATTTATTTGCTTAGCGTTTTGACTCATTTAAAAATTAGTTGTTATCGTTTTCAAAAAGAGAAAAGGTTAGCGGAAATCGCTTCTCAATAACATGCAAAAAAAACAAAAACACATCAATGAGCAGTTTGTGGTATCAATTTGTTTTTTTTTACAGCGTTTTCACTACTATCCATTAGGACATTTTTATCAATTAAATAACTTTATAACAAAAAAAAAATATATATAAACCAACTCTTTACAGTTAATAGGCTGCGTCCAATATCAAAAAAAGTGTGCAAAATATTCAAATACTCTTGTTGTGTAAAAAAGCAAAAATTAAAATTTGTTTGTGCGATTAGTTTAAGATAATTCCGATCCGCAATTGTGCGTTTTTAATAAAAATTTATCGATTTGCTAAAAAAATTTGCTACAAATTTTCTGGCTTATTTCTGAAATCTGACAAAAGATTTGATACACCCACATTATTGATGTATTATGCTTCACTGAAACTGCGACAACGGCGTAGCAGATTAGGCAATTTTTTTTTTTAATTGATTTTTTTAATATTCCGAATTTTTTGCAGTCACCAAAAAAAAAAAAACTGCTTTGGAAGAAATTCTAAATTGTTTCTGGTGGTGCCTTTAAAGTCCGCGGAAGGAATGTAGACGTATTTAAAAAACTTGATGTTTTTCTGCAAGCAATAAATATATGAAGTCACGCAGGAGATTGAAGGAACAAAAAATTACAAAACGATCTTTCGGATGAAAGGTTGCGGAAAGACCATGGCCGTTTCCTAATAATACCTCAGGGAACTTTCCAAGGAAAGACATGGCCGTCGAGTATGTGATATTGTTGGAAATCTTATGATGCAATATCAATACGCAGTAGCGCGTAAAATATTAGGCCAAGGATGAAAAATAACAATTAAACTTGAGGTATAATAACAAATAACAATTAAACCTTTTACCAAACTCTTGTGGATATTATCGCTGCTACTTCTTTCCACGCTGCACACCGTAATGTATATTTGAAGCCCAATTAGGTAAAAATGACGCACCAAAATCGTAATGAAATACTTTTATTTTGCTCTTTCTTAATAATTTTATAAAACCTTTAAAACAGTTTGAGAAGTTGTAGACAGCAAAGCACTATACAAACAACTGTATAGAGACGTATTTTAATAGTAGCGAACCATGCAATGTATAGTTGCGCATTTGCTCAATTAAAGACCTGCAGCCGCAAAAATCAGATTTGATCGCAAATTTTAACTTTTTAACCATTTTAATTTGTGGTTTGGGCTCCACAGCTGCGTTTATTGTGCTCTTTTTGCAATATTGTGCATTAAGCAATAAGTAGTTCGCCTACATACATGATAAGAGACAAAAATCTGACTAAAGCTAAAGCTTCGTATACTGCGTTTGCGCCAAGAAGCAAACTGTATACGTGAAAACCAAAAATATAACGTTTCGTTTTCTAATAAGGGACTGCTTTACACTAGAAATAAAAATGACGAACGAAGATATTTTCAACTTGCTGAGTTACTGATGCGCCCCGGGACAAATCTTTCTGCTGGCGCTTGTTCCTCCCCCGAATGTTACACAATAACAAATAAAGTTTATGATCTGCATTAATGATGGTAATTAATACTATTTGTAGTTCTATACATATTTTTATTTGCCACTGAGAACTTAGCACTACTCTGCAGTTCACAGGAGCTCAAAAAAAGCAAATAATTGATTTTTTTAAATCCGTTTTATGTTGTAGCGTACCGTAGCTCATCAGCAGAGTTCTTCTAATATTTATCAGACACGTTGCCAGCAGAATAGTTTTGAAGGAGGAGGCGCAAAACTTGGGGAAGTAGTATCTTTTAGATCACCTTGGTAATTGCATGGTTTTAAAACGAATAATATTTGTTTTGGTAAATCAGTTTGAAGAAATTACGTATTCGTTTGTAGTCATTATAAACAGTTTCAGTAATATTAAATTACATACGCTATTGGGGTCTGGGAGCAAAACCTAAAGCCGCCAGAGGCAATGGGTATAAGGGCACCGCACCAGCGCTCGAAGGTTTTGCAATTTTTTTTTTTTTACGAAAAGAACTTAATTTAAAGCTTATTTTGGTTAAAATTATTGCTCGTGAACTCCGCGAATAACAGCATTGCAAAGCATCATTAATATGGCTTCTTAAATAACCTAAACAAGCGATTGCTATCCTAGTAATTAGAAAATTTTGCTCCTCCTAATTCCTGCCTTTGTATAAATTTGTAATTCGAAAAACTCGCAGGTTTTATTGCTAATTAGACTAATTCGTCTACCTTTTGTAAAAAAAAAAATTGGAGGGAGACTAATGAAGCGAGGTTAAAGAAAAGTGATTGGTAATTAACGAACTCAGAATCAGAGGAGGAGTCCTTGAGGACGTCCTTGGCCTGGAGGAAGTCCTGGAGAACACATTTTGAAGTCCTTGGCCTCGAACATTCCTAGCTGTCCTTGGCCTCGAGAGGGTCTGTCCTCGGAAGGGCTGTTCTTGGTTTTGGCCTCGGATTTTTTTCGTGTCATTGGCCTTGGCCTTTGTCTCGAGCCTTGTGTCCTCGACTCACCTTTGCTCAGAATAGCCCTCCTTCGTCCCTAAAAATAAAAAAATAAAAAAAAGGACGCTTATTTAATTAGCCTGCCTTGAGCATTTTTTGGCAAGCGATCAAATTTGGTAATTTTTGGCGGAATTATTTTCAAAGTTTTTTACTGATATTTGTATTATAATTTTTCAAAAAATTTAGCCTCCTCTCAAACAAATATATTAAAACAACTCTGAAGTTTCTTCCCACCCCGGCTAGGGCCATAACTGTTGATTAATAAAATTGTCCTGAAGCAGCAAGTTTCTGCGTGGTTGTTGCAAAATGCAAACTGTAGTTGTGATTATTATATGGCATTCCGTACAACTAGATTTGGCAAAATTGCAAAACACACTAAAAAAAATAAAGCTTTGAATTTCTTAATTAACATCAAACATTAAGGTATAAATTTTTTTTTTTTTTGATGACTTGTTGTCAACTCATGTAATACTGCATATACATTTTTACTTCAAAAAGTTACTATCTTATCAATAAAGCTTCTTTGATGGGTTAGTAAACTGTCAACGTGAGTCGAAAAGAAATTGCTGATATAGGTTGTTCTATTTGATTTTGAAATAAAAAAATTTTGGGTTCTGTTTAACTAACCGATGAATGACATGCTTGTAGCCCACTTGTCCATTGGTATAACCGAAATAAAATTGAAACAAATGCGAATGCAAACGATACACTGTTAAAATTTTTGGGTCAAAATTTTTGGGTCATTGTAAAATTTTGGGTCGCCGTTAATTTTGGGTCAAAGAAAAATTTTGGGTCAACGTTTTTGGGTCGTTGCAAAAATTTGGGTCAACAAAAAATTTGGGGTCAAAAAATTTGGGTCAAAGAAAAATTTTGGGTCAACGTTTTTGGGTCATTGCAGAAATTTGGGTCAGCGAAAAATTTTGGGTCATTGCAAAAATTTGGGTAAGTGAAAAATTTCGGGTCAAAGAAAAATTTTGGGTCAAATTTTTGGGTCATTGCAAAAATTTGGGTCAGCGAAAAATTTTGGGTCAAAGTTTTTGGGTCATTGCAAAAATTTGGGTCAGCAAAAAATTTTGGGTCAAATTTTTGGGTCATTGCAAAAATTTGGGTCAGCAAAAAGTTTTTGGTCAAAATTTTTGGGTCAGTGCAAAATTTGGGTCAAAAAAAGTTGGTCTAAGAAATAATTTGAGTCAAAGTTTTTGAGTCATTGCAAAAATTTGGGACAGCAAACAATTTTGGATCAAAGTTTTTTGGTCATTGCATAAATTTGGGTCAGTAAAAAAATTGAATCAAAGAAACACTTCAGGTCATCGCAAAAATTTAGGTCAACAAAAAACTAGGGCCCAAGAAATGTTTTCTAAGTATTTGGGTAAATACAAAAATTCGGTACAACAAAAAATTTAGTCAAAGCAAAAAAATTTGGGTCAAAGACACATTCTAGTCAATGCAAAAATTCGGATCAGCATAAAATAAAGGATCAAAAAATTAAAACACATTACAGAATGAGAAGTGTTTCTACTGTGGAATGAGTTTCTATGTGGAATGTTTCTATGTAATAAGTGTTTTTTGACTCAGGTCTACATCTGCATCCACCCCAATAATTTGACTGTGGTCTGCATGTGAATCACTTGAATTCGGGAAAAAACCTTTTGAAATTTTGGTGAAGACCTTTTTTTTTTGGTCTGCACTTAATTTGCTGACGTGAAAAAAATAGTTGTCGAGGTTCATCCTCCCAATGTTGAAAATAGGGCAAAATTGGGGTAAAATCGCAAATTATTCCCCCTCCAATGTTCGATAAGGATCGGGCACCCCTGCAAGTAAGAAATCTACTAAAATTCAAAAATCTACTAAGATTCAAAGTTTTGTTCCAGTGAATTTCCTTAATACCAATATCAGCAAGGTTTTTATATTTAGTGCTGTTTTAAAATTGTTTTTGAGGCTACGATAAAGTTTTTGATCGTTTAAATTTGTTGACTAAGTCTATTGGGTTCAAAGAAAATTTAATATTAGAAATATTTAGAGTCAGTTGTATTTGTTAACTAAAGTTTATTGACAATCTTTAAGAAAAATATAAATCAAAAATTTAGGTTCGGTGACATTCATTAAACTGACTTATTTATTAAGGTGTTACTGTTCATCTCGCTGAGTTAAATGCTTGGAATGTAACGCAATCTGCGAAGATAATGCCTTGTGTGCTAATTATCACCCTTTATTGTTTGCAATTTTTAAAGCAAGACGTTCTAATGCGGATAATGCGTAGTGCTGTTCAAAACTTTTGTTGTTTATTTTAATTACTGGACGCGGTTGATAATCGCACCTCAGCAGACAGTTTGCTTTTTACCACGTGATGACCTAGATAGAAACTGGTATAATAATAGTAAACCACGGACTTCTAAATATTAGCATCTGGACTGGAAACGAAAGAAAAAAGCAGCGCGTCGGCGGACAAGTTGAGGCCTGCGCAGTAGTGCGTCTGCGCATCTGAGCCGCTATCGCATGTAAACAAGCAGCGACTTTCTACTTTAGAATTCTTAATTCTTTTGTACTGCAGACATAAGCACAGTACTGTATACTAGAGGCAATTAGAGTGCAATGTTAGTTATGCTTTGTTTGGGTGGTCAGTAAGTAGGTAGTTTTGTTATTAACAGCGCAATAGTCTACATCAGAAATCATTAGTTTTAGTAAGCTGGTAAGACAAGGCGATTTGCTGTTGTTTGGCTGAAGTAAAAACTGTAATTTTAGGTATAGTATCAATCAAACAAGTTTGTACACTAAAACTGCTTCGGCTAATGGATGAAGAAGCATGTTGTTTAAAATGAAAGACAATAACATTAATTCGTTAAAATTTGGTGAAATTACACCAATACAAGCAAGCATTATCACTACCGGCACTAGCGTAATATTTAGCGAAACCTATGATAATGCTGTAGAAGCAATTGAAGAAAGATTTTATAATGTAGGTTATTGGATTAAAAATGTATCCTAGATTAAATCATTTTTCCCAGTGCTACACTGTAGTAAATAACTGAAAAATAAATGTGCAATTTTCTGATTAGACATTACAGTAACCGACCAGTTGATCGAGCGGTAACACGTTCGTCTATGAAGCTGGAGGTCTGAGGTTCAAATCGGACACAAGGTGCCAATGGCTTGCCACCGCTGCAACATTTCTTTGAGAGGAGCTGTGTTCCCAGGGCGCAATGACGCAGACATGGGCCCCACTAACTCGCTACACGCTTCGGCGTAGTAGAGCGAGTACAATGAAAGATTTGATTTGAGAGGTTACAGTAGGCCATCACTGGGTGAAGATAGTTAAGCATTTTGTCAAAACTCGGTATTGGCTAGGGAAACAAGCTAAGAAAGCACTGCTAGTTTTGTGTGTCCGGTTTGTATGGGTTACATCAGCCCATTTTCGCTCGTCTGGGAAGTTAGAGTTCTGAAATTTTTTTGAGTTTTAAGCTCATCAAACAATCGAGTTCTAGTTGAAGAGTTTGCAGCCCTAAGCGAGGCTATGCTCAGCTAAAAATGTTTTATTTGGCTTTGCACAGCATGTTATTTATGCTACAATAGTCGTGAAAACCAACAATGTGTGCGCCATCTAAAAGTTTCCATGTTGCATCGTCATTTCTAACTGGTATATTACGCAAAAATTCCCAAACTGTAAAAGAATTTATAAAAAAAAATCAAATTTACTAAGTCAACGGGAACATAAATTAGCACAATGTAGCGTTCCAGCCTAGTAAATTATACACCTGAGTCGTTGTGCAGCTTCTCCAATTAATGACATTTCTTCATTGATATAGGCTACATCTTTTATATTTCTACATGTGTAATCATTTTATTATACATTATGTTTGATTTCGATTCTTGTCGGATGTTGATAGGATTCGATCTAGATAAATGATGGACCTTCTTAGGGGGAAATCGTGTACATGATTTCGGCTACAATCGTTTTGTTATATTGTAGAACCTTTGCTTAATAATCATACAGGGGCTGACTAATCAATGGTCGATGGCTAAATTGTACCGTGCATAGTAATTCATGATTTTGCTACTTCTTAAGTTAGCCTTAGCTTACTGTTACAACATACGTTCAAAAAGCATAGGTCATTTACAAAACTTGATGTACTGTTATTATCTTGTAGTGTGTTTTTGATATTCTGGAAAGGATTATAGTAGTACACGTATTACTGTTCCTTGTTTGTGCTGTTGTTTGTTTGTTTCAATTTGTAAATAGTTCTTAAAAATCTTGTAAACACTTTGTGTAGTGCCTATACAGGTGAAGCAGCCATGGTACAATTCTGTTGGCTGGATTGTATTTTATTGTTAGTTAGGATTACCATACGTCCTCTTTTTTGGAGGATTAATGAAAAATAACGTGTCCTCCGAGGACGTTAAAAAATGCCCAAATGTCCTCCTTTCGGCATTTTGAACAGATTAAACATGTCCACTCACGCAGCCTTTTAGTGTATAAATATATCATCAGTTAGATCATTAAAAGTAGGCCTATATATCGCGCACGCTCTATAGCTTACGTCTTACCAGGTTCCTCTAAGACAATCGAGGGTGTTTATGACGTAAGTTATGGCAGAAAAACGGACTAAATCTGAGTGAAGACCTTTTTCTTTTGGTCTTCATTATTCTCAAATTTTCTCTCCCCCCTTTTCGAAAACCCTGCTTACGCTAGTGGTGATAACAATTTGACCTATAGCTAAAATGATTGTTGCTTTCGTTTGTCTTTTGCCGTATAGGCGATGCAGAACAACTAGCTGTTAATAAATTTCATTAAAAAGGTGTTTTCCTTTTTGTTGATGAAAATATGGTAACCCTATTGTTAGTGATCATGTTATAACGTATATCGTTTTTGTTGCTTCTGCCTTTTCCTCGATCTTTTGCTAGTTTTTGTGTTGTTGCTTTGTGTTTTGGCGGTCGTGGAATAAAATACAAAACTAAAAAAAATACATATATAATTCATGCAACATACATATATTCCGTAATTATGTAGCCGATGTGTGACCAAATGCATTCCGATGGAAAGTTGTCTTTCAAACATATATGAAGCTTCTGCAAACGCATGAGCAAAACAAAAATGATAGGTTTTAAAACCATACAATAGCAAAGATTAAGGAAAAAAATATTGCCCCCTCCCAAGTTCTGCGCTAGCCCGCCTGAAACTTTCGATCTGGCTACGAGCCTGATTAGCAAGCTTTTTTATGTTACAGGAATCTAGGGTCTAAATCTAACATGATTTTAAAGTTTATGTTCTAGTTAATACCAGTTTTATTAATTGTGGTCAATAATTGTTCAGCTCTCAACTGCAGGTCTGGTTATTCTGGTGAAACAAAAGATCCCAATATCACTGATATACTTACTACTGATTTGTCGCTCACTGAATTGCGACTTGTTTGCTGCTGAAACGTTCTACAATGTCGATATTCAATTTTTCCATGTCACTAAAAGACTAAATTAAAGATTTGCTGGTATTACTCTCAATATAGTGGTATAGCAATCGCTGTTAAATCTTTTGTGGTACAGTATTTATTTTTTATGTTTTTATGCTGATTAATGTGCTTGAAAAGCTACAGTACTTTTGAGAATACATAGTTGTTACTTTTTTATTCTGAGTACAAGTTACATCATGTTTATGAATGGTTATTGTACTTTGAAGCATTTTATTCCTGTGGGCCCTTAATCATACTGGGTAAAAGTTGTTAAATGATTACAAGGTCGAGTTGATTTATGAATTGCTATTCGCGTTGAATATCAATTTCTAGGTTATTGCGTTTGCGAATTAAATTTGAGGTACCGAGTATTACTTTATGATTCGCTAAAATTTTCATTTGTATATCAACGAGCGATGTTTTTAATTTTACGTTCGCCGCAAGTCAATAAAAATGTTTTAAAGTTCCAAATTTGTGATTATATCGTGTGGTCTCTATCTTTTCAGAATGATTTCGGAATTATTATATCAGTTGCAAGTAAAACTACTTCTACGCAAAAACAAAGAAACGATTTATCGGCAAAATTGGTTTGTTGACTTAGACCTCAACTTGTCTGCGCCGCAATTTTCGTTTCCAGTCCAGATGCTAATATTTAGTAGTCCGTGAGTAAACCGACTTGCTGAGTAAACGATTTTAGCAGCGGCAGAAAAGAGAGAAAAAGTGCTGAGCAGTTATTTTGATCAAATTTGGAAAAAATTTGATATGTTATATTAGCATAATCCTTGTTTATGTTAAGTTAAGCTTTTATAAAAATTTCAAAAATTAAGCGTTGGCCTAGGAGAAAAAGAGATAAAAAAAGCTCGAGAATAGCTTCTCCACAACAACGACTGTGAAGCCAACAAAAAGATGTTAAGTCAGCGAAAGTTTGACAAAAAAGAGAAATTGGGATTTCGTTCAATTATTGATGCCCGCTGCATTGTAAATTTGTGAGTTAATATTACTCGTAAAACAATTTTCGTCGATAATTAGTGTTGATTCTTCACAAAAATATTTAGCAGATTAGGTTCAATTGCAAACTACACTGTTTGATTTAAAATTAATTGAAGTAAATTGCCAAAACCTATCTGTGTTTTTTTAACAAACATGCGGAAGTAAAAGTCTTTTGTTTCCTTTGAGCATATGGCTTAATGGTAAGAAGGTATCAAATATGGCCATGCAAGCGATGTGATTGGGCAAAATATTTTTGTTCAAAATCAATATAATAGTTGTGGATGCTCGTTATGGCAATGTCAAGGTAAGTGAATTACACTGTCTTCTTTTTCATAAGAACCAGTGAATTTTTGATTTAGGCAGTTCTTAAATTTTCACGAAGTTTTAGCTTGATTTGTTCATGAAAAGTATTGGAAATTGAAGTGACGCACCATTTACGGCGAGCTATAAGGAAGGAGATTAGAGGCACGAAGTTTTAGCTTGATTTGTTCATGAAAAGTATTGGGAATTGAAGTGACGCACCATTTACGGCGAGCTATAAGGAAGGAGATTAGAGGGTTAGCTAGCTTATCGTTTTCAGAGGTACGCACTTGCGCTGCAACTATTTTACTTGCGACAGCGCTTGCGCCGCAATTTATTTTTACACGCTTGCGCCGCAAGTATTTGAGCAATAATAAGCGCAATTCAAGTACGAGTAAAAATCATTGTTTTTAAATCTACTGAGAATAAACTTTAGAAAAGCATTGGTAAGGTAAGTTTATAAAAGCCTCGTCATGCCAAATTGCTTTCGTCTATTGCTTGCAAAACTTCGATTGAATTCACAACATGGGTCTTCTTTTGCTGTAACTTTTCTCTGAAATATTTGCCGATTTTTCAAATTTTCCAATTGAGTATTTCAAAGAATGGTATAGTAAAATAAAATTTCAAACCGAAAAATTAGTGTGTTGTTTTGACGTTTGCAGGCCAGAGTTTTAAAGCTTAACGTTTTGCGTGCTTCAAGCACGCAAAAGGATTGAAAAGAATTGTTGTAATTGTCTTTCTAGAACTACACAACATGTTCCTAAAAAATCTTAAAATTTCATTTGGCAAAATGTAACGCGTTGCTTGCAACAGCAATAGTCTTACGTCTTATACCGTAATTCAAAACAAGAAACAACAAAAACTACTATTTACAACCTTTTTGCTAGACCGGAAAGATTTAAAAGATATTGCTAACAAAAGTGACAGCATCGGTAGCTTTTAACTATTAGATGGTTTAACATTTTTTAAACAAAAAACACCATAATTTTTTTAGTATGCCCCATTCGTCAGAGTGTGATGCTAATTGCTCCAGGAGCACAAATGTATCGAAGCTGGTCACCAACTTTTTTGACGGACCATTAGACAAAACAACAGCTGCGAAGTCGTTTTCTTGCCAGCACATGACGACTTTATTAGTGGAATTTAACACCCCAATTCTCTGAAGTGTAGGAGTTAAGCTTCTTTTTTTATTGGTTAAAGAGGCTATTCGCTCAATGCGAGCGGGGTTGAGCGATGAGCATTTTTCCAAATGTTAGTATTTTTGAGAGAAAATCAATAATTTTATGTTTACTGATTGTTATCGAGATAATTTGTTTTAAATAACATATCGTATTGGTTTCGTACCTTAACCGAGTGCAGTTTGAGCATGGACCAACTAAGGTGGATTTACACTGTAATCCTTTTTCGTCTGCTTTTATCTGTTTTCGTACATTTTTGCTTCTCTATGAAACATAAGTATGCGCTTTTTTCGTCCGCATATTCGTTACTCCATATCTGCACTAAGTAAACTGTATAACATGGTGATAAAAATTTTGTTGAAAAATTTCTTGTATGGAAGATGTAAGCGAATTTCAAAATAGAACTGTACCCCTTTACAAAAATTTTTGTTTGGAAAACTTTTATCTAAAATGTTACGGTCTGATTAGAATTTAGACATGTAAAACTGAGGACAAAAAACAACATACTTTTTCATGGAGAAGCTAAATACATTCGAAAACAAACAAGAGCGGACAAAAACGGATCCTGTGCAAATCCACCTTTTAAAATCATACTTTTCAAAACGTCACACTTGCGCATGCTGTTGCGCTTGGGTCGTAATTATTTTTGGGGGCTTGCAAAAACGCTTGCGGCGCAACTTTCATGCTTTCGCTGCCCACCTCTGATCATTCTTCTGAGAGATGAAAGGTACCAGTATGATTTGTAGATTAGGCGGTAAAAGATTTGATTTATAGGCTAGCTCTTTCGCATTTTTTGAAGTTGTTGGAGCAGCAATAATTGCTAAAAAGTGACTACTTCACCCAGAAACTTTATGTTAAGTAGAGGAAAACGTGAATGAAGATTTTTCACTCGCGCATTTTAAGGTCAAGATTTTAGTTTTAGAGCGTGGGTAACAGGTTTGAACTGATTTTAAAATTTAAAGAATCGATTTAAATTTTCTGTAAAAATTTCTAGTGCAGTAGTCTTCCAAATTGCTTTAATTTCACATGCACCATCGAGTCACTTCGAATTCTGTCTGTCTGACAACATTTTCTGTGTTTTTAGTTTTAATAGGCGCAGATAATGGTTACAATTTATATTTTTTAGTGTTTTTCTGGTTGTGTTTTTTTTTTAACTATTGATTACTTCGTTACATAGTTTTAGTTAACTGTAGTAATGCAATTTTGTGATTTTCAAGATATTATGTTTTTTAGACGCATCTGAGCATAAGATGCATTATCAATATACGACCATTTTTGCTTTTTTTTTTTATATAAGGTGCACTAAATTAAATCATGAAAAATATATTCTTATCCATACAAAAGACGCACCTTCATTTTCTTACGAAATGAAAAATACTTAAGGTGTTCCTCATGATACAAAAAATATGTTACGTTGACTGAGTAATGTGATTTCAGTGTTTAGTTGAATTGTTGATACCATTGATTTTACTGCTTTTCTGATTTTTGGCAATCTTGTTTTTCTCTATTTATAGCACAATCGTACAATCCCAGTTTTAAAGACCAATACTAAACTAAGTTATTCAACTTTTGCTGATTTGGTATTTATTTTTTTTAGACGATAATGCAGTTGTGAGCCCATGGGTTACTGCAAGAACCTACGTTTTTTTACGTACCTTGAAGTGCTCAATCGTTAAAACCATGCATAAAAAAAAACTGTACCAGATGTCTGGTTTTAAAATTTATGGTTTTCAACACAGTTTTATTTTGTTAAGTCTTTCTGTTTTTGCTATACGCTGGCATATTTAACTGATTCTCAGAAAACATCATAATGTTGGTATGCAAATTAATAAATTGCTACAACCAAAAAATAATTTGGGTCGTGGCGACCTAAAGGCTTTGGGTCGCGGCTACCCAAATTGTTTGGGTCGCAGCGACCCAAATTGTTTGGGTCGCGGTGACCCAAAAAATTTGGGTCGCGGCAACCCAAAAAATTTGGGTCGCGGCAACCCAAATTTTTTGGGTCGCGTCGACCCAAATTGTTTGGGTCGCAGCGACTCAAGTTTTTTGGGTCGCGTCGACCCAAATTTTTTGGGTCGCGGTGACCCAAATTTTTTGACCCAAAAAATTTGGGTTGGGCGCGTCTGTATCCAAAATTTTTGGGTCGTCTTTGACTACATTTTTTTGGGTCGTACTGACCCAAAAATTTTTACAGTGTACATAATTATGCAATCAAGTAACTGACAGTAAAGGATTATTGCTGCATTTTTGCTCCATCTAATCTCACTATAAGGTAAGTAAGATTTGTTTTGGGGGAAAAATAAAATTTTGGAAGGGCAAATGCTCTCCCAGGCCTCCCATGGCAACCTGCCTGCTAATTATGACATAGTAATATGTACAGCGAATCTTTACTGTAGTAGTATGAAACAATTTTATTCTCATCTATATCGAATGCTGTGTCTTTGACTTACCACAATATTTTCACTTGGAGCGGCTGCGTAACCAGGATGGCTGAAGGGGGATGAAGCCCTGACTCTTAATAAAGTTTCTTGGAAAATTCAGTTCAAATATGCTTGCTTAAGAACTAACTCTTTGACCAAAAACTATAAGGAGAATTGAATGAGCCATTCCGTGTCGAAGCCATGAAATAGCTTTAAAATATCACATAACCTAGCTTCGGCGATGCTAACCCGACGCGACACTTCAAAATGAAAGTGATCGTGATCTTCAAAATCAAGATCACGCAAAAAATGTGATCTTAAAGATCAAGATCAGATCATTACAACAATGTGGTATTGAAGATCAAGATCAGATCACGATCTTGATCTTCAAGATCACGATCTGATCTTGAAGATCGAGATCGTGCCCATCTGTGTGCGTTGCTAAGCATGCGTGCTCATTCTTGTTTTTTGTTTTTTTTATTTACAAACATATGAATTTGGCATAAGCAGTGACTTTAAAAGTTAATAACTCGCTTCATAATGGATAAAAAATTTTCAAATTTTTAAAAATCCAAGCAGAATTTATTAACTTAAAAATCAAGAAACATGATCGACCTTTTTTCAAAGCTTTCAACCAGTAAGCGCTTAAAAAAAGGGCGTGCACATTTAGACCCCCAGCCGTAACAGATTAACTCAAACAAAGATTGAATAGTACAGTACTTTTTTAAAATTTTTTATGCTTTGCTTATTCTACAACCATGCACAATTTTGTTTGAACCTCTACACTAATGTTGTTTTTGTTACAAAAAAAATCCTACGTTCTGGCAAGTAGGTGAGCAGTTACGTAGTCGTGTTTGGAGCTGGAAGTCTGGGGTTCAAATTTTGGGCCGGTCAAATCGAACACAGTGTTGCCAACAACTCGCGACCGCTATGACAGTCTTTCATAAGAACCTGTGTTTGACGGAGCGCAATTACGCAGAGATGGGTCCCGATAACTCATTACTCGCTTCGACGTAATGCAGCGAGTGTAATGAACGATTTGATAGATCCAACGTGAAGTAAATGACATCCCAAAAAATTCTCAATGACAGGAAGTTAAATTCCTAAAACAAAAACTGTTTTTTTCGTATTGTTTGGACAATTTAGAAAATTGCGCTAGTGGAACTTTTTTCTTGCTTTTTTTTTGAATGCAGTGAAAAATTTTACCTCATTATTTATACTGTAAATGCAAAACCACCGAACTTAGAAATTTAGAGTTATAGTTGGGGGGAGGAATAAAAGCTGCATTCATGCTTATTCTTGGGCACTCTGTCACGTGAATGCATTGATAAAGATCGAACCAGACAAATTCCAAGGCACCTAACCAGAAAATCTCTCAAATTAGAGAAATAAGAATTGATATGCTCGCTGTGTAGCTTTTCATGAAAATACAACTATGTACATACAGCAAAATACTTTCCATTACCATCTTTAATTTTTTGAGGCCGTTAAACTAAAAAACTGAAGTAGTGACAGGTTGACGATTATGTAAAAGATTTGTGCGAGCGAAACGTAATGCGTATCATGGTAGAAGAAACTTTCCAAAACAACTTGCTTGATGGTCAAGATGACCCACTTGATTCCATTGCAAATGCGGGACAATATTTGACAAGCTTTTAAGCAGCTAAGCAAAAATACAGATGCATGGCAATCTCTTTCAAAGCAATAATTTTCAGGCAGCTAATTTTTCACACAAAAAAACACTTACAAAGCGTAAACTGCAATATTTCTGAGGATCAAAAAAATAATCAACAATTTGTTAAAAGCCAATTACTGAGAAATTATTGCTTATCATTCATAGCTTATATCATTGATCAATTATTGCTTATTGTTTAGTAAAACCCAAGTTTTGCTCTGGGAGATTTTTCTTGTTTATGTATTTGATATTTTATTTTTTCGTAATAAATTTCAGTTGAAAGCTTTTTTTCATTAACATACCTCGAATTCGCTGACAAAACAATTTGTAAAAGTTTGGGATTTTCAGAGCAGCATCAAGTTTCCCAAATTTGAGAATGGCCAAAGCCTTTCGGCAAAATTTTGGGCAGTTTTGGACGTGTTGTAAATTATTCACTTTAACCCTATTTGTAGCAGGGGGGTAGGGGCAAATTTACCCCCTCTTAGTTATTTTAATATAGCTCCTACACAAAAAAAATTGCCTTGACGCACTCTAACTTTGAATCAAATTGAATAATACACATTTTCAGAAAACTTGGGGTCAGTCGGATGGCCGAAAGTGACGTCATTTTTGCCTTTGTCAGAGGCACCTAAAGAGTTTAATACAGTTTTGAGCACAATGTCTGCTTATCAACGCAATTATCCAATTCATTCTACTGCGTCTTTATTATCAATGCTGTTCTTTAGGTACAATGAAATATTTTATTCAATGATAAATGTATTGCATCTTCATTACGTCATTGATGACGTCATAATTCAAAACTATTGCTTTTTCTGCTGTTGTTCGAAATAAATTGCGTTTGCATAAAAAAAATATTGATTGTCATCAGCTGTTGAATGATATAAAGAAAATAGTACGGCAGTATTCTAAAATTTTGTGAATGATACTATAGCCCGTATTCTAAGAAAGGATTTGAGCAGCATATACAGCTCAAGCTCTGCTTGGGCTCAAAATTGGTATTCTAAGAAAAATATTGTAAGTAGCACGTTCAAGCTTAGCTTGGGACCTACTTGGAAGCTTTAAAGTTCAGCTTGAACCGCTGTGGTATTGTAAAACCGAACTTGAAATGAAAATTTGTCAAGCTGGACTTGAAAATTGCCTAAATCTTGAGCCACCTTAGGGGTACGCTTGGGCTTACACTTTACTAAAAAATTGACAGAAGATTAACTTTGCAAAGGCTGGCTAACATTTATTGAAAAGCAGCTAATGTTATTGTTCTAAACAGGGATGTGGAAGCAGTCAAATTTTTAATGTTTCCACTTCCAGCTCCTCTTGAAGTTTTATGCTTCCAAGTTTGCTTCCGCTTCCTCACGTTTGGAGTTTTTTGCTTCCGCTTCCAGCTCCGAATAGAATTAGTCGCTTCCGAGTTCGCTTCCACTTGCAGTCCCCTTCATCAAAGTGCTTTCGCTTCTGCTTCCACAAAAATTTAACCGCTTCCACCGCTTCCACTTCCAGCTTCCGCTTTCACATCCCTGCTCAGTATGAAACAGCTGATTGTATTTAGTGTAAAAAAAAAAAATCAGGCAAGTTTACTTTGTAAGCTTTTTTATTTGACTTGTGTAGTCGAAAGGGCATGGTATGGAATGGAAAATTTTTCCATGTTCCATACTGGCAATTTTTTTTCATTTTATTTTCATTCCACACTAAAAATCTTCCACTCCATATTCCATCCTATACTAAAATTTTCTTTCATATTTCATTCCATACTTCCATATCAAAGAAATTTTAGACTGGAAGCAATGCAACATATATTTTGCTGCTTTGCATCTTTGCAATGTTGTAAGCAACCGCTCGTGACGGTGCGTCAACAATATAAAGATGCAAAAACCAATATTTGGTATGTATATTGCACATGGTGTAATCCATGCGTGAGCCAGGATTTTGGATTGGGGGGAGGGCTAAACTGCAAAACCACATTCAATGACGTTTTCAGAAATTTTCAAAAAGAGAGACTTTTTATGGGACAAAGAATGAAAAATCAAATGCTGGGGGTGAGATTTAGCACGTAACCAGAATTTGCTAAAGGGAAAAGACTAAAACCACAATTTAAAAAGTTTTACAAACATATAAAAATTGGGAGACGCGGTGAGCAAAATAGTGCAACTCAAACGTGTCACAGACGGGGCCTGGGGGCGGAGCCCCCAGCCGGCGGAGGCTATTGGAGTATGAGGGCGAAGAATCCAGCTGCTGGGCGATTTTTGGTAAGTTTTTGGAAAAAAATGGCTATTTCTATTTGGATCACATTTCGCACGTTTTCAGAGCCATTTGAAAGAACAAAATTTTTGAGATTTGAGCCAGGCACCCTCGATTCAACTTTAGTAATTTGTTTAATAAGAATTTCCCTAGCTAAGAGTTTTCAAAAGCATTTTGTCGCATAAAAACACTGACAAGATGGATGTGGATTGTTATTAATTTAAAGTTGGTAGGTGGTGAAGATGGAATTTAAAGTTATTTCAAGTTGGTACATTAGATGCAATAAGTGGTTACTAATCATGTTATTGCAATGTAAAAGTTAACAGGGGGCCTAAAACATATTATTGCATAAAAAAGCTAGATGAGGGTCTGAGATTGCACCTTTTAGAACAAAAACACTAAATTTCTCCCAGCTTGGATATTTAAATTGGTTGGAAAAAAATGTAAATTGAGAGGGCCCGGGCCCCCTGGTCGTCAATACTAAGTTATTGCTAATTGCTGTTGTACGCATGTACTGTTGCGCCCAAAACATGCTAAAAAACTTAATTAATAGGCTTTGTGTCATCATTTTTATCATTGGTAGCATTTCAATAAGGGGGCATAGAGCCTGTGTCCCTGGTTACGCCTATGGTTTAATGATTACCTTACAAATTTGCTCTCATATCTACTACAAAATTTGTCATAACCAGTACTTTAATGGTAGGGGGGACGCGTCCTGAGAGTTAGCGTCGCCCCATCAAGATTCAGCGTCCCCCGATCGAGGTTTAAGCGCAGGTTGAACAGACGAAAAAGGGCCTGGCAGCACGAATAAATTTCACAAATTCCGGCCGAATTTAGTCCCAAATTGCGGTGAAGACCTTTCTTTTATTTTTATTTTTGGTCTTCACTCGATTTCGGGGACGGAAAGACATAATTTCCACTAAAAAACTTTCGCATTCCAAATGCGTTTGGTCAAGGCTGCAAAAGCGTCCCCCCGGCCCCCATGCAAAATTTTACAGTTTAAGTACTGGTCATAACCAAACTACTAAAGAACATTAACCGTAATGGAAATACCAAGCTTTAACACCAAAAAAATTATTGTAAGCTGAAAACTAAAAATATAAATATAAATAAGCTGAAACGGGAATGAAATACCCAAATACAAGTTTTCGTGACAATGTAAGAAAACATAATCTAGGACTTGGCAAATTGTCAATCTCAAAAACAAAAAAACAAGTCAAACCTATCGAAGTTGACAACTATAACATTAATCCTGCAAATTGCAATGTACTTACAATGATGCAATACGTACACTGTTAGCGCAATGTAAACAATCAAAGTACCGCGATTTGTCGACAAACAATACGCTTAGATATTGAAGTTGAATACTTCTGTGACAATATTATTTATCACCACCCGACATTGGTATGTATTTTTCTGTAAAAACAATACACAAATCTAGCTTGGAATTGGTATGAAAGTATAGAAGAAATTCTTCCATTTCATTCTTGAAATCTTGCATTCCATTTTGGCATCTTCCATATTGCATACCAAAATTTCCGCTCAATTCCATTTTCCATTCCATTCCACACCATGCCCAGGTTGTCGTTTTTATATTATTATTATTATTATTATTGTTAAATTTTACCCCAACGGTTGCAGCCAATTTCAGAATTTGAAAATCCGGAAGCGCCTGATTTTGCAAAAATTGCTTCCGCTTCTACCTCCTTTTCAACACTTTCGCTTCCAAGTTTACTTCCTCTTCCAACCTGTTTCATCAAAGTGCTTCCGCTTCCACAAAAAATTAACGTCTTTCACCGCTTCCGCTTCGAGCTTCCACTTCCAGCTTTCGCTTCCACATCTCTGGTTCTAAATCTATACTGTTTTTTACAATAACTCTGCCGCAAAATAACTATGGAAAATCAAGAACATGCAGTCAATTTTTGAAATTTTTTTCTATTTGGCAACCCTGGAAAAATTTCTAAGGGGAAAAGGCGTTTCTAAGGAGAAATTTAATCTGTTATATCTCAGGAACGGAAGGTTGTAGAAAGTTCAAAGTTGATCTTCAGATCTGTCAAATTTTTTTGAGAAAAAGTTGAGCAAAAAAATTTCCCACCTGAATGCCATTCTTAGTAGTGAAAGTAGCTCTAAGCCTATGGTGGTTACTATAGCCTGCATATGTCTGTATAACTTGTTTTTTGTCCCTGAATAATTCAAGCAAATACATAGGCTATCATTTTTTAGAAATAAGGTTACATTATTTAACCGAAGCAAATTATAAAAATGTAGGATACTGCTAATATTGCATTAATCTCTTTTGTAAATATATCTATGTTTGCGCACTAACAGGCGCTAAAAAGCGCGTTGCCACACAAACTTGCAAAATAAATGCATTTTTCATTTTCCTTTTCCTGCAAAATATTTTTCAAAAAATGGCCAATCAGGTGGTTGAAATAAATCACATTGTGATTGCGTAATTCAAGTTGTACTCGAAATTCGGTCGATCCGAAGTTCCGGCCAAGTTTGCTCTTAGAATACCATTTTTAGCGGGGCCTTGAGTTGACGTTTGAAGCAGATGCTTAAAGGAGCTGCTTAAGCAGCTGCTCAAGTCCTCTCTTAGAATACGGCTGTATATCTCAGTCACGAAAAATTGCAAACAGTAATCAACGTAATATTTTAAAGATGATGTCATCAAACATGTGACGTCATTGTTACAGACGCCCTCTGTAACTATAGCGTAAAAGATAGTTTTTTTTAGGTTGCCCCAGCGATTCGAGACTGGGGCCTTCACCGTCCGTGCTGTTTCCACAAATTGAAGTTGAATTCCAGCAGATAGAGGTTTATTGAGAAATTATAGTAAAATAAAGAGCTACACGGCAAAAACATATTTGAAAGTTAACCCAGGTAACAAAACAAAGTAAAGTAACGATGCCGAGTGACAAAAACTTGCAAAATAAAACTTCCGATTGCTTCAGATCCCAAAATGAAATGAAAGACTAAAACGCTTGAACTCGGCGAAAAACAAAAAAAGCTGAGCGTTGTGCCGGAAATAAGGCGTTGAGCAAAACGTGCAAAAATTAACAAACACAATGATATGCAAACCAACACAGCAAAAATAAGAGCCAAATAAAAGAGCCGAGTTCGAAAATTTAGTGGGGCATATGAAATAAATCGGTGCTGCAACAGTCATCATACATGTGCCGTCATCATCCGCGGTAACTTTGTCAGAGATGTCTTTGAAATAACAAAAGTCCGAACTAAAAGTAATATTTAGGAACATTTTAGAAAAATTTGCATGAAGTGATAAGGATGTACTGGTTTTGGTGGCGTCATTATCGTTTTGGTGATGTCACAACCTCAAAATATTTTATCTTATCAATTTAACAAAAATAGCTTTAACAAGCAATAGGTCTTACTTCTATCACTTACGAAACAGTTTTTAGATAGGGAGGCAAACTTACCCCCTCAGGGTACAACTAGTGTGTGAAAAAGGCCCGGTAAACAAAGTTAAAGAGGCATTGCACCCTAGGTTTGGATGTTTAGCACTCTATAGATAATAAATAATTGATTACCAACGTTTTTGTTCCATTGTTCCATTGTTTCATTGTTTGACTTTAAATAGAACTTGATTTACAGAAAAAGATTTTGAATTTTCGGGAAAAAAATTGGCTGTATAAATATGACAGCATCGAATTTGCATACGTGGTCACAAAGCGACCTAATCATTTTGTAGGTCCCGGGGTTAAACTGTGTTTTTTCCAGATTTCTGCTGTGGCTTTGGCGAGAAAGATGCGTTTTAAAAGTAAAATTAGGCTTATTGGTATCAATTTTTTTCTCTTAGAGTAAAAGTTTTTGGTTTGGTGCGTTTAGAACAAAACTTTAAAAAATAGGCCAAGGCTGATCGGATAAAATTGAAATTTTTGGGTGTTCGTAAAAGCCTACCTAGTTGGTTTTTGTAATTAAGTGTAAATTAAGCCCGGTATTAAAATGTACTGTAGCGGGCAAAATCAGACTTTACAGCTTTCAAAAATCTACTGGTAGGCTACTAAACTAATGGTAGGCTAGTAGGCCTAGGAGATAGGCTTAGTGGCAAGCCTACTGCGCATTGGTAGTGACAGACTTTTTTCAACAAAAGTTTTAATGTACAAGAGAATAAAACAAAAATAAACTATATTCATTACGCGTTATACATTATTTACTTGTTTATGGATTTAGATTAGGGTCAGGTTTGGGATAGTTTATGGGTTCTTGTAACCATGGTAATCAGATGTTCCGTTCTAACATCATCTTTGCGTCTACAAGAACGACACCTAATGGTTGATTAAAAAAGTGTTTAAAAAATGGCAAGATTGCTACAATTAGCGGGAAAAAAAACGCAAATATTTTTCGAAAAGCAAGTTGAAAAATTCCAAACTTAGTCGCAAGAATTAAAAAAAAGCTACAATCAATTTAAAAAAGAATCTTTTTCATAAAATTTGGTGAACATCAAACAATAAGCTAAACTCGGTGCTCCCATAACTTCCGCTTTTGGAGTTTGACTGGAAGTGGTGTCTTTTCCCCCTCAACTTCAAACTCGTTTGCGATGTGTTGTTTTGTAGCAAAATCAGTTCAACTAATCTTTGGGTGAAAATCAGTCAAATTAAAATTCTTGCCCAAAAATCAACTAGTACAGTATTGGTATGTAGTCTTGTTGCAGAAGTCTGTAGCGCGCGAAGTTCCAAATTATCCTAAGCAATTTTCCTGCTTAGACAGCCATTTTTGAGCATTTTAAGTTCAAGCATTTTAAGATTTTTAAGCTTGCGCATTTTAAGGCGTACAATGAATTAATCCCTTTAAAGGGGCTTTGCACCCTAATTTTGGAATTGTAATACTTCTTACACAAAATATAATTAATTAATTATCAACGTTTTTGTGCCGTTTTTTTTTGTTTTTGAATTTAAATTGTTTTAACGAAAAAGATTTTGAACTTACGCAAAAATTTGGCTGTGGAAACATGACAGCATGGAATTTGATATGTGGTCTCAAAGCGACCTAATCATTTTGTAGGTCCCGGGGTTAAAATGTGTTTTTGCCAGATTTCTGCTGTGGTTTTGGCGAGAAAGATGTGTTTTAAAAGTGAAATTAGGCTTATTAGTATCAATTTTTTTCTCTTAGAGTAAAGTTTTTGGTTTGGTGCGTTTAGAACAAAACTTAAAAAAATGGGCTTTGGCTGATCGGATAACATTGATAATTTTGTCTTTTCCTATAGGCCTATCTTATTGTTGTTTTTTTTTGCAATTATTAAAGTAAATTAAGCCCGGTATTAAAATGCAGTGGGCAAAATTAGACTTTACAGCTTTCAAAAATCTACTGGTAGGCCTATTGCACTTTGGTAGCAACTAACCTTTTACCAAAAGTTTTTAAGTACAAGAGAATAAAACAAACATCAAAAATATTTATTACGCGTTATACATTATGTATTTGTTTATGCATTTAGAGTAGAGTTAAGTTTTGAACAGTTTATGGGTTCTTCTAACCATGGTAATCATGTGTTCCATTCTAACCAGGGATGTGGAAGCGGAAGCGGTGGAAGCAGCAAATTTTTGTAAAAGCTGAACCTATGAGCGGTAAAAGGGTACCGTTTCCGCTTTCACTTTGCCATCCATATCAAACGTTAAAATTTTGAAAGTGGTGCAAGTTTTTGTAAAATATACAACAGTAGTATATACTGAACGAAAACTATGGGGTTTGCCAGGGCGGGTGCAAAATTGTCAGAGCGTGGTTGCGAGGTTTGTCCGATTGCGGCACTAACTAAATACGGCATTATGTTAATGAGGGTTGTGATGGTCTTAACCCTAACTGTAATCCTAGCAGGCTCTAACTCTAGCCAGTTTTAGGTCTAACCCTAACCACAGCCCGTGCTCTAATCCTAACCACAGCCCTAGCTCTAATCCTAGCTCTAACCCTAACCACAACCCTAGCTCTAACCCTAACCAAAACCCTATCTCTAACCCTAACTCTAACTCTCACCACATACCTAGCCCTAACCACAACCCTACCTCTAACTCTAACCACAACCCTAGCTCTAACCCTAACCATAACTTTAGCTTTAACCCTATCCACAACCATAGCTCTAACCCAGCTTGTTCTAGCTCTAACCCTAAGAATCGAAGGCTGAAAGCTGGTCAAGACTCGAAGAGTGTCTTGCCTGAGGACCGAACCGACTAATCCAAACATCTGCTAGATTTTCTTGAAAATCGCCACAGGTAGTTTGTAAAAGTTTTGCAAGGCTTGCCTAGGAACTCAACTCGCTATGGTGGTTAAAATCTAAAGTATTGTAAGATTTGCCTGAAAATCACCGCAGGTAGTTCGTGGAAGTCTAAAGTTTTGTAAGACTTGCCTGGGAACTCAACCGGCTTTAATGGTAAAAGTCTGAAGTATTGTAAGGTTTGCCTGAGAATCACCGCAGGTGGTTCGTTTAAGTCTAACGTTTTGTAAGGCTTGCCTGAGAACCGAACTTGTAATCTCCCGACTTTAAGTCTTAAATGAAAAGGTAATTATTTCATGTCTGATTTGTTTGAGTGCCAAACCACTGTAGGTTTCTTTCAAATGTAAATTTAGTGTACAGCTCGCCAGCGAATCGAACCCGGTAGCTCCTGGCCCAAACCTAAAATAGAAAGGTAATTATTTAGTTTCTTGATCGAGTGTCAAATGCATACAGGCTAAAAAACTTTCAAGTTTTCTTTTATAAGTTTGGTTTGTCTTAGAGTCAAACTAATGCAGTTGAAACCTTTCAAGTTTATCAGCGTTTAGAGATTTGATTTGTCTTCGAATCGAACTAATGCGGTTAAAATTATTCAAGTTTACAAATCGTTCACAGTTTGGAATATTGTTAAGCTTTTATGTTTGGTAATACTGTAGTTATGAAAGACTTTAAACATATGCACACTCTGTTCATATGAAACGTGTCATTTTTCTGTCGTGATGGGTAAGAAATGGCGTCATTTTATGACGAAACTATTTTAACTTAAGTTGTATTAAAAGCAATGACGCAAAAGGTCGTGTTGTATAACGGCTGACGTTTCGGATAGTTGGCGTAATTTTCGATTTTATCTTGAACGCAAGTTTCAATAGCACAAACATTGACACATCTGAACTTGTTTAAGATACGAAAGCGGGTTTTCTTTGACTTGTCTTTAAGGTCGTACTCGGATGTCTGTTTTGAATTGTCTAAGATTCGAACTCAGATAATAATTACCAAAGCAATAGTATGACTCGCCCGAAAGCCGAACCAACGCAAATGGTCTTTAAAGCTACTTGTATTACAACGTTTTTTCTAAGTTCGAACCCAAATGTCCTTATCATTTCATCTAGTCAAAGATTCAAACCCAGTGTTAAATCTCTTTCGCTTAAAACCCAACTATCTTTTTTGTCTTTTTAATATCCGAAATTCCCAAAGAGGTTTACCTCACACAATACCACTTTAACTCGGTTTGCATTTTAAGTTGCCTGTAATTTGATGGTGTGCAATCTACGAAAACTGTCTTTTGTTAATTTCCCAAAGGGAATACCCTAAAACCTATGCACTAATTTTTCACACAGTTGTTTGAAAAGAACTTAGTGATCTTTTTCTAGTTTCAAAGTATGTTACAAATTTTACATAGGGTATTCTTGAAAACCTTACCAAAACTCCCAAGCGTTTTCATCTCTGACTTATCTGAGGCTTGAACCACTGCAAGGTGTTTTTTCAAAGGAAAGTTAAAGTTCAATATTTCAATGAATGTCTTGTCTAAGAGTCGAACCCAGATATTAATCACCAAAAAGATTAGAGCGTGGCTCACCTGAGAATCGATTTTCAGAGAAAAATTTTAAAGATTATTTGTATTTCAATATTGGGTTTGACCTGAATGTTACTGACGAAATCGTTACATTTTGAAAATTTATAAGTTTGCATGAGCTGCATAGCTTTCATTACATTTGGGACTTATTTTCAGCAAAAAGTTTAAATATATTGTCTGTTCTGAAGGTGTGGCTTGCAAACAAAATATAAAACACGAGGAAAGTTGCGTGTTTCCTTGACGCCTGCATACTGTAAAACTCCGTATTGATTGTGTAAATCACTGCAGGTGTGCTTCGTACCGAAGGCTCCTCAAATGTTACCTCACAGCTCCTTTGTTCCCGAAAAAAAAACGAAGAAAAAAAATTCTCAATTAAATCTAAAAATCTTATCAATTTCGAGGAGCTGTTCAATTCGAGCACCACTTAGAGGTTACTTCACAGCTTCTGTGTTCCCAAAGAAAAAAAACAACTTTATACCGCTCCAAAAAAAGAATTCCCTCGCTCTGACGTACAGACATAAAGACATAAACTTTACAAAAAGTTCAAGTTTCAGACAAGTTTTTGGATTATTTTTCGTTTTAATTTTCACTCAAGCAAAGAAATAGTAAGGTTTCATAACATTTTCTTGATTTTATCCCTAAAAACAAAATATACTGTAAAACCTTTATTTGGCGCTCTATTTTTCAACCCTTCCCCTATAGCAGCGTTCTATTAGAGCCGTTGTTCAATTAGAGGGTGGCATTCTATTTTTAGACTATCTGGTCAGAAGTTTGGGAAGATAAATTGAATTAACAAAAAGAAAAATAAACGTCTTACATAGTTAACATCTAACATCTGAGGAAGAAGAAAAGACGTCTTCCGTAAGACAGTTACTGGTAAGTAATCAAAAATTCCCTGGTGAAAATCAAATGACACTTCGCTGCTGTAGCCGTCCTCGACATTTTTTGTGCTGGGTTAATATACTGGTAAACTATTATTAGGCAATTATTGTTTTAAACCACAAGGCGGTTATCAGCAGAAAATTTTTTCCTGATAGCGTACTTATTTTATTTGAAACGTTTTTGGAGCATTTTCTACATGGCCCTCTTCAATAAATTAAAAAGCAGTTCACAGTAACTTTGCTAATTACTATAGTATTTTATTAAAACTATACTAATTATTAGTTTGTAATGTTGAAAACCATTTGATTACTGATTAGTAAGGTGTCCCAAAAAAACAAAAGTTTTGAAAGTTTGTGCTCCGTCAGCGATTTTGGGATCACATCACTAAAAAAACTTCCTCCCAAAAATTTCAACCCAATTGGATGATGATTAGGGGCGGCACCACCCCCCTTTTTAATAGCGCTTACGCCAAACTTTGATAATCGGTTATTTTGGCCAATTTATGAGATAAGTACGTAATGTCAGCATTCGTTTTTAATGATTTTTAATCACAAATTCGATTGTGTTGTTAAATAAGCTCTGATGCCAAATATCATTTTACCCAATTTTCTTAGACAGAGCAGAAAGGTCCTATGATACAGCAACAATGTCCTACTTTGACATATTTTTGCTGCTCAACCCAAACTGCAGCCAACTTTATTGTAAGAAGTACATTATGCATTGGTAGCACATGCTAAATTGCAGAAAAATAGTTGTGCTAGAATTAACAATAGAAAACGAAACCATGCACTATCAGTAGGACATTTCAAACACATCACAAATAACCCAGTAAGCCCAGCAAAGTACAGCAATATCCTCAGTATCAAATTCACAAACATTCAAGTACTCAGGATATTAATATTATGAGCAATTGAGCATTGAGCATTATGACCAGTGTCGTGAACGTTTCTGTTTGAAGGCGAAGCTCGCTGCAATGCAGCGTTTACAGCTACAGTACTTTGAAATACCATCAACCAGGTACCGGACACAACAGAATGAAGACAAAAAAATTCAGAACAAGCTAGTTTCAAAATAATCATGCGCCTACGGTTTGCGTTCGATTGATTTCTCTTGACTGCGAGCTGATTTAATAAAATCACGTTTGCTTGCAAGTTGCTTACAAAGCACTTGATTGGAATGTTTGCTAAGCTAGATTAGTCCTGATAAGGTAACCTTAACCTTTGCGAAAATTATCTTCAATCAATTGCCGATGTTTTTTTTTCTTTTTCAGAATTATTATGAGTCTTTTAGTAATTAATTAGTTTGAATGTACAACGCCACAGAGCTGCCAACTATACATAACTTAGATGCTGGAAGATTTGAGAGTGACATGTGTTAAGATAAAGATCAACACCAGAACTTTTGCAAAGAGCAGAGCATAGGCCAATATCACAAAAACATAATATCAAAAATCATAATCCGCCGACGTGCTATCAAATCATTTATCAAATGCCCTAAACAATTTGGTTTTCTTTTTCGTATGCAAAGAGAGGAGAGCATCGTAACGTCTTTCAAACAAAATTTAATATTGACTTTTAAACATAATGTTAAAATGCTTGTCTTAATGATTAGTAAGTACCATTTGCTAGAAGAATTATTCTAATGTGGTACTGTGTAAAACCGGATAATTCTTGCAATGTTTTTGTTTCTTTTTGCTGTCTTAAAAATACACGTTGCTAGCAAAATTTAGAGCAAACCTCATACACAAACCGGTTATTAAAAAAATAAAATTCTGCGAGTCTGGAAATTTTGCCCCAGTTCTACTTAATTATAGCTAAGAAAAGATTTGAGCTTAACAGCGCAGATGCAATTGAAACGAGTTATTATTCCAAGCGCTTGCAAATCCGTCTCCAGACCCCAAATTATCGCTCATTGTTTTAAAATTTCGGGCAAACGTTCAGATAAATTTGCGTCAGCTGAAACATAACGATCACGTAATTGGGCTTTTTGCTTTAAGGCCGCTCCAAATTCAACTTTCTGACTACACCCATGCGCAGATCCTTGCGATGACAAATCACTACATACAATCATATAATTTGGTTCTATGCGATGTTTTTAAGATGATGATAACAATACTGCTTTATCTTGACTTATTTGGAAAAAATGTTGCCAAAAAATTTTAAGATCAAAAGTTTTGAGCAAAAATTACGTCATCAAGTGGTTGAAGCGCAAGTGATGAAAGTGGAAGCGCTAAGGGTGAAAGCTAAAGCGATTTAAATCAGCTGCTTCCACATCTCTAATTTGAATATTATTGCTGCGTCCACAAGAGCGACACCTAATCGTTGATTAAAAAACTATTTTAAAAAAGGCAGGATTGCTACGAATAGCGAAAAAAACAGTTACAAAATTATTTTTCGATGTAAATGTCGAAGAGTTCTGAAATTAGCCTCAAAAATTAAAGAAAAAAATACAATTTTTCTTAGCATGGCAATAAATGAGTTAAAAGTAGACCTCAATGCCCCTTTAACATTGGTATTTTATGATTAAAATTATGTGCAAAGTTTGATCTGCAAAAATTGATGCTGCTGTGATGTCTATCCGATGAATAATGATGTCTTCAATTTAAAAGAAATCTTTTTATAAAATTCGGTAAACAGCAAACCATAAGCTAAACTCGGCGCTCCCGTAACTTTCACTTCATGAGTTTCACCCTGAGTAGTGTGTTTTTTACCCTCAATGTAAAATGCGTTCGCGATATGTTGTTTAGTCGCAAAATTAGTGCAAATAAAGTTTGGGTGGAATTCATTCAAATTAATTTTTTTTTTAAAAACACTCGTCATTGTAGTTAGTATCATTTAGTACCGCACCGGTATGCTGTCTTATTGCAGAAGTATATAGCGCACGAAGTTTCAAATTATCATAAGTGATTTGCATACTTAGTATAACAATTTTTTTAGTCACATTTACATCACATCCGCTCTGCATAAAACCGTAATAAACTTTCCGCAAAGTAGCTAACGGCTATTGCGCATGGCGTTTTAGCAGCTTTATAACCAAAACAAACGCAATGCAAATCAATCTTGCCTCACCTAATTAAAATGTAACTTTAATTCTTACTTCGATCACTTCAAATTCAACTTCATTGTCAAAATCAACTCCGAAAAACTTCAAAAGAATGGTTTTGTTGATAGAATTTGTTTTGATATTCCACTCACAATCTGTATCCCGAGGATAAGGAAGAGGATATCGCGGTGTTGAAAAATTTTGAGGATGATCCTCAGCAATAAATGTTGGATTGTTGCATTTATATCCTGAAGAATTTAAAGCGTTTGTTTCATTTCATGTAAATTTATCAGTCGTCGCAACAAAAAACAACGAATTAAATATCCCGCAGAATGTTAAGAGTATATTAAGCAATCTACTCTTTTAAAGGTAAAACAACGTAACTGGAGCGTATTGAAGAACAATTTTGAATGACCAATTCTCATTTAGATTTATGATTTTTTAGTGAAAAAACTGTCTCATTCAGTTTGCATCATGGCCAAGTTTAGCTACTTTCCCCCAACAAATGCTTTTCATTGTATCATTCCTTTGTTCATGTCGATTTATTGCACGCTTTCTCAGTTTGGGCATCAACTTACTTAACCTCTCATACTTTAAAATCGTTGCAAAATAAATGTATTCGAACTGTTAACAAATCCTTCATTAGAGGCGCAATTTTTCAGCAAAACCATTAATTTTGATAAGTTAAAAATTGAAGATTTATACGCTGCACTAGGGGCGTGGATACTGTTGCATTGCCGTGCAAAATAGCAGTGACTGAATTAGGCCGCGTGCCGGACTTGGACTTTTTACCGAAAATGAAATTGCGCATGATTTTGGCAAGCGCGCCACCACGATGTGATTAAGGGAAACAAGCAGGTCTTTACGAGCAAATTATTTGTAATAATGCAAGGTTAATACGGGTTATCTTAGTTGTTAGGCTATTAAGGGTTTGGAAGCAAAGCCCCGGCGTTCGAAAAAATTTGCGAATTTTTTTCTGACGTAGTTTTAAGCCTATTTTAGTTAAAATTTTTGCTGTGAAGATGTTGCACATTAATTGGCGCCAAGAATTACGATTGAATTGCCCTCAAACAAAAATCAAGCTATATGAAAAATGAGCATTCGTAACTCATAAATTAAAAATTTAAGTTATTTTACTGCCACATATTTTCTAGTAAAAAAAGTTGGGGTGGACTAGTGGAATAATCTTTAAGAAAAAGTTCCTTATTGATCTCAATTGCTTTTAGGGTACAAAGTTGTTACGTAAACAAAAGCAGATGTGTAGTGAATCATTATTCAGCGGAAAACTTTTGCTAAATTTATCACAAATTTTATATATTGTTTTTTTCATATTTTCTCTTATTTCCTACTCTGCAAAAGACGATTATAAAATGACGTTACGTGACATTAAAGTCTGGAAATTGCAAAAGCCTGAGACAAACGTGAAATGCAAAGAAGCGGTAGTTTTTGTTTAGCACTTGGTTAACAAACCCGGGACGGGGGCAATTGTCTCCACCCGCCCTTAATCCTGAATAAGCTACGAATTATACCATACCTTAAAATTTTGGAGTTTAAACTTTGATGTAATCTTCATTTATGTCAAGGGTATGGTAATTCTCGAGGCGCTGAACTACTTTGCATTAAAAAACATTCGTTTTTTAATACAGCTATTCTAATGTCAAACAAAATTAATGTCAAACAAAATTAAAAAACATTCGTTTTTTACGTCATTTAGAAGCAATTTTAGACTCCAGTGTTACAGCAAAATAAACCTAAGTTTAAACGGGATAGAACCCCGAGCCACTGA
Organism: Trididemnum nubilum; assembly: GCA_963965965.1. Taxonomy (NCBI): domain Eukaryota; kingdom Metazoa; phylum Chordata; class Ascidiacea; order Aplousobranchia; family Didemnidae; genus Trididemnum; species Trididemnum nubilum. The sequence goes on from OZ014487.1 coordinate 4,137,775, forward strand.
GCGATTTTATAGTTTTTAGTTAAATTCTTGAGTTTTTAAACAATTATAAATAATAAATCAACTGAGGGTTTACAACTCAACGAACTGAATAAGAACGGAGAGATGAGGGTGACTGGGAAGTGAGCTCGCGCTCTTCGAGTCTCCAGCCACCCGCGTATGTGTCGAAGCAAGCGGCCTGCAGCCGTAATCGAACTCGGGTCGCAGTATTGCTTACGCAATAATCAGCGCTTAGTTCCGCTCGGCCATGCTGCTGACAATGTTGTGGAAATACGAAGCAGATCGTTTTTGTTTTTTTCTCAAATTTTTTCTTGCTCAAATTTCCTCCAGCAGATACAGCGAGGGTTTGAAAACTAGAAACTTGAAATTTCCAAACAAATGTGTATCTTCACAAGGGAGGTCCATATTTTATCAACTTTTGAAAGTTTTAAGCCTGATCCCTTCAAGTTGTGTCATTTCATGAAAAAATTATTTATAAAAATTTTTTTCCTAATTTTTATTAATATTTTTGGCATATTGGCCCTTATGTATTTTCTGATCGAAAACTGTAATAATAAATTGATGTTTAGAATTACGTGTCACCTCATGATGGTCAAAATTTGACACTCATTATGTGTTCTAAATGCAAAAGTGCGGCCACTTCTGATTTCTACCAATATGTGGTGCTATAGTTTAAATCATGAATATTGGTAATATTATATAGTTTCTTAACCCAAAACAATGGTATTGATTTCTGGAACCACAGTTTCAGCAATGGGTAATCCAAACCTTCTATATAATGCTATTTTTAATGTTGTAGAATAGCTGTATACTTTTTTCATTGTCTTATTCAGAGATTTTAAACCTTTTGCATTTAATTCATTTTTATTTTCGGTAAAACAAAAATGGCTATATGGTTTTTAAATAGTTTTGACTAGAAGACAATGTTGAGGGACCTTGTAGCCTTCAATCCAAGTTTACACTTTTCATTCGGTTGTCATTTTTTGGTTGAGTATACATTACTTAAATTACCTAACTGGCTTCTAGTGCTAAATGTCAAACAAAAAAGCTTTGGATATCCTTTGTGCGTTTCTCAGTTTGGCATGACTCAGCTTCGAGTAGGGTTGACTACGACTTTCAGTTTTTAGTTTTCATGGTATTTGATTCGAATATAATTAATCACAGAGCCATGTTAAAACTGTTGACAGCAAAGAACCTGCTGAATAGTTAAAGGTTTAAGTGTGAGCTCAACACTTTCTTCACAAAAAAGTATTAGGTTTTCTTAAAAGGAAAATCTTGTTGCAGTGTTTAGAGATCCTGTGAAAAATATTCATAATAGCTGGAGCAACAATGCTACACTGTGCAGCTTGAAGGTACATGCACAATTTACTACTTTAGACTGTTAGTTTTGTTACCGTTGTATAACATGCAATAGACACTATAATTTAATAATTGTTTTGTCAAATTTAAAAACATTTGCATCTACTATAGCAGCGGTTCTCAACTTTTTTTGCAACATTCCTTCTTTGCTGATTAAAACAAAAAATTCCTCCCCTAATGTACAAGGAATTTCTCGTAAATATGCAAGCAATACAAAATACAGAAGCACTAATTTAACGAAATGGCATTTATTTCAATTGTTACTTCAATAGTCAATGCGAAACTTGTTTTTGTTTGTCATCCGAAAGTCGCTGGATGCGGAGAGAGGTATTAGATAGGCAAATAAATTTCTGAGGTAAATACATTTTTTACAAAAAATTTAAATTCCGGATCTGCTCCAAATCCGGATTCATATAAAAATATTCAAATCCGGCTTCGGATCCGGGAAAATATAGCCGAACTCCGGCTTCACTACGGATCCGGCTTCATGCCCATCTCTGATAAGAGATAAGGCACACTGACGCCCATAAGGAAAAAGCTTTAGCATTTTACACTACAGTTTGCCGGTTTCCAATCCTACTTTGCTCAAGATACTAAACTACAGCAAAACGTACGCTATAAACACACTTTTGACAAGAACAAATGCCATCCCATGCCGGCCAATATTATTGAAGTAAACAGCCGCAGCGCCTAGTACCAATGCCACTAGTTATTTTAAAATCAAATTTTTGAAATTCTGCCCTTGAAATGGCCAAATTCCTCGAGGGGAGAAATTTTTCCCCAGTTCGTATAACCATTGTACTATAGTCTTCAAGTTTCAAATAAAGACTGAAAACAAAAACATTAACATAGACTTTTTATGCTGCTGTCCAACTTACTAAACTGAGGCTATCTGATTAGTTGTTTTCACAGCCAAAGTTTAGTTTTGTCGAACCTTATCATAGCTTACTGCAAATTATTGTAATTGAGACTGCACTATAAATTTTTTTGTGTTTAGTTAAATTAGGGTTTAATCAGAAATTCAATCACAAATCACAAATTTTGGCTTCGACAAAAAAGTCTGTATTGGTTGTAATTAATTTTTTCTTTGTCTACGCACCTAGTTTTTTCTTTGCTTGCAGTACATTAATTTCACGAATTTTTGGCTAGTTTTGTTGGTTGCTCATTGTGTCTGCTAAATGATCCTACTAATAAAGCACTGAAATTTTCAATTTTTTAAAACCATTGTGCTCATCTGTTTCTTCATAAAATATTAAGCGCTGCGACATTTCTGTAATGCAAGTATCACCCAAATTTTCATAGGATTTTTGCACTAAATGGAAAACCTTTTCTTCAAAAAAAATTTTTAACTTTTCAATATTTTTTATTTTGAATTTTAATCTTTCAATTGCGTTGTTAGTCAATGTGTTGTGTAATGATATTTCAATCTACTTTAGCTTATTCAAGTTATATCTTAATATTGTTCAATTAAAAAAGTACTTGGTTTGAAGAGTTTAAACAAAAAAATCTTACGGTAAATTTTCTAGCGCAAAGTTTTGAAATATATGAAGAAAGTATATTAGCTAGCTTACATTTTGACACCTTACAAAGCTAGCATTATTGTATAAAAGTTTTGGAACACCCATTGCTGAAAATGTTGCTCCAGAAATTAATATCATTGTTCTCGGTTAAGGAACTACAAAAATTACCAATATTCATAATTTAAACAATAGTGCCTCAAAGTCGTAAAAATTAATAGTGACCACAATTTTGCATTTACAACACATGTTGAATGTCAAATTTTGACTATCATGAGGTGACACATAATTCTAAACATCAATTACCACAGTTTTTGATCAAAAATACATAAAGATCAATAAGCCAAAAATATCAAAATTTGACAAAATTTCCAAATTTTGAGGGCCTGTTGCACTTTCAAATAAGTGCGTGTAGCACACCCCTCAACGTAAAAATTTTTCAAAAGAAGTTTTACACAACTCATTTTTTCATAAAATAACACAACTTGAAGGGGTCAGAGTTAAAACTTTCAAAAGCTGATAAAATATGGACCACCCTAATCTTCACTCCTCCAAAGCTCCCGATTCGAAACAATAAATTTTTTTCCTATTCTTGTAATGTTTGTTTTGTATTCCATACAAAATTCAACTTATAGAGTTAAGCGATTTTCTTAGCAGCCCCTACAAAATATAGTGCTCAATGCCAAAGCAGAGCTAATATTCAGGTGAGACTATGTAACATGAGCTACAAAATGTACCGAGCTATGATACTTACAGTACATTATTACTCGTGTTAGATAGTCTTACCTAATTTAGCTAATAGCATATAACTTAAGTGTTTTCCAATTTTTTTAACAGCAAAGGACAAAGATTTAGTAAATTTGTCGGAACAAAACCACGAAATGATATTCTTTACCATAGTTTGTACAAAAAATGATGTACTTAAAATAACAAAATGCTTTGCTTTAGTTATTTTTGGTTGTTTCACTGATCGACTATTTACAGTATCATGTTATAGAGTATGCCAAAGTCTGCGATCATTATTTGCAATGAACGAACCATTTTACCCATATTATTCCACAAATACAAACCAGTGATGAGAGCCGTAAAACCATTGTTACAATTGCAAATAAAAAATTACTTGACTATTCAAAACAGTTTTAAATTGACTAATTCGGTGTGCAAAAAAAGCATATTAGCTGATTTTTTTGATTTTTTTTTTTTTTGTTCTATTTGCAGGATATTTTTTGCCGCGTGCTCATTTTCAAAACCGCTGCTTGTTGACTGAATTAAAAACATCAGCGCATTAACTAAAGTTTTTTAAATTTTCCACAATTTGCTAAATTTACTTTAAGCTGTATAAACTATCACATTTTATTATAATCTGATTGTAAAATATTTCTACAGAATTTTTAACAAAAAGCTGTGATAATGACGTCATTAACTTTGACTGAAACAGTTTGTTGCATAATTTGCCTGTAAAATAAGGTGGCTGCCGATTTAATGACCAAGTGGTTTATTTAGTCTCCTAGCCGACACATCAATATTGTTTCTTTACGGCTATTTGCTTATTTTGTTTTTTTGGTAATTAATGACCACAAATAAATGAATCAACTAAAAAGAAATAAAATAGCAGAAAGGATGATTCAAAAGCTTAGCTAAGACCTGGCTGACAGCAGCTAATATTCAAACTAAAAAAGAGTCGCAGCATAGGAGTCAAAGAGCAGCAACTTGCCGATCTCTGTTTGATACCATTGTACAATGAGCATTGTACAGTGTACTTGTACAGCATAGTACCTCGTTTCAAACGCTAAATTCGTACCAATTCTACGTTAAGGTTTTACTTTTTGGTGTATTTTATATAAGCTCAAGTAAAATTGCTTAGTTTGACCGATAGTTCCTTCTCAGCAGTCTGTTTGCGGCAATTAAATTTGTTAATGCGAGTAGTTTTTGTTAACGCAGCTGCACAACAAAATAATTTTTTTGTTCTGCTGGAGAGAAAAGTAAAAACTGCTAAAGTTAACAGTACATCAAAACAACGCTTTACTGGCAATTCAATGTTTAATGCCACTAATTCATGAGCCGTTGGAAAACCTTTCGTTTAATGAATTCAAAATTTTGATTATTAGGTTAAATTTGGCAAAATTATGCAAATTAGTGCAGCTACATAACTTTTTTAAAATCTAATTGTGTTTCTGCCGCGTTACAACAGCAAACAGACGTATTTGACCTAAAATTTGTTAAAAAACACGAAGTGATAATTGAGGTCAAATACTGTGCAAAAATTTTTAGAGAACTTATATTTAGCAAGTCGAACTGTAAATAGTGTGCAGTTCCTCTTAAACATTTTGCTGAGTTTTAGACACAAGTACCTAAGCACAGCCCAAATAACGTCATCACCTTATGAGGTATGATATTTGAAAAGTTCGGTTTCTAATTCGGTTTTAAAGTTGGCAAACTTTTTGGCTCAATTCAGGCCTGATACAAGCCTTGTGTTTCAAGTTGCTATGAAAACAAAATCTAAATAACTTTTAATCTTTTCCGAGCATTCTGGCCTATGAGCTACCAGCGCCGAAACCTAGGAAAGAGCTACCAGAAAGGCAACTACTAGTACTTGAAACATACAATGCGAAAAAATGTCGTCTCACACAATTCGAAACTGCAGCCTACGGATTACCGGTCCAGTGCTCTACCAATTGAGCTAAGAGGGAGTCGACGTTTCATCGCATTTTTATTCTTGGCTGTTTAAACCCTCAGCAACTTGCTTCTACTAATGATGTTGCCAATAATTCAATTATGATGTATGAAACGTTTCCTGGCCATGTTTGATGTTTGTTGGAAGAGCATTGAACCGGTGATCCAAAAGCTGCAAGTTCAAATTTTGTGGTAGGGTGGCGTGAAGGAACTGATTAGTGATCATGATTGGCGCATGCAAATGCTGCTTTCACCCACTTGTTTATCATATGATTTATCCGAGTGAATTAAACTCCAAACGCTTCAAATTGTTTTTGTGTTAAGTTTTTGTGATGAATCAGCATTGTTCCATATCTGCCTCGATTTAGTGATTCAGATTTCCAAACAAAACGAATAGTTTTCTGTCTATCTCTATCTGTGGCGCGCGAGCCTAAGTAAGTATTTTTCAAATTTCGACGTCATTAGGACAAACGAGGCAGAGATGTAACCTGAATATATATCATGTTTTGGACATGGTGAAAAAGTTTTTACTGTCTTTTTTAGAGGTTTTGCAGTTTTTCGAAAAGTTTTTACAGTTTTCACAAGAGTTTTGAAGAGATTTACAGTGTTTACAAAATTACTGTCAACAAGATCGATTGTAAAATCAATGGTGATTGCCGTACACTTGAACAGTTAAAGAATCAAATAGCGCAGCGAATCCTTCCACCTCCAACCCCCATAGAAGGACAACTTGTTTGCATAGTTTGCTTTAATGAACACAAACTTGGCTTGCTGACTCGAACTTGTTCGTTTCAATTGAAACGAAGTGAGCTGTCATCATCTGCAGTTGTTATGGGAAACTCTCTTTCTCAACCTCTAGTCTTTTGTCATCAACCAGATTATTGTTGTAGTACCCAAAATCGAGATGATTGATGGATTGAATATTTATCTTCTGGTCACAAAAAACCAAGGATACATGGCGCTATTCTTCAAAAAAATTTGTACATTTTCAAGATTAAGTTGACCATTTTTCAAATTCTTCAGTTGATTTTTGACTTCTTTCTAGATTTTTTTTGCAGTTGTAAAGCTACTAAGATTACTGCAGCAAAGACTTTTAGGATGCAACAACTTGAGCAAGGTGCTACGAATGGAAGTCAGATCAAGCGATTAGGGTCTTTTAACATGTTCCATGCCCTGTTTGTTATTAAATTTTTTTTTCCTTTTAGAGCAAAAGTGCTTTAGTTTTGATTGAATTACTGTAAAGTCCGACAAACGGTAAAAAATAGCAATATAACCGGAACATAAAACCAGGAAAATACTAAAAACGATGTTTTTTGCTGCAGAATGCAAGGTTACAGTAGACATTGATTAACCTTAACGTAACTCAAAGTAGATACTGTGTATATAGCAATTGAATACACAAGCCTTTCAAATAGCTTAAAACTTCTGAAGTTCTTTTGATGTTGTTGGCTAGCGCAGAGAAATTACTAAGATTTTGCAGCTCCAAAACTAACTGCATTATATTCAACGTAACGTAATTCCAAAAGTTAAGAACACATTTTTAACAGTGCACTATTCTAAACTTTTTACTAAAGCTTTGGTATTTGTTGTTTTTTCGTTATTGATTGCAGGGCAGTTTTATTGAATTTGCTAAAAAAAATAACAAATCCTTACTTAGAACAGTAAAAGTTCTAAACGTTTCGAATTCGGCTACGTCCAACATCAGTAAAGCATAAGACTTTATTTAAATAAGCTTTTATTACAACTATAAAAATCACAGTAAAAGGTTAAAAACACAACACTCTGTTTCGTCTTAAGGACTCATCAGGTGTTTCCAGTAGCACCTAATGAGTCCCTTGAACGAAACTGACTGTTGTGCTTTTAACCCTTTACTGTGATTTTTAAAGTTGTTTTTTGCTCTAATTTTACTTTGTGTATCATCGAGTACTGTTTCAAAAGATTGAATGTCAACAATTTTCTAAGATTTTATTACTGTATATTTATATAAGATTTTATTTTTTACTGATGATGGACCTAGCCGAGTACGAAACGTCTAGAAGTTTTACTGTTTCAAATAGATTTTTTCTGCTTTTAATCAAATTATTGTCTGTTGGATCCTGGTTCTGCGCATTTCACACTAGTAATGCCGATCCCACTAAAGCATGACATCGCCACCAATCAGTTGTCAGGATTTAATAGCTTATATATACATTTTTTTTTTTTCTGATCCAGCTAATAATCAGCAATTTATTGGTTTATACTGTATATGTTGGGCCGAACACTGCTTTACACTGAGTTGACTTTGGATAAATTTGAAACAATAAATTTTCATTTTTGATACTTAAAACATATATTCTAATTTACTGTCTCCACAAGTTTTATTGTGATGACAATATTACCTTTTTTTTCAAGAAGAATTTTTGGAAGAACACGAGGTTCGTTATTCTTCAAATTTAAGAACAAATTAAGAAAATTTCAGCCTCAGCATAAAAAAAAATAATTAAGAACACAGGCTTGTACAACTCATATGTATGATTTGTAAAAATCAGCAGATTTTGTAGGCCTTTTTACACTACAGTAATTTGCCACTGTTACTCTGTTGAACACCGGCCGGTAGGTCGAGCGGTAAAGCGTTCTTCGATGGAGCGGAACTCTGAGGTTTCAATTCTCAGGCCGCTAAAATTGGACAAACCGCTACAAGCTCTCCACCGCTACAACACTCCTTCGAAAGGAGCTATGTTGCGAAGATGGACCTTGCACATTTCGGCGTAATTAAGCAAGAATAATGAAGGATTTGATTTGTTTAACAGTGATCATGATTGGCTTGATTGCTTTACAGGTATAAAAAAAGATAACTCTTATCCAAGCAAAATAAATTAGTGTTTTTTTGTTCTTTAATAAAGTTAAAAACAAAGTATTACAAATTTAGTTTAGCTTGAAGTCTCAAAACTATAAGCATTGCAAAGATGTCAGCTTCTCGTTGTGAATCTGCATCAATCTTAGATGTCACTTTATAGATTATACGTGACAAAAAGACATCCCTCGCCTTAATAGGAAAACTCTTAGCAACAAAACTGCGGGCAATGCGGTACTGCTGAGGAATTCTCCATTAAAGTCAAGAGATGTCTTTGCGTCGTTTAATATAATCTATAATGTGATATCTTAGATTGATTCAAAGAGCAACAACAAGAAGCTGAGATCTTGTGAATGTTCATAAAATCAATAACAAATGAGACCAAAAATTTATGAAAATTTAAGAAAAGCCATCCTAAACCCAAAATTGAAGGTTTGGTCCTTATAAGCAAAAAAGTGTACCAGACAAGTGTCCGATTGCTACAAAGCAAGAGGGTGTTTACACAGCTAAAACTTTACAGAAAACGGAAAAGTCAAAACGCATGAAAGTGGATACTGTATTATATTACATAATTTTTGTATACTTGCGTAAAAAAACAACAAAAAGACTCTGCAGGTTTCGTTCTCAAATGGTTCAAAACGGATTCGAATCTGCTTTGCTCGATAAGTTGTCCCTGTGCGATATGGAACAAACTCGTGTGGTTTAGAAGAATTGGGTGTGTCTTCATCAACTTCCTAAAACAAAACATCAATAACTACAGTAAATAAAGAAACAATTGAGCAATTTTTTTTATTTGAATATTTACATTTTTCAGCTTAAGCATATCATTTTTAAACATAAAAACCGAAAATTTAAAAGCGTCAATTGCAAGAGGATGTTGTTGTAGCTCTACAAGCGGTGCTTGCTAGGGCAATGACTAAAAATTATTTTTAGAATTTTAAATTGCCTGCTAATGAGTTTTTTTTGCTATGTATGAAAAATTTTACGACAATTTTTGAATAGTTTGCTGAAAGGTTTCCCACCAACCCATTTTTCTCACCTCACTTGACCCAAGTTTATGTTTTCTTGTTTGTGACACAAGACAGCGACAATTTGCATGCTTAAAAACATTTTAGGTAGATGGGCCTCATGATTACACACTGTTTGAAAAATAAATTGAACAAAATTAAGCGATAGGGTCAAAAGTTATGAGCAATAAAGTGCTAATTTTGTGAAATGCTGCCTCTATCGGCAAAAATGTAAAAAGTACTATAGTTGGTTTGTTACCGTAAAATTGATTCGGTTCGTATATTTTCAAAGATGAGGAAGCAATTAAAGCAAGCATTTCAGAAAAATTTTGTCATTTAAAAGCAATATACATGATTTTTTGTATTTAGGTGGACGAACTTTAACTTGCATAGATTTATAAGACAGTTGTTCAAATTTCAATTTTGAGTTGTAAAACTTTTAACGGTGAACTATTTTTGATAATGTCCTTGCTATAGTCTTGACAAAAGTTTTCATGAAAGTAAAACTGTCATTTTTCAAATTTGTGCAAAAAGATACTTCAAATACTTTAAACCATCAATAATATTACGACAGATTGCACTGTTAAAATTTTTGGGTCCAGCCGACCCAAAAAATACTGGTCATAGGCCTTTGACCCAAAATTTTTGAGTTGTGGTAAAATTTTGGGTCGCCAGTAATTTGGAGTCAAAAAATTTGGGTCAAAGAAAAATTTCAACGTTTTTGGGTCATTGCAAAAATTTAGATCAGCAAAAAATTAGGGTTAAAGTGATATTTTCTGTCAAAGCTTTTGAATCAATACAAAAATTTGGTTCAACAAAATATTAAGGGTCAAAAAGTTTTGTCAATGCAAAAATAAGAAATGTTTTGTCAAAGTTTTGTCAATGCAAAAAGGGTTAAAGAAGCATTTTGGGTCAATGCAAAAATTTGGATCATCAAAAAATTAAGGGTCAAAAATTAAAACACACTGTAGCATGAAAAGTATTTTTAGTACAAATGTGGTAAACCTCTCACTGCTCATGATTTCAAACATGACTGAGTTTATTTTTGCAATCATTTCAAAAAACTTCAGGTCATTTTTGCAATAGCAATTTTCGATCTTGTATGCAAAATTTTTCAATGTTTTTAGGTCAGTAACCAAAATGCCTATACCACTTTCAGTCACTCACTAAAAATTTAAGCCCATGACCAATACTTCTAAAATTTTTGGTTCAAGCCGACCCAAAAAAATACTGGTCACAGGTGTTACGATGTGTATGTAAATTGATGTGTATGTTTTAAAGTGTTTGTTTGTTCATCTTTGTAAGCCATTGCGACAAATTTTCCTGTGCAAGTTTCAATGCGATTGGGTGCACCAGACATTAGATGACCAATTGGTCTTTCGCTGCAACCCTCCTGCGCTTGGTTGCGTTTGGGAAAATAAATTGAATTGAATTGAATTACGAGCTTTTTGTTATGTGCATATAAAATCACAATCTCCACGTAAATATATGCAAATTTATTGTTAAAGTTAAGCCCAATTTAATTCATCTTATTCAAATAGAATGCAACGGTTAAAAAAAAACAGAGACAAAAAACAGTACTCTGGACGAGCAACTAAATCATCCTTCACTATCCACTGTTAAAACACTCCTCGCTGTGAACTATAGCACTTTATGCGCTATGAGATAAACAAGACAAATTAAAGGCGAGCAAAACATCGGCTAAGTTTCTCGCCAAACGCGTCAGCGAAGCATAAAATGACAAATGACCTCTAGGTTGCACAAATACGCGCCATAGATACGAAATAACTAACTTAGCGAAAATGACTAATGCTTGTGAAAGTAGCGAAAAAGAACAGTAGAGGTTTCAAAATCGTGACAACAGGCCATTTACCCAAAAATTTTGGGTCGAATTTTTTGGATCATGGTAAAATCTTGGGTTGCAAGTAATTTAGGGTCAAAAAATTTGGGTCAAAGAAATATTTTGAGTCAAGGTTTTACAGGTCGAAACAAAAATTTGGGTCAGCAAATAATGAGGGTCAAAAAAATGGGGTCAAAGAAATGTTTTGGGTCAATGCAAAAATTTGGGTCAGCAAAAAATTAAAAATATAAAAGAATTGAGTCAAAGAAATTTTTGGGGTCATATCTTCGGAATCAATACAAAAATTTAGATCTGCAAAAATTAAAAGTCAAAAATTCTACGCCTTTGAAATATAGCTCCATCATCAATTAAGAAGTTAAACAAAGTGATATAGCAAGTAAGAAATTTACTAAATTCAAAAAACCACTAAGATTCAAAATTTTGCTCCAGTGAATTCCCTCAGTACCAATATCAGCTAGGTTTTTTGTATTTTGTGCTGCTTTAAAATTGGTTTTGAGGCTATAATATAGTTTTTGATCGTTTAAATTTGTTGACTAAGTTTATTGGGGTCAAAGAAAATTTAACATTAGAAATATTTAGAGTCAGTTATATTTGTTAACTAAAGTTTATTGACAAGCTTTAAGAAAACTATAAACCAAAAATTTAGGTTTGGTTACATTTATTAATCTGACTTATTTATTAAGGTGTAACTGTTCATCTCGCTGAGTTAAAGGCTTGGAATGTAAACTAATCTGCAAAGATACCGCCTTGTGTGCTAATTATTACCCTTTATTGTTTGCAATTCTTAACGCAGGACGTTCTAATATAATGCGTAGTGCTTCTCCAAAAGTTTTTGTTGTTTATTTTTATTACTGGACGTGGTTGATAATCGCACCCCAGCAGACAGTGTTTTTTTTACCACGTGAAGACCACGAGAGAAACTCGTGTTATTGACTTGCTGAGTAAACCGATTTGAACAGCGACAGAAGAGAGAGAAAAAGTGCTGAGCAGTTATTTTGATCAAGTTTGGAAAAATTTGATTAATTTATGTTATATTATCATAAACCCTTGTTTAAGTTAAAGTTATTGCAGCTCCTATTTTACAACTTTTAATAAGCTCTTGTAAAAAATGAAAAAATCAAGCTTTGGCTTAGGAGAAAAAGAGATAAAAAAAGCTCTAGAGTAGCTTCTCCACAACAGCTACTGTGAAGCCAACAAAAAGATGTTAGATTAGCAAAAGTTTAACAGAAAAAAAAAATTACGATTTCGTTCAATTAATGATGCCAGCTACATTGTAAATTTGAGAGTTAATATTAATCGTAAAGCAATTTTTGTCGATAATTAGCGTTGATTCTTAACAAAAATGTTTAACAGATTAGGTTCAATTACAAACTATACTGTTGGATCTAAAATTAATCGAAGTAAATTGCCGACTCCTATCCGTTTTTTTTTTAACAAACGTGCGGAAGCAAAAGTCTTTCGTTTCCTTTGAGCATGGCTTAAACGGCAAGAAGGTATCAAATATGGTCATGTTAGCAATGTAATTGGGCAAAATATTTTAGTTCAAAATTAATATAATAATTGTGGATGCTCGTTATGGCAATGGTAGAAACATGTCAAGGTGAGTGAATTACACTGTCTTCTTTTTCCATAAGAACCAGTGAATTTTAGATTTAGACAGTTCTTAAATTTTTACAAAGTTTTAGCTTGATTTGTTCATGAAAAGTATTGGAAAATGAAGTCACGCACCATTTACGGCGAGCTATGAGGAGATTAGAGGGTTAGCTAGCTTATCGTTCTCAGAGGCGGGCACTTGCGCTGCAACTTTTTTTTTGCGATAGCGCTTGCGCCAATTTATTTTTGAACGCTTGCGCCGCAAGTATTTGAGCAATAATAAGCGCAATAATCAAATACGATTAAAAATCGTTGTTTTTAAATCAACTGAGATTAAACTTTAGAAAAGCATTGATAAGGTAAGTTTGTAAAAGCCTCGTCATGCCAAATTGCTTTCGTCTATTGCTTGCAAAACTGCGATTGAATTCACAACATGGGTCTGTTTTTGCTGTAACTTTTTTCTGAAATATTTGCCGATTTTTCCAATTTTCCAATTGAGTATTTCAAAGCATGGTATAGTAAAATAAATTTCAAACAGAAAAATTATAGTGTTGTTTTGACGTTTGCAAACTAGAGTTTAAAAGCTTAACGTTTTGCGTGCTTCAAGCACGCAAAAGGATTGAAAAGAATTGTTATAATTGTCTAGCTAGAACTACGCTACTTGTTCCTAAAAAATCTTAAAATTACATTGGGCAAAATGTCACGCGTTGCTTGCAACAGCAATATTCTTATGACTTATACCGTAATTCAAAACAAAAAAAAACAAAAACTACTAATTACAACCTTTTTGCTAGACCGGAAAGATTTAAAAGATATTGCTAACAAGAGTGACAGCATCGGTAGCTCTTAAGTATTAGATGGTTTAACTTTTTTTAAACAAAAAACACATAACTTTGTTAGTATGCCCCATTCGTCAGAGAGTGATGGTAATTGCTCCAGAATCACAGATGTATCGAAGCTGGTCACCAACTTTTTTGACGGGCCATTAAAAAAAACAATGACTGCGAAGTCGTTTTGTTGCCATCACATGACGACTTTATTAGTGGAATTTAACACCCCAATTCTTTCAAGTGTAGGTGTTAAGCGTCTTTTTTCATTAGTTAAAGAGGTCATTCGCCCTATGCGAGCGGGGTTGAGAGATGCGCATTTTTTCAAATGTTAGTATTTTTGAGAAAAAATCAATAATTTTTTGTTTACTAGTTGGTAGCGTAATAATTTAGTTTGAATAACGTACCTGTTGGTTTCGTACCTCAACCGAGTGCAGTTTGAGCATACTGAACCAATTAAGGTGGATTTACACTGTAATCCTTTTTTGTCTGCTTCTGTCCGTTTTCATACATTTTTGCTTCTCCATGAAAAAGTATGCACTGTATTCGTACGCATTTTTGTTACTCCATATCTGCACTAAGTAAACTGTATAACATGGTGATAAAAATTTTATTCAAAAATTTCGTGAATGAAAGATGTTAGCGAATTTCAAAATAGAACTGTACCCCTTTACAAAAATTTTTATTCTGAAAACTTCTATCTAAAATGTGACGGTCTGGTTAGAATTTAGACATATAAAACTGCGAACAAAAAACAACTTACTTTTTCATGGAGAAGCTAAATACGTTCGAAAACAAACAAGAGCGGACAAAAACGGATAGTGTGCAAATCCACCTTTTAAAAAAATACTTTTCAAAACGTCACACTTGCGCGTGCTGTTGCCCTTGCGTCGTAATTATTTTTGGGGGCTTGCAAAAACGCTTGCGGCGCAACTTTTATGGCTTGCACTGCCCACCTCTGATCGTTCTTCTGAGAGATGTAAGGTACCGATATGGTTTGTAGATTAGCCGATAAAGGATTTGATTTATAGGCTAGCTGTTTTGCATTTTTTGAAGTTGTTGGAGCAGCAATAATTGCTTGAAAGTGACTACTTCACCCAAAAATTTTATGTTAAGTAGAGTAAAACGTGAATGAAGATTATTCACTCGGGCATTTTAAGGTCAAGATTTTAGTTTTAGAGTGTGGGTAACAGGTTTGAACTGGTTATTAAATTTAGAGAATCGATTTAAATTTTAGTTAAAAATTTGTAGTGCAGTAGTCTTTCTAATTGCTTTAATTTTACATGCACCATCGAATCACCTCGAATTCTGTTTGTTTGTCAACATTTTCTGTGTTTGTAATTTTAATAGGCGCAGATAATGGTTGCATTTTATAATTTTTAGTGTTTTTCTGGTTGTGGTATTTTTTAAACTATTGATTACTTCGTTACATAATTTTAGTTAACAATAGTAATGCAATATTTTCTGATTTTCAACATATTATGTTTTTTAGGCGCATCTGAGCATAAGATGCATTATCAATATATAACCATTTTTGCTTTTATTTTGTTTATATAAGGTGCAATAAATTAAATGATGGAAAGTATATCCTGATCCATACAAAAGACGCACCTTCATTTTCTTAACAAATGAAAAATATTTTAGATGTTCGTTATGATACAAAACATATGTTTCGTTGACTGAGTGATGTGATTTCAGTGTTTAGTTGAATTGTTGATACCATTGATTATACTGCTTTTCTGATTTTTGGCAATATTATTTTTCTCTATTCATAGCACAATCGTACGATCCCAGTCTCAATAAATCGATACTAAACTAAGCTATTCAACTTTTGTTGATTTGGTGTTTAATCTTTTAAAAAGTTAATGCAATTGTGTGCTCATGGTTTACTGCAAGAACCTACATTTTTTTACGTAGATTGAAGTGTTTAATTGTTTAAACCAAATATGAAATAAAACTGTACCGGATGTCTGGTTTTAAAATTTATTGTTTTCAACACAGTTTTTTTTTGTTAAGTCTTTCTGTTTTTGCTATATGCTGGCATATTCAACAGATTCTAAAAAAACAACATTTTGTTGGTATGCAAATTAACAAATTGCTACAACCAAAATATAATTTGGGTCGTGGTGACCCAAAGGCTTTGGGTCGTGGCGACCTAAATTGTTTAGGTCGTGGTGACCAAAATTACTTGAGTTTTGGCGACTCAAATTTCGAGGAGACTCAAACTGTTTGGGTCTTGGTGACCCAAATTGTTTGGGTCGCGGCGACCCAAATTGTTTTGGTCGTGTCAACACAAATTTTTTGGGTCATGGGAACTCAAATTGCTTGGGTCATTGCGGCCCAATTTGTTTGGGTCGTGCCGACCCAAATTGTTTGGGGTGTGGCAACCAAAATTGTTTGTGTCGCCACGACCCAAATTGTTTGGGTCACGGTGACCCAAATTTTTTGGATCGCGGCGACCAAAAGTTTTTGGGTTGCGGCGACCCAAATTGTTTGGGTCGTGGTGACCCAAATTGTTTGGGTCGAGGCGACCCAAATTGTTTGCAAAACTTTTGGACCAAACTGCACCCAAAACTTTTGGGTCGTCTGTGACTACATTTTTTTGGGTCGTTCTGACCCGAAAATTTTTTCAGTGTGTTGTGAACTACCGTATCACATTGTTTATCTTCTTCACAATAACACTATGATGAGTTATACCCATAACTTTAATATTGGTTGTTAATTTAATCAAAAGCTTAAGCTTTCTTTCCTGAAAAGGCACAACTAATCGTAATTTTCGAAGTACGCAGATTAACAACCCAAGTAGACCCATATTCAATGGAGGTCGAGCATCATACTTCTAAATTTGTTCTTACCACTTCCTTCTCTCTTGAAAATTTAGTCAAAATACGCTGCATCGTGCAACCACGAGATAAAAGAAAAGATTAAACTTCTTTTGCCGCTTGCAAAACTTAAAAACACTCACTTTAATATTTAGTGACGTACAACAAAGTTAAAATTTAACACCAAAAAGCGTTTAAAAGTGACAATTGTAGCCATAAAGTTTCAAACTGCTGCTCAGCGACAAAAACATTTGTTACGAAATTATTCTTGAATAGAACCTCACCATATTCGGACCAGACAAAATTTTTTGATTAATGGCCCAGGGGAGGGGGTCGATTCGACACTACACTTTCAAACATTAATAACTCCCGAATTGCAAAAGATAAAAAATCTGTTTTTGGTCCACGAGAAGCTCAATTTTCTGACAAAAAGTCGAAACTTTTTGTCATTATATTTGCAACCTTGATCTTCAATTAATTTCAACGTATGTCAAGGACTATCAGAAAAAATTACATTAAAATTTTCAAAAAACCTGAGTCTGAAAGCAAAAGTTTGACTTCACGTTCGTGTTCAGCCTCTCAAATCACCCTAAAATTCATCGCATTGTTTATGAGTATTTTTTAGTGTTGGACAGTGTAATGAATATGGAAAATTGCTAAAATAAAAGATTTTCAAGGAGCAGAACAGTTTAATAATTACCAATTGAAAAAAAACTTCACTTGAATTATATTTAGGCTATTTTAAGAAAACAACGCAAATCCGATACAAAGTAACTCTTTAATATCAGAACAATACCATTTGCTGCATCTGGCCACTGTTCTTAACTAATCTGTTAAAATTGTGTCTCAAATTGCTTGTGTAAATCCTTAGTAGTCCAGTAAAGATATGAAAAAAAAGGCCCTAACCCCCAAAAAATTGCTAGAAAACGTTTTTCAACGGTTTTTGGTAGTATTGGATGTATCAAGTAACATACTAAAAATCTACCAAAATTGGGCGGCCGGAAAGGGGAAAAATCGGCCTCCAAAAAATTAGTCTATCGCCCCCTAGTGGCGAAACTATAATTTACTGATAATTTGTTGTATATCTTGAGTAACTTAAGTTTTTCAAATGTTTTTAATGCAGTGGTGAATGTTAACGATTGCAAGATGATGCTGACGTCATTGGAGGTAATTGTGACGTCACAATCACGCCTAAATAATTGTCATTGTAGAGCTAAGAAGTGCTGTTATTGCCAAACATATTAGGCAAGACTTTTACTCAGAACATTGCTCAAGCCATATAACAGAAAGCAACATGATGTCACTATGACGTCATAGCAATGACGTCATAAAGGTGACGTAATTTCTTAACCTAGCATCACGAAAACGAGCAAAATATGTTTACATAAAGTAAACCAAATTTCCAATTTAGTGTTCCTACGTTTGCGTAAACTTCTGAGCTTAACGTATTAGTTTAATTTTATTTTGGTATTTTTAGCCTTATTTGCAAGCTAATGGATGTTATAAATTTGTTGTGGCAGATGCAGGTAAAATCCACGTCTTTTCAAACAACAGCAAGCACTGGTGTTTGAGCAGGTTTGAGGCCATCACTCTCCTATGCGATTTTTCAAGTAATTTTGGCAACACTATTTGGTGCATTGATAACGATGGTTATGACGACAAAAATTTCATTGTTGCGTAAATAGATAGATACTCGAAAAGTGGGTTTAGCTGGATAGCTGCATTCTCGTCTCAAAGCAGACTATTAGCTTGTTAGGTTAGGCTTGTCCAGCAGTAGCAGTTTAAAACTTCCAGCCTTGCACAGCTAAGTAATTTGTGTCGAAATTTAGCGCGAAAGTTCTAGCAGTGTAAGTTTTTGCAGTAGCCCCTCACTTGATCGAAAATCATTTGATCGAAAACGCCTTTTTTCTTAGTTTTCCTGCTTGACGCTCGCATACAGCTACATTTGGCCGAAAATCGAAACGTAGTTTTTTCGGTCAAATGTAAGTAATCCAGTTTTTGCAGCAGTAGCCTAGTACTTTTCCTGCAGTTTGCAGTTATCAAGCTTGCTTGAGATATTATAGACAGGCTAGTGATTATACTCAGTACTGGTACCTTACCAGCACTAAGTTAGGTCAGCGTTTCGAAATAAAGCTCTGATACTAGTGCTGAATTTAAGTTGTTCTTGAGGATTGCGTTGCATATTGATTATGTTTCAGAAGCTGCGTAAAACAGGTTTTAAACAAGAAAAACTTCAGTAGAAAGTGCTAGTAGAAAGTACAACAGTACAAGCGTGAACTGAGTGAAGTAATGGTGTTGCTGAGGGAAAGCCATCAATCCACCATATCGTTAAACGTGGAAGGAGAGCTGATACCTTCAACAATCAAGTTAGTTAATTGAATATTTGTTACTTTTTTTTCTTGAAATGAACTAAGGGTATTTTCAAGCATGTAGCAGTTACAGATTCCAATCGCACTTACAGATTCCAGAACTGGTAAAGCATAACGTAAAATTCATAAGCCAATTGCTTTGAGCGCAGACTTAGAGAGAACAAAATAGCAAGCAAGGGGCCGATAGGCCTATTTTTTTTGTGAAAATTAACATAAAATAACTAAACTATATTGCTTTGAGCGCAGAATTAGAGAGAAAATAACAAGCATGGGTACCGGTAGGCCCATACATTTTATTTTTTATTTTTTTGGAAATTGTTTATTGCTTGTATGTTTAATTTAGGCTTGGGAATGAGCGACTCAGACGTTTTATCTCGCGTATTTGTGATTTGTAAAGAAAGAATTGAAGATCACGACTCCTCGGTTCGAATTCGGGAAAAAGGTGCCGAAGGAATTAATGCTGCAAGCATTCAACGAGGTGACAGTATTGTTGTAACAGCTGGCTGTGAAGTTCATGTGGATTGCTGTAAGCAGTACACTAATCACCGTATGATTAGCCATGCTTTAAACAAGACCATAGTTGAAGTACCTCGGAAAAGAAGCGCACGACTTTCAGATGGACCGTTTAATAGCAGTACTGATTGTATTTACTGCGGAACGACAGTAAAATTTGATGCATCAGACTTTAGTTACGTTAAAACTGATACGTTTGTGAAAACAATATTGCAATGCTGTAATGATCGTTGTGATGAGTGGGGTTTGGTAGTGAGAAGTCGGATTGAATATTATGAATTTGATTTACAAGCAGCTGATTGTGTATACCATCATTCTTGCGACGGGAATTTTCGCTCAAGGCTTGACATTCCACTTAGATTTAGTAAACAGGCTAAACAGCAGGGCGAAAAACGCAGAAAACCAGGTCGGCCAGAAGACGATGATAAGCAGCAGGCTTTTATAAAAATGTGTTCGTACTTAGAGGCCAATGATGAGGAACAAATTACGGTTGCTGATCTTGCCAACAAAATGAAAGAATATTTGTGCGAAAATGACGCCCTTGGTTATGGCAATTATTATCTGAAACAAAAATTACAGGAACACTACGGGAATTCTGTATGTTTTGCGCAAAAAGATGGACTCAATGACGTTGTAACTATGAGGGAAAAAACTTCATATATCCTTAGATCGCATTTTGAAGCTGATGAAGACATCGACGAAGAAGCTCGGAAAATGAAAAATATCAAAACTGCTGCCAGATTGCTGAAAAGTGACATTAAAACTGTTGTTCCCTCTGGTACTGGAGATATCCTGATACAGATATGCTTCAGCTTGACAACGCTTTGGAATATCTTCCTAGCTCACTTCGCGTGTTTCTGGATGGTTTGTTTGTGGGAACTGATAAAAAGCAAAAAATTGTGGGAATAGGCCAGTCCATCATTCAAGCTGTGCGACCAAGAGCTGTTCTTGCCCCAGCGCAAATAGACCTTACCTTACAAACACATCATTTGTACCGCTCAAGATTCATTATCGACAATCTGCATAAGATGGGATTTGCTGCTCATACGCAGAAGTTTTAAAATTCGAAAAAAACGCTGCTGATACTGCTGCGGTAGACATTTTTGGTACAAGTAATGCATCAAGTGATGTTGCCATACTATTTGCTGGTGACAACGTCGATCACAATATCATCAGTCTCGACGGAAAAGGTACGTTTCATGGAATGGGGATGATTGCTGCTGTGACACCAAAACAAAATACAATGCTTATCATTCCAAGGCGAAGTATCTTAGAACTGAATCACGCAGAAAAATCAAAGATTGATATAGTTGAGTATCGTTTTGCTAACTACAACTGCCGTAAGGTTTTGTTCAAATCACTTCCAAGCTTCATCAAGCGTGATCAAGAAGCTGCAGACATTTTATGGGAACTTTCTTCTTGCTTTAAGCAGAAAACTCCTAGCTGGTCAGGTCTGATGCATCTTATTCATCGAAACCACACACATCCAGGCCGGTCTTCTATTTATTATCTTCCAATGATTGACTTGCCACCTGGAAACAAAAGCTGCATTTGTCTACTCTTGAATTTATCTACAAAGAAGCAGTCAAACATAGCGTGATCCCCATTATAACTTTTGATCAGCCTCTTGACTGGAAGGCCAGTGAGATTATTGCAAACGCACCTGATAACAGCCATTTAAAAGAAATTGTTCTATTGCTGGGTTGCTTTCATACGTTGATGAACTTGCTGGGTGCTGTCGGATACCTCAAGAATGGTACAGGATTGAAAGATATTTTGCAAGTGATATATGGCGAAAACGCAGTACAACATGCGCTGACTGGAAAAGCTGTTCAAAGAGCTATACGCGGTCACCTGCTTGTGGACAAATGTTTAGGTCAAATGATTGTGTCCGACTTAGCTAATGGTATGCCTGAATTCGCAATGCTGCTAGATGAGTCTGAAGAACAGTTTTCTTTACTTTTGAAAGAGCAGATATCACTCGAAAGTGTTATCACATCACACATATTCGGGCAAATCAATCAGGTATTGAACAAACACAAGAAAAAACTTACAGATCGTTCAAAAACAAGTCACTTGTGGCTCAATTATCGTGAGATGTTGGAAATCGTAAGAAGATTGATTATGGCAGATCGGACTGGTTCTTGGCAAATGCATTTGAATGCTGTAACTGACTGTATTCCAATATTCGCTGCAGCTGGACATTGCAGTTATCTTAAGTCCGCACATTTGTATGTTCAACAAATGGCGCACTTGGAAAACACTCATCCAACTGTGTTTTGCCAATTTTTCAATGGTTTGCATGTCATCCGTCGAAGTAATCAGTACTGGGCAGCTGTTAGCTCAGATCTTGCAATTGAGCAAACCTTAATGAGGTCCTTAAAAACTTTTGGCGGACTAACACGAGGAAGTGGTGTGACTGAAGAGCAAAGAGCTCTTTGGATAATGTCAGCTCCCATCACAGCCGAATATAACAAGGCCAAGCAGAAACTCAACAGCCTGTCTTATACCACTTGTGAACAGCACAAAGATTTGTCCAAAGCGAGACTGAAGCGAGACAATATGGATTTAGAAAAGCTCAAGACAAAATTAACGTCTTACTCTCCCTTTTCCGAAGACCCTTCACTGCGAAATATAATCACTGGTGTCGTGGCAAATCCGAATGTTAATGTTGTTGAGTTCGAGTCTGTTGGAAAAAGTATAACTGAAGCTATGATCGGACAGTGTACATTTACCTATTCTTTTAAACGAAAAAATAAAGCTGTAACGCTAGGTGACGAATCAGCTATTACAGTAACTTCTGATCGAAGTATCGACCCGGCCTTGTTGTTTCACCGGCTGCTTGTTGTGGCAAAAACCGATGATTTGTCTCTGGAAAATGTTTTGGATTTTGAGCTTAGCCCGTATCCTCCGGCGCTTTTTGAAGCAACCAATGTACTTCGAAAACCTAACAAACCACAGCTTGCTCACGCCATATCGGAGTATATGATAAGTGAGGCTCAAACTGAATGCAATCATCGTCATGAACATTATGTACTGGATGGAGGGTCGTTACTACATCGAATACCATGGACAAAAGGAGACAGTTACGGAGAAATAGCTGAATCATATGCGGATTTTACTATTCGGCATTATGGCTTAGCAACTGTAGTTTTTGATGGTTATACCAGAGGCCCATCAATCAAAGACAACACTCATGAAAGACGAACAAGACATAAAGTTTGTCCTGTTGTTAGCTTTACTGCTGAAACAAAATTTGTTGGCAAAAAAGAAGATTTTCTGTCTAGGCCAACCAACAAGCAAAACATCATTGATATGATCAGTGTTAAAATGCAAAAGAAAGGATGCCATGTCATCAATTCACTTGGAGATGCTGATGCAGACATTGCGAAGGTTGCAGTTAAAGCAGCTCATTATGATGTTACCACCGTGATTGGAGAAGACACAGATCTCTTAGTTTTGCTTCTTTTCTATGCTAATGCTGATATCAAAAACCTGTACTTCCGATCGGATAAACCAAGCTGTGCAAAGATTGCGTATCACATCAACAGCCTTCAAGCACGTTTGGGAAAAAACACATGCTGTCAGTTGCTTTTTATTCACGCCTTTACTGGTTGCGATAGTACTTCTCGCATCTTTGGAGTTGGAAAAAAGGCTGCCTTTGAAAAAATTATAAATGGTCATTCTGTAATGATTTCTTGTGCTGATCAGTTTCTTATTCCAAACCAAGAAAGAGAACTTATTCAAAAGATTGGAATCCAGGCAATGGTTGTACTTTTTGGTGGCAAAGGTGGCGAGTCATTGACTACTATGCGATCTCGCATTTTAACCAAAAAAATTGTTTCAACAAATGCGTTTGTTGCTCCAGAACGTTTACCCCCTACAGCATTGTCTACCAAATTTCACTCTTTCAGAGTTTACTACCAAATAATGGCATGGATGGGAAAGGAGAACGAGATGAACGTAATGAACTGGGGTTGGATGTCAGCAAACAACAATCTGAAGCCAGTGATGACAGATAAGTTTGCTGTCCCAACCCAACTATTACAGATGATCCACTGCAACTGTAAAACTGGATGTGCAACAAATCGTTACAGCTGCAGGGTCTATGGACTGCCTTGTACATATGCATGCGGGCAATGCCAAATAGATGCCTGCGAAAATCCATTCAATTTCACAATCGATGATGACGAAGAATCGCAACAATAACAGTTACTGTGTTATTAATGTTGATGTTGTTGTTGTGATGAAGTACATCTAATTGAAAAAAATTGTGCGTGATTTTATGGCGCTATTAACTGCTAAGGTCATAAAGAGCCAGGGCTGAGTTTTGACTTAAAAGTAACTGACATATGTTTTTTTTCGCGGTTCATTTCATTCTCCACGCTACTTAATTGCCGAACGTTTAGCAAGTGCTTGGCAGTACCAATGTATTTCTAAAGCTCCGCGACAGCGAAAAATAAAGCGTTCTTCACGGTAACGTTATGATGACCTAGTTACCACTTTGCAGCAAACACTTGATCAATATTTTTGAAGGAAATTTAAACCGAATTGCATTTGATAGTAATATTGTTTCTAGCTCTACAATGACAATTATTTAGGCGTGATTGTGACGTCACAATTACCTCCAATGACGTCAGCATCATCTTGCAATCGTTAACATTCACCACTGCATTAAAAACATTTGAAAAACTTAAGTTACTCAAGATATACAACAAATTATCAGTAAATTATAGTTTCGCCACTAGGGGGCGATAGACTAATTTTTTGGAGGCCGATTTTTCCCCTTTCCGGCCGCCCAATTTTGGTAGATTTTTAGTATGTTACTTGATACATCCAATACTACCAAAAACCGTTGAAAAACGTTTTCTAGCAATTTTTTGGTGGTTAAACCATATCTTTACTGGACTATAAGACGATTGAAGATTTGAGTCTGAGCGAAGCAGGCGCACTAACAGCTAAGGGGGATGCTTGAATCTAAAGTTAAGAGGTTTTGGGAGACTTTTCAAAAAAATTGCCGTTTTAACGCTATTCGGATCAAATTTCGCAGTTTTTGCAGCCATTTGAAAGAACTAAATTGCTAAGCATAAAGTCCAATCGAAAAATTATATTTTTCAGGCCCTTCAGCCACTCTCTTTCACTTATATATTAAGTCTAAAACAAATTTAAATGCTTACATTTTGAGGTTAGTCTTTCTGACTGACTTAACAAAGAACATGTGGCTGATGCCTCTCTAACCTCATTCGTTGTGCCACTGTTACAAATGATCTGCTGATTGACTTGCCCTTTATCGCCCAGTTCACCAAATATGTAATGTTTCAAACAAATGTGTGGTACGTAATGTTTGTAATCTTTTCTGATGACTGCCCGTTTTAGCGTATTTGGAACATTCGAAGTAACTTTTTATTTGTGGCTACTTTGGAAAATCGCTTTTTTTAGGTTGTTTCATCAAGCATTTTACTGCCAGAATAAAGAGCAAAAACACAACTTTTTTTTTAAAGAAAATTCGGGCGATAAAGGGTTAATTTTCATTATAAAGTTTGCTCATATTTTAAGTGGATGCAAAAAAGTAACAATTGGAGTGAATAAAGAGTGGATGCAAACGATATTGTTTGGAACAACATATTATGGATTACATTGTTTGCTGAAAAAAGAGGGAGTTTAATTGATGCTGATAAAAATAAAACTCCGTAGTTGAAAAGCTGGTGAAAACTTAAGCACGAAAAACAAGCCTGGAGTAGGTTAATTAAATAAATACAGAAAATATGTTCATACAGTGCTCCCGCTTTGATGCGCACTTTTTGGAGATACAATTTCATAATGAGGTTTAGCAGAATTTTTCCGCGGGCTATAGTTCGCCCACCACCGCGCTAAACTATATTTTGGATTAGTGTTACTGCTTATTTCATCCGTAAATTTAGATTATTTCTGAAATTGAAACATCCAATATAAGAATAATAAAAATTTTTCAAAAAATGATTGGGTGGCTCTAAATCCTCGATAAAGATTGTAATATTTTAATGCTTGAAATAAGAAACGCTTTTGCTTCACAGCACAACTAAAAACGAAACAATATTGTCTTATCAACAATAAATTTAGTGTTTTAACCTATATATTACTACCTAATCATTATGATTATATTAAACGTAATCGCTTAATGATTGCGCGCAAAACAATAGCTGGCGCGCACAACAGTTCTTACTTTTTGGCAAAAAATATAACTTAAATGTCATTTCAAGTCAACAGTATAAACTTGTGAAAAATAAACATTCATTCTTTAATATTTTGTTTTAGCATGGACCATAGCTGTCTAGAAACAATTCAAGCGTACAGTGCTTCTTATCGCTAATTTATCATAAGCAGGGTGCGTTGATTAATGATTGAAGCCATGAATGCATATTTGAGAAATATTTTTTTGAAATTCAAAAATGTAAATGTCAAATAATTAAAAAAATCCATTAACTTCATATCTCAGTGTGGTAGGTTAGACAGCACTAGTTTATTCTTCCTTCAATATTTTAAATAAACACTATTGGTTACAAAACTGCTTTTTTCACCAGAAAACATGGAAATGAAATATTAAAAGTCTTTGAAAGTATCATTATATCAGAGTTGTTAACGGGCCGACTACAGTAGTTTAGGCCCGAACCCGGCCCGTACCCGAAAATACAAGCCCCAGCCCTGTCCGAACCCGAAGACTAATTTGTAGCCCAAATCATGCCCGAAAAAACACGAAAGTTAAATTAGGTCTGAAAAATTCAGCAATGTTGCCAAGTTATTTCGATTATATTTTTGTACACCTAAGACAAAAAGTATTTCTAAGGCCCGAATTAAGCTCGAAATTTTTGTCAATTTTAGGCCCAAACCCAGTCAGAATCCGAACCCGACCCGAAAAGCCCGGCTCGACTTACACCTCTGCATTATATTATGTTTACGTTGTCGCAGAAAAAGTTATAACTTGTGGCAAAATCTTTCAAAGCTCGAAAATGTTAGCGTAGGTCACAAATTAGGTTTCTCTGTGCCTTAATGTCCCTGAAACTATAAGTCTGCGTACTTATGTCTCGCGCCCTTTTGTCTGCGCCTTTGTCTAACGTTTTGTAATGGGTTAGGGGCATTTGAGTTCACGAAACGACAAAAGGTCTAAAAACAATCTTAAGAGTGCAAATATGTTGAAACGTGAAATTTGAAAGCTATAAATAAACACTTTAACAGTTTGGAAATTGAAAACGATTTGACCATTATTTCAAAATGCCGAGCAGCACTTTTTATGCTTTTACAATTACTTCATAAACAAAAAACAATGGTGTTGAAAAACAAGAGCGAGCACTAGGGATATCACTATAGAAAAAAAAATTAGCCATTTATGGCATTGGATGAGTTATTTGTTATGTACGAAAACTTTCAAGATAATTTTTAAAAATTTTACAAAAAGATTCCCCACCAAACCATTTTTCTGACCCTCTCTTTACCCAAATTTGAGTTTTCTTGTTTATGGTGCGCGACAGCAACAATTTGCATGCTTACAAGCATTTAAGTTGATGGTCTTATGATTGTACACTGTTTGGAAAAAATTTGAACAGAATTGAGCGATAGCGTCAAAAGTTATAAGTAATAACGAGCTAAATTTATGAATTGCTGTCTCTAGCGGCCGGAATAAGAAAAGTACCATAGTTAGTTTATTATAGTGTGAAGTTGATGTTAAATTCTTTTGTTTATGGTAAAGATTTGTTTATAGCAAGTATTTTGTAAAATTTTGCCTCTATAGAGCAAAACATTTATACTGATTTAGTAGTTGAATTTTGAAAAATAAACTCAAGATTTTTTCAAAATTTAAATTATACGTAATCTTATATGCTAAACAGTGGCAATTGGTGTTGATGATGGATTTGCTGAATGCTTTAAAATTGTCTTTCAAGAAAACAAGTTCAACAACTGCTTTAAAAAGAAGACTGTTTGGGCTTTGGGCAGCAACAAACCTCGGGGTATACGTTATTAAATTGGAGGGGGATGTTGAAGTATAACAGGTATTAGTAGCTCTATCTTATTTGCGGAGATACGACAAAGAATCAAAATTCTACAAATTTTTGTTCATTTTTTTTCCTTGCCCTTTCAGATGTGCAGCAAATATCTCAAAAAAAGCAAACGAAAGAAATGGGAAAATTTTTGACCTAAAAATAAAAATGATACGGATAAAAGCGTTGAATTTTCTGTGAAGACCAATTTAGTGGTTGGTTTTCATGTTCGTCCGGCATAAAAAAGCATCAAATTTACTGTAAAATCCTTTGCTTTCTCCATCTAATTGATTGAATAATGTAGCAAATTTGTGGTTAAGCTTGCTCCCTTTTGTTTAAATCACTAGTTGCGCCAACTTGCGCCGCTGAAAAATTGGGCCAAGTATTTCCAGGAAGGGGCTTATTGGCTTTAGCTAGTCTCTTTGAGTAGACTAAATTTGAGATTGATTCTTCAGCCATCACTCACAAAAAGCTAAAGGTGTTATTATGATTACTTTTTTGGTTTTTCATTTTAAACATCACTCAAAAAATGCTTATCATGCAAATCAAATTTTTCGAAGAGTTAACTCTATTCGGCCCAGAGGGGGATCGATTAGCTCCCCCCCTTCATTTATTTCGAAATTTTGTTATGAAGCAGTAAAGCCACAATAATCAAATTTCTTGACTTTTTCTAAAATTTACTGCTTCAACTTTCATTATTAAAATCATTCTCGTATTACGACTAGATTCGGAGTAATTAAACGTTTCTCAAGGTCGACCCTGCGTTTCTGGCAAAATTTTCAAAAAATTAATTTAAGCTTGTTAGTTCCAATTGTTCAGTCGTGATTCATAATTTCATGTTTTTTCGGACGTAAATCCAGTGACTCTTTGAACGGCTTTTGATGTATTTATTAATAAAACAATTAGAGGCCAACATAAGCACAAATCTTTTTGTTTTGTGCCAATGTTTTTGTTTCACGTTGCTGATATACAGTTGTCAGAAATGTCCAACTCTGCCTTAACACCACCCAACAACAAGATGCAGGCAATGCAAAGGGCGAATTACCTGAAGAAAAGATTTCAAAAAATGTTCAATTTCACAACGACTACAAGATATTTGGCAACAATATGGGTAGTATGTTTGGCAACAATATGATGATTGGCAACAAGGTTTTTGTGAGAAAGTTGAGACTTTAGGTCCTTAGGATACTTACCCCACGACGGTGTGTATCATCCTGAGAAGCCTGGTAAAATCCGAGTTGTGTTTGATTGCTCTGTCAAGTTTGATGGGGTCAGTCTGAATATTAATCTGCTGCAGGGGCCGAACATCACAAATACCTTAGTTGGCGTGTTGTTGAGATTTAGAAGAGAAGGGATAGCTACTCAGGCGGACTTTAAATTGATGTTTCCAGAGGTACGTATTCCGAGCAAAGACATAGACTTGTTACATTTCTTGTGGTGGAAGGATGGAATTGTAGACAAGGGGAAAGAGGAATACAGAATGACAGTTTATCCTTTTGGGACAGTTAATTCTTCAAAGCAGAATTAACTGTGCTAATTCTGCTTTGAAGCGCACAGTCGAAGACAACGAGCGAGATTTTAGCGCACAAACTATAGAGACAGTACAGACAGGCTTCTACGTTGACGATTGCCTACTTCTTCGCCCACGGTCGAATCAGCTAAGCGACTAGCATAGGCGTAACCAGGGGGGGGGGGGGGGCCAGGGGGCCCGGGTCCCCCCCAATTAAAATACCACCAACGATCAAAATTACGAAAACGTAGGCTAGCGCTGTTTAGTTGCAGTTTTTTTTTCAGCAATTTACCACATAACAGTAATTAACAATAATGACGATGAGGGAGCCCCGGGGCCCTAACGAACAACCAGGGGGCCCCAAACCAACGACTAGGGGGCCCCAGGGCCCCTAACTGATAACCAGGGGGCACTGGGGCCCCTTACTAACAACCAGGGGCCTCAGGGCCCCTAACTAATATCCAAGGGCTCCAGGGCCCCTAAATAATGACCAAGGGGCCCCTAACTAACAACCAGGGGCCCTGGGGCCCCTAACTGACAACCAGGGGGCCCCAGGGCCCCTAACTAACAACCAGGGGGCCGGGGCTCTTAACTAATAACCAGGGGGCCTCAGGGTCCCTAACTGACTACTAGGGGCCTCAGGGACCCTAACTTACAACCAGGGGGACGGGACCTCAAACTAACAACCAGGGGGCCCCTAACCAATAACCAAAGGCCCCTAACTAACAACCAGGGGCCCCGGTACCCCTAACTGACAACCAGGGGGGCCTCAGGGCCCCTAACCGACGAACATGGGGCCTCAGGGCCACTAACTGACAGCCAGGGCCCTAGGGCCTCTAACTAACAACCAGGGGGCCCGAGGACCCTAACAGACAATCAGGGGGCCCTGGGACCCCTAACTGACGACTTGGGGGCCCGTAACTAACAACCAGGGGGCCCCAAAGTCTTTAACCGACAACCACGGGGCCCGATGGACAACCAGGGGCCCCAGGGACCCTAACCTACAACAAGGGGGCCCCTCGCTGGCAACCAGGGGGCCCCAGGGACCTTGACTGACAACCAGAGGGACCCGAAGCCCCTAACTGACAACCAAGGATCCCCCAACTGACAACCATGGGGGCCCTCAACTGACAACCAGGATGCCCCGGGGCCCCTAACTGACAACCAGAGGCATCCAGGGCCCTTAATTAACAACCAGGGGGCCCCGGGGCTTCTAACTGACAACCAGGAATCCCCGGGGCCTCTAACTGACAACCAGGGAGCCCCACAGTCCCTGACTGACGACTAAGGGTCCCGGGCCAGTAACCCCTTAATTCAAATTTTTAATAATTTATATGCAAAACCTGTAAGAAATTTAAGAGTTTTTTCCTAAAAGTTGCAACCCCACGCCTTCGTTTAAAGTTATTATGAGCTTAATGCTATAACACAGGCGGTAAAGCAAACCCCCTAATTAAAATACTACCAATGATAAATATAACGAGAGC
Organism: Trididemnum nubilum; assembly: GCA_963965965.1. Taxonomy (NCBI): domain Eukaryota; kingdom Metazoa; phylum Chordata; class Ascidiacea; order Aplousobranchia; family Didemnidae; genus Trididemnum; species Trididemnum nubilum. The sequence goes on from OZ014487.1 coordinate 4,168,152, forward strand.
ATAATCAATACGTTGTTCTTGTCCGGAATTGCACTTTCTTTAATTTAGGATTTACGCGTACAAACGCAAGTAATAATAATGACGACCACGTACGAGTCCACGTCATAATAATGTCATGCAATTCTTGTACGTTTCAAAAAACTGTAAAGTGAATTGATTCAAGTCCTCCACGTTTTGGAAAAAAAGTAATTTTAATTTTGCTTTGAATTTTTTTTATGAAAGAACTTAAGGGCGCGATCTTATCTCAAAATCATAGGCGTAGCCAGGGGGGTGGTCCAGGGGGCCCGGGCCCAATCAATCGAAATGCCACCAATGACACAAATTTGACAAAAAAGTGTTGTTTCTTCATTTTCAGTTTCTTTTGGCATCTTTACGTACAACAGTACACGCGTACAACAGTAATTAACAATAAATAATATTGACTACTAGGGGGCCCGGCGCACCTCCTTATTTCAATTTTTTCCAACCAATTTAAACGTATAACCAGGGTGAAATCAAATTTTTTGTCCTAATAGTTGCTACCTCAGGCCCTCATCTAAACTTTTTATAGACGTTATGAAATAACCAGAGCCGGATTTGCCATATGGCACAGTGCCAAGGCTCCACGCTCAAAAAGTAGGACTTTTTGCTCTTCACTTATATTTGGCAGGAAGATGTTGCAAAAATTCCTTAAGTGCCATAGGCGCTGCGCAATGTAAATCCGGCCCGAGAATGTGACCATTTATTGTACCATTTTTCAATATCGATTCACCTCCACCTCGCCAGTTTTTACGCACAAAATACTTTTAAAAAAATAGCTGGGAAGATGCTCATTGAACAAATTATTGAATTTGAATTGAGGGGTCTTGGGTCCCCTGGCCGTACATGTACTCTTATAACTGGTTAACTTCATGAAAGGAAATTCTTTGAGTGGATTATTATTTATTGCTAAAATATTGCAGAAGGCAATGTGCCTTACTTCCCCTATATGGACCAAATCACTTACAATTAAAATTTTACACCATAATGCAAGATTTTAAATGTGTTTTGAAATTTAATTGCAAGTAAAAGGAGGATTGAACAATCAAAATTTTTCGATTGACTTTCAATGTTAAGAATCTAGTTCTTTCAAATGGCTGTGAACACGTGCGAAATGTGATCCAATGGGATTAAAATAGCTTTTTTTCCAAAAAATTACAAAAAATCTCTCAGCGGCTGGGGACTTTGCCCCCAGACCCCCATAGCCACCGGCGGCTGGGGGCTCCGCCCCCAGACCCCCGTCTGTGATACGTTTGAGTACACTAGCTTTCTCAACGCGTCTCCTAAGTTAGACTTTTCGCTTTTTAACTGTTAGTTTTCGCTATCTCTCTTTACCAAAATCCTGGTTAAGTGACAACAGACCACGGCTGCAGATCTTCTATTCTACGATATCTTTGCCCGACAAAAAGTTCCTTTTTTAAAAATTTCTGATGACGTCATTGCATGTGATTTGTGGTTTGGGCCCCCCCCCAATTAAAAATCCTGGCTACGCCTATGGCGACTAGTGTATGAGCTTCGCCGTCTTCTAGCAAGGGGAGGGTTTTGCTTGAATAAGTGGATTAATAGCAGCCGGGAAGTTATGAGCTCTTGTTCTTGGTCAGAGTGGGCAAAGGAGGCTTTGAATCTGGACTTGGCAAGCGGGAAGCTGCTCACTAAAAAGGCATCAGGACTGTATTGGGATGTAGAAAAGGACACTTTGGCTTTTAGAGTAAAAATCAACCCTAAACCTTGCTCTTGAACAGGCATTTTTTCTTTGATAAACTCCATCTACGACCCTTTGGGTTACGGAGTGGTTGTGGTACTGCCCATAAAAATTCTTCTGCAGGTACTCTGCCAGGGCAACTTTAGCTGGGATGATCCAATGCCCCTCCAGATGAGCAAAGTTAGCAAACTTGGCTTGAACAGCTGTCGAACTTAAAGGGCTTTACCTTGGCCAGGTGTCTTAAACCTCCACAGTTTAGCAAAGTTGTCCATGCGCAGTTACATTACTTTGCAGACTCATCTGAAGCTGCATATGGATCTGTGTCATATCAAAGACTAGTGAACGAAGATGAGGAAATCCACTACTCCATCCTCTTTGGTAAAAGTTGATTAGTTCCTCTTAAGCCACTAACTTGCAAATGCCAGTACACTTTGGAATCAATCACAAATTAACAATTTCCTTTTGCAACGGGGTATAAAATAGAAATTTAGCACACCTTATGCATCGCATCACGGTGGTGTCTGGGAAGGGCTCACTAGGTCTATACAAAAAATTCTTTTTGGCCTTTGCTCCAAATTTTAACTGACGAAAGTTTGCTTGCACATTTTTGATAATTCCTAATGCTTTGTCTGCTTGAGTAAACGCTTTTTTGCTGTTTTTGCTGCATCATGAAATTGCGCAAAGCGAAAAAGCGAGCTTTCATTTTCGTTTGAACGAGAGCCAAAAAGGTTTTTTGTTATCTGCGCAGTGCGCAATAGCACTTTTTAATCTCATAATTGTTGCAATTTTGCTTGTATAAATGCCAAATAATCACTCAAGCTTTATCGTTTTGAATCAGTGCCGAATTTAGTTTCTTTTTTGATTTGAAATTTATTCTTTTTCGGTTGCTCTTCTTATTGTTTTTTGTTGCCGAGACTGGGGCGACACGACAAAACGTGCTAACGAGCTCGTAAAGGCCATTCTCGCTCGCTAAATAGCGCCAACGAGCAAAAAGTCTTCGTCGACTAACTGCCATTTCTGAGCTGTCTCGCACAACACGCCTTAAAACGGCTCGCTCGAATTTCTTTGCGAGATGTTTGTAACTTGTGTTAGTACGTAATAATAAATACCCTATTGTGACGTCAGATGCATTTCTACTTCAAAATAATGCGTTCAAGCGTATTGCATGTACTGCATTGTTATGGAAAAAGATTATGCGTGATTATTCTACGCAAGCAAATTCTTCAACTGATTACAATTTAGTAAATGAACCACAGAATTTAATTATATTTTTGGATCATTGTAAAATAAGAACAACTTTTTCCATAATATAATTTTTTAAACGAAGTAAAGTGCCTTTGAATTTGTTGGTGGATAAACTCATATTTTAACAGTAACTTTAGGTCTTGAGGTTTCAAAATTTTTTAAAAGTGAGCGAGTCGAAGTCATAGGCGTAGCCAGGATTTTTGATTGGGGGGGGGCCCAAACCACAAATCACACGCAATGACGTCATCATAAATTTTCGAAAAAGTAATTTTTTGTGGGGCAAAGACATCGTAGAATGGAAGATCTGAAGCCGTAGCCTGATGGCACTTTGCCAGGATTTTGGTAAAGGAAGAGGGCGAAAACTAATTGTTGAAAAGTGTAAAAGTCTAACTTGGATGACGTGTTGAGTAAGCTAGTGCACTCAAACGTATTAGAGCCGGGGGTCTGGGGGCAGAGCCCCCCGCCGGCGATGGCTATGGGGGTCTGGGGGCAAAGCCCCCAGCCGCTGGGCGATTTTTGTGTTTTTGGAAAAAAAGTTATTTAAATCCCATTGGATCACATTTTGCACGAGTTCAGAGCCATTTCAAAGAACTAGATTTTTAACATTTCAAAGCCAATCGAAAAAATTTAGTTGTTCAATCCTCCTTTTGCGATTAAATCCCAAAACACGCTTAGAATCTTGCATTATGGTGTAAAATTTCAATTGTAAGTGATTTGGTCAATAGGGGGAAGTAACGAACATTGCCTCCTGCAATACTTTAGCAGTAAATAATTAAGTACATAATAACGTTAAACGAGGGCCTGGGGTGGCAACTTTTAGGTCAAAACTCTTAGATTTCTCACAGGTTTTGCATATAAATTGTTATAAATTTGCATTAAGGGGCCCCTGGCCCGGGAACCTTGGTCGTCAGTCAGGGGCCCTTGGGCTCCCTGGTTGCCAGTTAGAGGCCCCGTAGCCCCTTGCTTGTCGTTTAGGAGCCCAGGCCCCCTGGTTGTTAATTAGGGGCCCTGGGGCTGCCTGGTCGTGAGTTAGGGGCCCCGGGGCCTCCTGGTCGTCAGTTAGGGACTCCAGGACCCCTTGGTTGTTGGTCGGGGGACCTGGGGCCCCCTGGTCGTCAATTAGGAGGGCCCCGTGGCCCCTCGTTGTCGGTTAGGGGGCTCCTGGCCCCCTGGTTGTTGGTTAGGGGCCCCCTGGTTGTTAGTTAGAGCCCCGGGGCTCCCTGGTTGTGAGTTAGGGGCCGCGGGGCCCCCTGGTTGTCAGTTAGGCACTCCGGGGCCCCCTGGTTGTTGGTTAGGAGCCCTGGGGCCCCCTGGTTGTTGTTTAGGGGCCCCCTGGTTGTCGTTTAGGGCCCCCTGGTTGTCGTTTAAGGGCCCCCTGGTTGTCGGTTAGGGGCCTGGGCCCCCCTGGTTGTCAGTTAAAGGGCCCCCTGGTTGTTGGTTAGGGTCCCTTGGTTGTTAGTTAGGGGCCCTGGGGCCCCTAGTTATCATTTATGGGCCCCCTGGTTTTCAGTTAGGGGTCCCGGACCCCCTGGTTGTCGGTTAAGGATTCCAGGGCCCCCTAGTTGTTAGTAAGGGCCCCCTGGTTGTTAGTTGGGGGCCCCGGGACTCACTTGTTGTCATTAATATTATTGTTAATTACTGTTATGTGCGTAAATACTGAAAAAAAACTGCAACTAAACATCGCCAGGCTATGTTGTCGTAACTTTTGTCGTTAGTGGTATTTTGATTGAGGGGGGCCCGGGCCCCCTGGGCCCCCCCCTGGCTACGCCTATGGTCGAAGTACACTTTCTTTTTAGAACCGGTAAATCTTGGGTTTAGACTGGCTGTTTTTAATTTTTTGCCAATATTCAGTCTCATTTGTTCTTGATTTTGTAAAAATTTTGAGAGCATCGATGTCAATTTCAGCGGGCATGTTTGAAACACTGTTTAATTCCTTTAGCTCTGTCTGCTTAAGACTTAAGTGAAGGCTTTTTTCTTGCTTTTGCAGCATCGTAAAACTGCAAAAGCAAAAAAGCAAGCTTTTTTCAAGTTGAACAACTGCCGAAAAAATTTCTCAATTGCTAGCGCAGAGCAACAGAGCTTTATAATCTTGAATAGCTGCAATTTTGCTTGCAAACACAAGAAAATCACTGAAATTTTATCGCTTTGAATCAGAACGAACTTGAGTTTCTTTGATTAATTTGAATTTTTTTTTTGTTTGTTTTTGGTTTGTTTTGCTGCCGAGGCTGGCAGTGCTTTTAATTTGTTCTTAAATTTTGAGCAAAAATGAGCCTCGTGTTTTAGAAAATCGTTCTTATAAAAGGAGTGTGTAACTATTTTTGTCAACTTGCGCTACTTAGCATTTCTTTATCAATCGAAACAGCGAATGGTTCTCAATGCAATTCGCTTTTTTTTAGCAGTCCAATAGCAAACATGGCGACGATTTGAATTAATTTTCAGAGACAATTCGCATGAGTTAGAAGTTTTCAACATTTCGCCAATAAATTTCTAAACCAAAAAGGTTTCTCGCACGCTTAAAGAGTGCTTCAAGATCCTCTTTAAGTTGGCGAGGAAAATGTGACGTTTTTTTACTCGAACTGCTTTCCGCAATCGCTCGAAGAAATTTAGCGAGAGAGAATGACGTAACGGATTGCACAAGGCTTTACATACACGTGCAAAAATGACCTCTTACGTTCAGCGAGTATTTCGTTCGTTAGCGCCTCTTAAAAAAAACTCGTTATTAAAGCGAACGAGGAAATTTCTGTCATGTGCCCCCTGGTGTTGTTCCTAATTTGTTCTTAAATTTTGAGCAGAAATGAGCCTCGTGTTCTTAGAAGATTGCTCTTGTACAAGAAAGTGTAATAAATTTGTTTTCGCTAATATTCTGGCACAGAAAAAATAAAAGTTAAAAATCTGACAATCTACAGTAGAATAGCTTAAGGCAATGATTTCACAATAATGGCATTAGGACAATATAAAATATTTTAAAATATTTTGGAAATGTAGGTGCTAGCAGTAGATGCTCATACATTATGCTCACTCGTTGGGTGCAACATCTTGTATAGAGGTACCATCCACTGGTTTTTGTTGGCTAAAGGATTTTTTAAATGTTGGTTTAATTTAAAAAGAGCCAGTAGCCTATACTTTTGTAGCGATGAAGGCGCTCTGAATCACTGCAAAGGAACTTAAAAACTCAGATGGCTGCTTGACGCGAAGACCCTTAAAGTCACTTCGCAGTCTTTTGTCGAAATTACTAATTATATATTGATATTTGTTTTGTGTTTCTTTGTCTCGCAAATAAAGTTTGATTTATCTATCTAATAATCTATCTGTAAAAAAAACCTACTTTACACTATATACAGATCTACTACAAAACACAAAATAGTTATGGTTATGCAATAATCAGAATATACAAAATATGAATTCGTCAGTCACGCATGCTTAGAGAAAAGGTAATTTTAAAAGTGTTTTTTGGAATTAACTGCACTAAAATGTTGATAAATTTTATTATTTTGAATTACCAAATATTATGTATTCCCATACAAGAAACACAATCAGAAATGGGTTGCGGTGGAGAAAAATCAAGACCAATAGGGTAAATGACAAACTTTAATTAAAAAAATATGAGCGTTAATGCCCGCTTGACTTTGCTCCACTCAAAGAATTCAAAATGATATAAAGTAAGTAAGCTTTATAGAGCAATTTCAAGTGTTTACGCATGACACATCCTGCACGAGCAGCACGATGCCCTTTCTGCTACATCTTTTACTTTACATTTTCATTGCAAGTTTTAACAAAATTAGCTGCTTAATTGTATTCAGTGTATTTCGTTTTACGCTTGCGTTGGCTTCTAACTTGTACATTTTCTTTTCAAAATCCCAAAGCGTCATTGTTTCAAATGCAAAAGCTGACAAGCTGCGCAGTTCAAGTTATTTTGCAGTAGCTGGCTTTTGCACACTCAAAACCAGCAAGCCGCGCTTTAAATATATCTGGTACCGTGCAAGTAAACTAGTGCCATAGCGACTCTTCCGCCGACTCGATTTTGCGAGAATCACTGCCACGCATTCTCAAAGTGTAAGTGAGTGCTGCGAGTTGCAATCGCATGTGAGCATCGCATTAAAATCTCATTCGTGTGAGTGACTGCTGCGATTTGATTTTTTTGGGGGCGTGTGTGGCGATATCGCTCAGAAAAACTCTCACGCGAAACTTGCACCGTGAAAGTGACCTGCGCTATTGGAGAAAGAAAAAAGCCAAATTGTCGATTCTTGCAACTAAAAGTCGCCTGTGTAAATGCAGCTGTACATACATTTGCGACAGAAAAGCAATGCATTTTAAGCACGTTTTGGCAAAAGTTGAGAAGTCGCTTTTCGCTGTTTCGCGAAAATCGCATTTAATGCTTCAACCTTTCTTTCGACCTTATTGCTAAGCGCAACATTATAAGCTCTTTTATAACCGTAACCAAAAAATGATTGAAAATTAAAATCATTTTTTCTTAGATAAATTAATCATAGTAAATAACTTCAAAAATAGGAAAATTTAATTTTTCAAAAAATGTCACTTATCAACTTCTGCCAAAACGTGCTTCATTTTAGCTACAACAGTGAAAAATTTCATTAAATGCATTTTTCAAAACACGCTGACCTAATTTGCGAAAACGAAGTTTATGTTCGGATTCAGCATCCCTAAATTGACGCAGAAGTCTTTTTTTGTAAAATATTTTAATCACCCAAAATTTGTAGGGTAGTGTTTATTTACCTAACATTATGAGACCCTTTCGAAAATGAAAACATTCACTATGCTGTTCATAGTGATTTTGTTTAAACTTGAGCTAAAATAGTAGTACGGTACTATCTAGCTAAACAATAGCATAATTCGAAATAAACCACAACTCACTGAAAATACTCTTCCCAGTAGACTAACGCAATGCACACTGCAGATGTTAGTGATACGCTTACAATTTGTAGCAAGCAGTGCTAAGCACTGCAAATTTGCAAATTCCGCAACATAGCAATGGATGGTTCGGAGACACAAATTTGCAAGTTTGCGGCAGCTTTGCGATAATTTTTTGCACTTCCGAAACCACAAATGACTTTTTATTTTCACAAACTTTGCTGTTATTTTGTCCTGGTTTGATAAATCGAGGAGGTTTTTTGTTTAAACAAACTGCAACTGTAGTTGGATTACGGCTGCGACTCTAGTGGCTGGAGTGAAGACTTGCGAGTGCGCAACCTTACCTGCCAGTCACTATTGTCGCCCATTCTAACTTCTGATTACAGTATATTAGTTGATTTACATATTTGTATTTGTCATATAGGATAAACAGAAATCCACAAATCTTAATTAAGTCCCGGTACGTAAAAACTCCAGTCAAATGAAGTTGCGTTTTTGTGTTCTTGAAAATGATACTTTTACTGCCAATAAGCGATGATATACTGCTAGAGTGATGAAATGGGGGCGGTTCGTTGTCTTTGTTTTTCTTGCTCCTTCATCATGCACGGCAATTTGCAGATCACAATTAAAATAACTTAGTTCAAACGTGATAATTGCAGTTAACGTTTTTTTTGCTACTGTGCTGGCGCAAAAATTTTTAAATTGCTTTGAAAGGTGCGTATAGAAGCAAACATTAGCAAAGACGAAAATGTGCTAGGTGTAAGAAGAACAAGCCAAATGTTTGGCTTCTTTGTATGTTATAATTCAGTAGCTGTACAGTTCTGATTAATGGTATTTGAAAATCTAATGCTTGAACTTCTAGTCAAACTTTAAATACGAGTTGTCCTTTAAAATCTTTCAAGTTGTATACAAGATAATTACGATACAGATATACATTTTGAATAAAAATTCGCTCTTATTTTAAATTTTATGTTTCTGTTTAGGGCTGAGCAATCAGCATTTAAGGGTAGTTTCAAACATAGCTTAGAAAATTTTTGTTTTTAGTGTTTGGTTGTTGGTATGTATCGCAGGTACGATCCGTGAACTCAGTTAAATTAGAAATTTGTTTATTTTGGCAGCGGCCAGTTCGCTGGTGATGCCAAAAATCTACATGATCAATGTGCGGTAGCAATTTATCTCCTAAAAAGTTTTTGTCTATATGACTAACTTACGGTAGCTCGGTAAATTTGGAAAAATTTTAGAGTAATACCGCCACCTTGCTTAGAAATTACGCCATTTCTTGAATAAATAATAAGCAAAGCATTTTGACTCATGATTTGCATAATACACAAACTATGGAAAAACAACAATGCATAGTTTATGTATACATCATCAAATATTACAAGATTATTCAAAATACAAAAATTTTTTTCAGGATTCTAAAGCGGGCAGAAACACTAATTTCTAAAAATATTTCAAAACTTCGTAAGCGGCAACGCATGTAGTCTAAAGCAGTGCTTCACAACCTTTTTTAACTTGCGGCACACATAAAAAACTTGCTAAATTTGGTGGCCCACCGCAACAAACAATGTTAGTAAAAACACAAAAAACGCAAAAAACAATATGGATTTATTTTCGTAACATCAATGAAAAATTTGGGGCTGTTTTAAAAAATAGGATCTCTGAACTAGCAAATTCAGTATATTTTGATGAAATAATTAAGTTCATCGGTTTTGAAGACAAAAAAAAATTAATGATTCGCAGATTAAAGTAACGCAAACTTTAGTTTGCTTGCATTTGGTTACGCGTGTTTTGTTTTGCTGCAATAAGATAAAGGGGTTCGTTACGTCACAAATAATCGGTAGACGAACTTTCGGATTTGCAAAAACATAAAAAACAATTTTGTTAGTTTGCCAGCAAAATTACAAATTCTCTGCGGCACTCTTGATATGGTCTCGCAACACAACTGTGTGTCGCAGCACACTGGTTGCGGTGCACTGGTCTAAAGTATGCATTCAAAAAATACAATCAACAAAACTAAAAGCAAAAAACCTAAAAAACATAAAACTAAGATTGAAAATGTTGGTGGTCTGCAGCCTATTTATTTACTAGACGCGCAGGGCATGTCATCAAAGTTGTTTTGTGTAACCTTTGCTACTTTAAAGAACCTAAGTTTCCCAAGAAAAACAAGCCGTTGGAAGTGTCTTGAAGTTGAGCTAGCTCGTTTTATTGTAATGATAGCAGCACACATGGAAAATGATCGTTCCTCAGCAGCGAAAGTTGGCAAGGGGGGTGTTGTACTTTATCAATGCATTCATCCAACTCTGTCGATACATTGAACCGCAAAAACTTATTTTTTTGGAAAGTGTAAAAAACGATCACAGCGATGTTGTTACTTTATGGATTTGCGGTAGATTTCAATTTTTTGTCGCAAATCCGCAAATGGTTGAGGTAAAAAATAGGTTTGTAAATGCGCAAATCACGACCTTGAAACCACAATTTGCGCATTTGCGGAATTGCGGACAGATTTGCGAAAGTGCCGAGCACTAGTAGCAAGCAACTGCAATCTTGCAAACGAAATAAATTAAATCGGCAGGGCGCAACTATTTGAAGTGAAAAACTGAAAAGTCGATTTAAAAACAAATTGCCTTTTTTGCGATTTACATTAAGCAGCAAATTATTTTAGCGTTGAATACTGCGATTTTGAGAATGCGGCCCTAGCACAAAAAGTTTGTTCATCCCCTGTTTTAGCACAAACGCTTCAAGCGTTTATAGAAAGCATGCGAAAAAATAATATAAATAGATATTTTATATTAACACTCTGCTTTAATTACGTTTGTCGTAAGAAAAAGTCGGACATGTTGGTAATTATAACACTGATAACAATTTCAGATAATAATTTTCTCGCGGCATTATTTTTTCAAACACAAAAATGTTAGCGTAGATTTCAAAATTATTTCTATTTGAGCCTTTATGTTTGTTTTTAACACCTTGCCAGAAAAACTGCGAGAAGAAGAAAGAGTAGCTGGATTCAAAAAGTGTTGAAAACACATCTATTCAAGTTGGAATTTATTGTTCAAAGCGCTGCGAGCATTTTTCTAAAGTGAAAACAGCGCTATATAAGCATTCATTTTGTATTATTATTTTTTTGCGCCCGTATGCTTCTGCGCCCTCATGTCGGTCCGCTAATGTCCTGAACCCATTGATCATTTGATCTGTGGCCTTATATCATCGTTGATCACCACTCAATAATCACTGCTGTAGAGTTGGCTACTGACCTGATGACCTTTACTATATTTTATAACGTAGTATTCTAACTCTATTAATGCTTTATATGATGTAATGGATGAGGAAAAACAGATAGATTTAACATTGTTCTCACGAACAAAAAACAGTTCAAATTTTACGATCAAACTTAATTGCTTGCATAATACAGAGCGCATCTCTTTACCTGGATCAGTAATGTCGTTAAGTTGCTTTCATCTGGAATGTTTGCCTGACGTACTAATACGGCCAAATCATTTTCTTTCTCGATGTCAACAACATTCAATGACAAAACAACCTCTTCATTAATCGAATTGGTCCTGATGTTCCACTCACAAACATTATTGCTTAAAAAATCTCGACGATTTATCGGAGTTAAAAATACCTGCTGGTTGTCAACAGCCACGAGATCTCCTCCGCACGTAGCTAAATAAACAACAATGTTTGAGAAAAATTTTTGGGTCATAATGAACAAACACGTCAGCAACTCATTGCATGTACCCAGAAACCGACCCGCATGAAAACCATAGGTGAACACAAATAGCATTTTAACAAAAGCGCAGTGCGGCAAAGCGCAACGATCTTTTGAACCATTATAAAAGCGCAATTTAATTTTTTTAATTTCTAAAGCGCAGCGCAAATTCCACAACAAACTTTTTGATTTAGTTGAACTGCTACGCAACTTCTGTAATAGTGGGAGGCGATTTGGTGCCAAATCAAAGCAAAACCTAACTACTGCAAAAAATTTTCCAAATTCCAATGCAAATTTTGTATTTTTACAATTTAACACCAAAACGAGTAAACAATTTGCTTCGGAAACCGACTTCTGCCAATATTAAGATTGAAATGAAATAAAATTAAAGATCATTTACAGTATACTAAACTTGCTCTATTGGCCAAAAAAGTGGAAAAACGCATCGCAATTAGTTTTCAACAATTTTAAAAACCTTTTAAAAACGCAACTTTCACAATGTCTCACAATAAAAATTTAAAGCGCTACGCACTATCGCAGTTGCGGAAGTTGCGCTTTGCGCTAGCTTACTGTGCTTTGCTCACCTCTGGTAAAAACTGTCCTGCAGCATTTGGCGTAGGAATTACTGTAGTTACGTCGCACTTTTTCAATCCAGGTAAATTGCAATTTAAAATAAACTTTGCTGTTACTTGCTGGAAGTAACCATGCAATCAATTGTTGTGTAATAAAGTACCTATTTTTTTACCTGCAACCGCAAAATAAGCAAATTCTATGTCATTGCCAGATAGCTCATCGGGTTCAACAATAAAGCGGAGATGGTTAGACCGTGATAATATCTCTGAGTTGTTTCCAACAGAAAATTTAAATGATGCGGAAGCATCAGTTCCATTATCAATATCCTGAACATAACAATTATATTTTGATTTACTGTATTTTGTTAAACACTAAATCATAACAAAATAGTAAACAAATTGTAAATCAATTTGTTTGGTGTATCTTGCATAAAAGTATTCTTAGAAATAATATTATAATAAGTATTTCACGAGAAAAATAAATTACAATAACATTCTTGGTGTTATTGTAATTTATTTTTCTCGTGAAAATCGTAAATTTTGCTTGTTTGTACGAAACAAGAAAGCAATCACAATAAAGTCAATAGCAAACAAAATGTTCACTCTGCAAAAAATAAATACTTAAATTCAAAAAAAGAAATTTTAAAGTTGAGTACGCTGAAAATTTTTTGGTAATTATTTAGTGTTACGGCTTCATTATTGATATCATATGCACAGCAATGAGAAGTAACCTGTATAAAAAGTGTTTTAAAGAATAATTGCTCAGCAAAACTAGGAAAATATTTTCCCAAAAATTGGGCCCTTTTGAAATCAACGATGAGTTGTATGATTTTGCATAATTTGATTGCTTTGTTTATGATTGTACAAGACATTATACAAAATTTTTTAAAAATGTGCAGAACAACAAAAAAATTTCTACTGTTTTTGACTAGTAGAAGAATGATAATGCTTTTAGAGTTTAAACAGTTTGTTTTTCTCTAATAGTTTAACAAAAGATGAGGAGAGGCAGTACCTTCAACAAATTAGTCCAAAACCTGCAGTGCTGCCATCACCAATTGTATAGCTCGAGATCTATTTACACGACTTTGGTGAGGTGCAAAAATGCTTTTCTTTTCTATAACTTTAAAACTAAAAGTCATGGGGTCACCGAATTTGGCAAGTTGGTTGGCTTTAAGCAACTTCTAAAAAATTGTTTTGTAGTGATGACGCCATCATAATGACCAGTGATGGGCACAGCGGCGCTATTCACCAGCAGAGCTATTAGCGCCGCTACTTTTTCAATAGCGGTAGCGGTAGCGTCGCTGCTTTTTTTCGTAACCAGCGAAAAGCGGCAGCGCCGCTGTTTTTTTAGACAAGTAAACAAATAATTTGCCGCTGCCGCTACTTCTAATAAACTCCTTCCAAGACTTTTTTTGATTCACATTTTCACACGTTGCCGTTTGGAGTCTGTAAAATATTGCACGTCTCTACTTTAAATTTCTAGTTTGCCGCGAAGAGATTTGAACCCAGGAATTAGTATACACCAGATTTAAACGTAATGCAGTATGCAAATCAGTATTTCTCACAGCTATTGCATTAAGCGGCGAAGAATTGTCCAAACTGATCTAATTTTCTATTTTGCGTTTGTTGCACAACCTCTTTGTAACGTTTATGCGTTCAATTAAAATCAATCAGTTAACAGTTGAGTCTAGTCGACGTAAGATTAATTATTTTGTAATAATAAGTCAATTAAGATGTTTTTTTGACGTTTGCAGGCCAGAGTTTTAATATTTTTAATTGTTTTGCGTGCATCTGGCCTAAAGGCTACCAGCTCGTAAGCCTAGGGAAGAGCCACCAGAACGGCGACTACTTAAAAGAAGCAATGCGAAAAATTGTCTTCCCACAGGAATCGAACCTGCAGCCTTTGGATTACTGGTCCACTGCTCTACCACTTGAGCTAGAGAAGACGCCTTCTCACATGCTTAATTTTGGCTATTTAAACCCAGCAACTTGCTTGTTGTATGATTGTAATAATAAGTCAATTAAGATGTTTTTTTGACGTTTGCAGGCCAGAGTTTTAATATTTTTAATCGTTTTGCGTGCATCTGGCATTTTGTGTTTAAATAGCCAAAATTAAGCATGCGAGGAGGCGTCTTCTCTAGCTCAAGTGGTAGAGCAGTGGACCGGTAATCCAAAGGCTGCAGGTTCGATTCCTGTGGGAAGACAATTTTTCGCATTGCTTCTTTTAAGTAGTCGCCGTTCTGGTGGCTCTTCCCTAGGCTTCCGAGCTGATAGCCTTTAGGCCAGATGCACGCAAAACGATTAAAAAAAAAAAAAAATTAATTATTTTGTTGTCCAAACCGACTAGCTGAGTAAGTTGTTGAAATTGAAAACCGTAATATTGAAAATCTTCAAGAGCAAACCACGATACTGCACTGTCAGCTGTTGTCCGCACTATGATACCTTTTCTCTCCGTCACTTTAACATCGTTTGGGCGAAACAGTTTGAAACCGCTCGCTCCTGGCCGTGTAATAAAAACGATTTGATCTACACGTTTGGTGGAGAATCCGGCAGGAGTTAACGAGCCAAATCGAGATTCGAGTGCTGAGCGCGTTTCGCTGTTAGCTAATCATCTTTGTTGGCATACGGAGTGCACTCAAACCACTCAATAAGACGGCTGCGCAACAGAGTCTTTACTCTCTATTTTTTTTTCACTCTTGCTCAGTTTACCACGTTATTTTAGTTTAGTAGAATAAAACAATGCTACCTTTGTGACGTTTTGTCGTTGTTACATATGTGTAGACGAATTTTATCGCTCGTGGTCCTATTTTTTCTCAATTAAAATTCAATCAAAATTCAACGAATAATGTGGTCTGGTAGCGGGCCAAATTGAACTCTGAGTGTAAATTAACATACAGTATAATTAATGCTTTGGTAAAGTTTATCAGTTGAAAATCGTTTTGAGAGAATTGCAAGCAACCAAAACTCCATAAAGAACAAGACCAACCATTTCTTTTTGAAAGCAAGTAGTAAGTACTACTGCTATTTGAGAGTCGGTTTCTGACACTCCCTTGTTACTTTTTCACTTGTACAGAAAATACATAGACACTAGACAGTTGACTTTGCTGCAGGCGTTCTTCGTTATTGTCAAGAGACTGCTCAAAATCGGTTTTATTGAAGAAAAGAGAACTACTTGAGGTAATAAAGAGGTGCCCCAAACCTTTTTTTACATTTCCGAATTCTTCTTATTTGCGAAATTACGTTTAAATCTGTTTGACTTCGTACCATTGGCAACCCTGCATTTCGCAATTTCGCGACATCACAAAAGGCATACTTTAGATCAGTACTGGTAGCCTACGGCTACAGGTTCCAGTAACAATATCCAAGTTTACAGATTTGGTGATAGGCTAGGCTACTCACTGCTACCAGTTGGTAATCGCGTTTTTTAGTCTGCAAGAATTTTTGCAAAATTATGCCGTTTGTGATGTCACAAAAATGCAAAAAGTAGGGTTGCCAATGGTACGTAGCAGTGTCCCTCGAAGCTGTGCGCGTGTGCGAGCGCACACAGATTTCAGAGACTGCGCGCAAATATATTCTTGCGCAGACATATTGTTGCACTGTGCAATAAACTTTTCGGGCAAAAAAACCTTTCAAATTATGCGCGAGGACCACTTCTTTTGTGGTCTTCACCTAATTTCAGGCTCAAAAACCGTTCCAATTCTGGGTGAAGAGCTTTTTTTTTCTTTTTTTTTTGTCTTCACCTACTTTACAAATATAAGTTATTTCCAAAAAAGTGCGCACACACCAAAATTTCTGCGCACACTGACTACAAAAAATTAGACAAAACATATTGGTACGGAAGCAACGGGTTAAATCGAACTTTGGCGAATAAAGGAAATTGTGGAAAAAGGATTGGGGCACCTCTTTATTACCTCAAGTAGTTTACATTTCTTCAATAAAACTAATTTCGAGCAGTATATCTTCAAAGAAAATGCTACCAATGCAGTTTGATAAGCTGCTCTAAAATTGCAGGTTGCCAAGAAGGTTTTTTGAATAGTTTCTCAAAATGCTGGCATTCAGTAGGGCAAATGATTTGTTGGCTATTTGATCATAGACCAGAGTACACATTCTCAAAATATGCTCTATCTTTCTAAATTCTCCTCCTTACGGACTCAAAAATCAATTAAATATCAAGGAACAAAATTATGGAACTCGATCCCCATAGACCTTAAAAATCAACCATTCGACAAATTCAAAACAATTTTTAGAAACCAATTAAAAGAAGATTACAATTTAAATAGCTAAAACATAATTCTTTTTCAAGCTAGAGTTACACAAATTATCATAATGTTTTTGTGCAAATTTCCGGGTGACTGCTTGTCACGAAGATCCTTGAAGGTGACTTCGCAGTCTCCCGTCGAGATTGCTAATTATATGTTAATGTTTGTTTTGTGTTTCTTTGTCTGGAAAAATGAAATTTGATCTAGTTTAATCTGTATAGTTCGTAACAATGGTAAATAGTAACATCAATGCATAGTAAAATAAATTTTGCTTCAACAGTGAGCAGGAAAACTTAGAATTAAAGTCATAATGCGCTGGGAATTGAACTAACATATCGAATCAGGTAATAAATATTCTTGAAAGATAACTCAGTTATGGAGCTATACTTCAAGAAAAAATACTTTGTAACGTGAATCACATTGTGCATCATTTGCTTAACATATGCGATGTGTCTATATAGCGGCATATAGCATGTTGCCCGCGCTATAAAATACGTCATTACTACGTATCTCCTTCAAGTTCGTAAACACCAGTTCTCAAACGCTCGATCTACTTTTCTATCAAAGTTGAATAAAATCATCGCTGAAGCGTAAATTAACTACCATTTCTATAAAATTCCATATGTTTTGTAACTCGGTCAACTGATAAATTTTCCTGTCGGATATCTGTAGGACGAAAAATTATTTTAGTGGTTAAGGACCGAGCGTGTGATAAACAGATAGACTACTTCAGAGCTATAAGAGTTGGGACAGAATTGTACAGAAGCTCAAAACTGTATGCCATCGTGATTTAATGTTAAAACCTTAGCTTATTTGAGTCGCTAGTGATTTAAACTATTCCTTATTGCCTTTTGTTTGCTTAGAAAATGCGATAAGGAATTTAACTTCCTGGTGTAACTTCCAAGGGTAACTTCCTAAGCAATTTCCTAAGCGCTGGTTTGACCAACCAGCATTTTGAAATGCTTGTTTTTTAGAATGGAGTATGTCAACAATTAATTGAACTGTGATTTGCTTACATCTCTATAGGGCACGCAAAAGTCAATAGCGTCAAGACTCAAGATTTTTCACGGCTTTATTATATCATCAAAGGTATACCAACATTGGTTTCGGATGCTCTTATGGAGCCAGTTTAGGTAGATTTTATAGGTCAAAATAAAGTAAAAATTTTGGGTTAGGTCAAAATTTGTCAAAATTGTACGTGATCAAAAATTCTTTTTCGAAAGAAAACTAAAGTTGTTTTTTTTCTTTTTTCTGGATATTTGAGAACCAATGAAACGATATAAGCAATTTTATACATGTTTGAATGAATTTTTGCTACTCAAACTTCTGAAAAGACTTGCAATATGCCGTAATACAATTGCCTGGGCTAACCTTTCGCTATAAAAATAATTTTATAACAGCGCGAAACTCATTTTTTAAAAATTAAAAACAAGTTAAGAATGCCAGCCTCGGCATGGATAAAATAACTACGATTATAAGAACACTATATATCCAAATTCAAAAATCAAAAAGTCAATTTTTATTACACGGTACCATATATCACAACGAATTAAACAGTCTTTTGAAAATTTAGGACTGTACTGTTTTGTTTTCACAGCTTTAGCAATCGACAAAACTTTTACACAACGCAACTTTTTACCAAGCAGGATTGAAGTTGTGTCAACGTTTTTTCCAATAAAAATTTAAAAACAAATGAGGCCGAAGATTCGTGAAAATTTAGGAAAAGCAAATTTCAATCCAAAAATTCAAGTTAATAAAAAAGGTGTAATTGACATGGAAATGTGCGCAGATTCCTAAGTTTTTGTCCTACAGCGATTAGCTGCCCTAATCACAAGACTGACTGATTGACATTTCTTTGTAAATGCTGTTATTCAAAAATGAAGGTTACCTGCTTCAAACTCACGTGAATTGCGAATGACAAAAATTTTTTTTTATTAAAATTTGAAGCTCATGAAGGCCAAAACCGTTTAGGTCAAAATAAAGTCAAAGTTTAGCTAAAATAAAGTCGAACTTAAATTTTTTTGGATCAAAATACAATTGGCTCTACTTATCTACCATTTAAAACTGCTAATGCGGATGGTAACCTCTACCGATAATTTAAAAGTTTAAATAAGTTACTTTCGTAAATAAAGTTGAAGTTTTACCATAAGGTACCGCATGTGAATGCCCTCATTCTTTTTACTATTTTGTTTTTAAAGTAGCGACAAGCGGCAGCGGCCGCTGTTTTGCATGCAAGTAGTGACAGCGGCGCTACTTTTTCATTTACGTAGCGATAAGCGGCGCTATATTTCAAGTAACGGGTGCCCAGCTCTGATAATGACATTGCAATGGATTTTTGCAAGAGAATTATTTCATTAAAATAAGCTGTTTAAATTGGATTCAAAAGTTTGTTTCTTTGAATATAAATGAAAAAATGTTTAAATTAAAATGATGCCATCATGAAAAAACTATTGGTAATGTCATGTAATTTTAGTTTTAGCAATTTAGCAAATGAACACATAGATTTTGGTGAAGCAGCTGTCGCTTATCCAGCAATAAGCTAATCAAATCTGTAATTTTGTGCACAGTTTTATAGCCCTAGCTATTTTGACTTTTTGAGGATTATTTGAGAATAATTCTTTTTCAAAGTTAATTGATTTTAAGTAGTTAAATACTTTTCGAATAAAAGTTATCGTGAAAAACTTTTTTTTTGCCCTTACTCAGCCTATTTTTTTGTATAAAATAAGGTAGCAATGATGTAATTCTAGTAACGTAAATAATGTTTCAAGTTTTGTTCAGACAATGAATTGGTTTTATAGTAAAAAATAAAAAAATATTGAAATAGATGATGTTGCGAACTGGTATGATTTTGAGTTACGTCATCGCTAAATTTATCAAATTTGTGCAACCAAAAAGCCAGGAAAGCTTAACAGAAAAAATGGGAAATGTAGGGGGATATTTGCTAAGCATGCTCAGTAAAATAAATGACGCCTGTGTTTAAAGGAATAAAATTAAAACATGACTCGAAAAATACAAAAACAAAAAGAAGCATAATTAAATTAGTTCATGGAATGACTTAGGTAAGACTCGGACGTGGTAATTGGGGAATTCAACTCTGGCTACCCTAGTTGCGCCACTGATTTCAAAGCTGCTCTTGCAAATATATTTCCATAAACATGCAGGCACAAAAGGAACTAAACGCAACTAAAGTCGCAGTGATTCTACTTTATTTTTGTTCGTTTTAACATGGAATAATTGGTGGATTTGGGCCGTTTTGGAAATCAACTAAAACTTTTTATCAAAATTATAATCATTTTGCTCAGAGTAAGGTTTCTTACATGTTTTACATATCTGTTATAGAAAGATATAAAGTCGACGCTTTGGGAAATTGAAAAGAAGGAGTAACTTTTTGCGATACGTCGCAATTCTAACGAAAAAAGGAAAACGTTTTTTTTATGGAATGACTTCGCTAAAGTTGAGATGGAATGACTTCGCTAAAGTTAGGATAAGTGATTGGGGACTTTAGCTTTTTGCTACCTTGTGGTGCTCCTGATTTCAAAGCTATTTTTGCAGGGCTTGCGTAAACATGCCGGCAGAAACGGAGCAAAACGCAGCTTACCTTGCAGTCTCATTTCCAATTATTTTTGTTCATTTCAACGTGGGATAATTGGTGGATATATTTGGGATAATAATTAATTATCTCAAGTTGATTGATAATTGGGATAATAATTGGGATAATTGGGATAATAATTTGGGATAATAATTGGGATAATTGGTGGATTGGGGCCGTTTAAGAAATCAACAAAAACTTCTTACAAAAATTATACTTATTTTGCTCTATACGTGGTTTCTTACAAATCCGTTAAAAAAAACGCAAAACGTAATTCGTAAAAAAAAACTCTTTACTATTGTAAACCTAAACAGTACAGTCTTTATAGAGTTAGTAACAAATTTTTGAGTTCTTTTTCAGCTGTGGATAATTCAACAAGTGTTTAATAGAACGTAGGTTATTAATTTATTTCTGCATTTATGTTGGCGGTACTCTTTATTCTCAAACTATGAAGACATTCTACAATTAATTAGAAATAGAAAAAAGCTAAAAGATTTAAAATCTGTTTAAACTCAACGCTTCGGCAAATTAAAAAGAGAGCGAATGTTTGTTTTTTTTTGCGATACGCCGCAATTCCAATGGAAAAAAAAACATTTCATTCTCTCTGAAAGTATGATTGCTTTTGAATCTAGGTCTTTTCATTTACATTTGCTGCTATCCCTGAAGAAGATACGTTGATTAATAAATTTACCGAAACGTCAAATTGCTTTTAGTTTTTTTATCTCGTTTTAACATCACCAGAAGTGCAGAAAAAAAAGAAAAAGAAAATACATCTACAGAAAAATAAAAACATACCGGCCACTCAAGAGTGACCTGAACAAGATTTTTTGGTTCATAAGCCCTAACGAAGATGATCTCATCGGCCGATTGTGATTCAATATTCCACCAACAATCCACATCACGAGAATAACCATCAAGATATTCCTTTATTGAAAAGAGTCGAAGTTCCTCGTCAGCAATAAAATCATCACCACAGGTGGCTGTAAAAATGGTAAAGACCATAAAAATAAAACATTACAATAAAAAAGTGATCAAAGCGGATGATGCTGAGAAGAACCTGTAAATACCGGAAAGTTACAAATATGATCTAGCTGAATATTAAGGTAATAGCTGCTCAGAGTTGTAAACGGGCCGACTAGTTCAGGCCCGAACCCGGTCCGAACCCGCAAATATAAGCCCGAACCCGGCCAAAACCCGAAAACTAATTTGAAGCGCAAATCATGCCCGAAAAACCCCGAAAGTTAAGTTAGGTCTGAAAATTTTAGCAATGTTGTCAAATTATTTTGGTTATAATTTTGTGCACCTAAGACAAAAAGCACGTCTTAGGCCCGAATTAAGCGCGAAACTTTTTGTCAACTTCAGGCCCGAACCCGACCCGAAAAGTCCAATCCGACGTACAACTCTTTAGTTGCTACCGTTAAAAACCTTTTAATAAAACAAAATAAACAAAAAATAAACATCTTGATTTTATTAAGCCTTTACTTTTCATTGTCAAATAGACTGAAAAAAAAGTTACTTGTTTGAAACACTATTTGCCAATAGCATTTTAACCAAGTAGAAGCCAAAGTGTTGCTGGGTCTGTTTGATCTCCGGTTAACAATAATTTCGGGTTTATTCTAGCTTGAGGGCTCAGCGTTTTTATCTAGTTTGGCCCGGCAAACTATCGATCCCTGGCTTCCGGGAATTCTGTTTTGGGCTATTCCATTATATTTCAAAAAAAATTTGAGCATTTTTATACCCAACCTCTGGAAAAGAGTCAATTAAGTATTTTATAGATAGAGGCTGGCGTACTGATCAACCTGCAAAAAAAATTTTTTTTAATTGACCTAGTGGTTGCTGAGATATTGAAAGTCACCACTAGGTGGCAGACGCAAGTATGAAAAATTTTTTAATTAGATTTTACGAGGTTTACTACAGATATCGACTTGGTTTTTGTGTCTAAATACATGTTTTTGGGGCAAGGAATCATAATTTCAGGTTATTTTCATGATAACTTCTCAGGAAAAGTCTGTTATTTGAAGTTTTTTAAATTTGAGGGCTAAGTTAAAACCCAAAACTGGAATGAAGAATTGCACGAAATAAAAAAAACAAACATGCCTTAAAGTCTTGAGAGCAAACATTTTTTATTGCTTTTTCGTTTTTCCGTGACACTTGTAGTCTTCATCATCTATGCTGTATTTTTTGAAGCAAGCTTTCAAAAATCCTATTTTGTTTTTTCTAATTTTGAATTTATTGCTTGCTCTGTATGAAGACAAATATTGATTTTTTCAAAACAATATTGCAATTGTTTCATAAATATGCAACAAAAATATGGCTGGTCTATGCATCAGAATCAAGAACTTTACCTTATTGAGCAATAATAATCAGACATCATTCTCTCCAGGGCTTCATTATCAATTAGTTGCCATGAAGGATTTTCATTTGATTATATTTCACCAAATGATATCAATTAGTGATTGTTTGTGCAAATTACGTTATATAAAATGCTAACTAGAATTAATCAAAAATATTTTGATCATTTTCACCAAATTTGCTTACATTATTTTCGAACTTGCATGCAAAATATTTTAATCTTTTAGTTAATTTTTGAACAAAATGTTCAATTTTTTGGCCATTAATTCAAAATTTACGTAGTAATTATCAAATAACTGAAAAAAAAATCAACAAACTTAGCAGTAGCGTAGCCAGGAAAGGCGGGGGGGGGGGCTTAGCTCCCCATTGGCCTGAAGAGTATGCAAAATTCCCCGTTTTTAGCACTTTTGAGGCCTATATTTGCTTTAGAAACGAAAATAGCCCATCCCCTCCTTAAAAGTATGGGCGATGAAAATTGGTCAAGGACCAAATGTGATCTAGACCAGAAAAACTTTTTCAGCCTGTCTCAAGAGTTAAGGCCGTTTTTTTTTTTTTTTTTTTTAGGAGATCACCTTAAATTGGACAGAAAAACCGTCCCAATTTTGGTAAAGACCTTTTTTTTGGGGGGGGGGAGATCACCTTACTTTGGACAGAAAAACCGACTCAATCTGATTAAAGATCGATCAAAATCTCGGTCAAGATCGTTTGATGTTGTTTCCAGCCTCCAAAACAGCCCTCCTCCCAATGCAAATTCCTGGCTACGTGCCTGAAACCTAGACTATTTATGGTATTAATTTAATAAAAAAGGTTAATTAAAGTTTGCATCTCAATGTTATAAGGATTAACTTTTTTAATTGTGCTGATTATGAAAAAGATGTTGGCTACATCAAAGAAATTATTAAAAAATGTCATATTATCAAACATCTAAATCGCTTACGCAGATCAATACTCATGTATTAAGTAATTTTGAGTGTGCTTAGTTGTGCTGTTTTCTCCCAAAACCTTAATATTCTTTTGTGCGTGTGATTTCAATTCTCATTTAACTTTATCAAATCAAAA
This sequence comes from Trididemnum nubilum, assembly GCA_963965965.1. Lineage (NCBI taxonomy): Eukaryota > Metazoa > Chordata > Ascidiacea > Aplousobranchia > Didemnidae > Trididemnum > Trididemnum nubilum. Next base: position 4,191,532 of record OZ014487.1, read on the forward strand.
TCCAATTTTTGTTTATACTTGTTGTATTACGCTGAAGCATGTAATGAGTTTGCGGGCCCATATCCACGTCATTGCGCCCAAGCAACACTGCTCCTTTTGAAGAAATGTTGCTGCAGTAGCGAGCCGTTGGCAATACTGTCTGACTTGACTGGCCCGAGATTTGACCTCCCGCTCCAGAGACGAACGCGTTGCCGCTCGACCAACTGGCTGGTCATTTAACTTCATTTCAAGTGAAATTGCTATTGTACTCTAATAAATTTGCAATGCTAGCTTTTAAACGACATACAGTAGCAGTGATTTGGAGAAGAACCCACGTGTATAATATTTTATCATTTGCATCAACATATTTGCTCATTTTTGTTTAATCGTTTTGCGTGCTTCTGGCCTAAAGGCTACCAACCCGGAAGCCTTGGAAAGAGCCACCAAAACGGTGACTACTTAAAACAAGCAATGCGAAAAAGTTGTCTTTCCTCAAAATTCGAACCAGCAGCCTTTGGATTACCGGTCCATTGCTCTACCACTTGAGCTAGAGGAGAAGACGTCTCCTCGCATGCTTAACTTTGGCTATTTAAACCCCGCAACTTGCTTGTTCTATAATTTTAACATCATAATTGACTTATTACACTCGTATTATGTCATACCTATTATATCAAAAACATCATAATTGACTTATTATTGAAATATTTGCTCGTGATATTTTTGAGCTGAATTAGTTAAAACATATACACAGGATGTTTCAAAAAAACATACCGGTATATTATAGAAATAATACCAGTATATTGGTATGTTACTTTTGTAACACCTTGTATAAATATTTTGCAATGATTAAAATGGTATTTTATAACAAAAATGCACTAAACACCATTGCAGCAATGACACCAATCTTGTGATTGACTAGCATTTATTAAATGAGTCAGCAAGACCAACTTAGTGCTACGTATAATTTGTGGCCAAAACGTCTACTAATATTCGATACATGTTACATGCAGCTGTATTGTTATTTGCTCAGCTGCTTTGCATGAAAACTAAAGTACTCAAAATTTGTCTCTTTTCATATCCATACTTTCATTTCACTTAAATGAAAAAATTTTTCTGTGCTGTTTTTATTGCATTATCTTGGTAGCTAAATAGTCAGGTTGTGATATAACAGCAAAACAAATTGTTCTGGTTACACACATTGCTAGTGAATTGTCATCCCAAATTCTGTATCAAAAAGAAAGAACAACTTTTATGCTACCCAAAAATATTTTTGTTTCAAAATTTTATTCAATCCTTCATCCCCAATTTTTGACCCCAATTTACCCAAAAAAATCTGAAAAAACTATCAAAACACAATTTTATAGCAAAATTAGCCTCAATTAAACCCCAAATTTAGATTTCCCATCCGCAAAAACATATATTTTGACACAAAAACCAACTTTCTGTCATAAGTAAGGGCCTCAAAATTGATTTTTGTGTTTTTACATACTCTCACCTGACACCTAGTGGTAATACTCGATATCTCATTCACGGACAGTCCGATTTCAAAAATTTCTTTTTATACAGCTTATTTCATCCTATAGAGATGATCTATAAGCAGTTTATATAAATTTTCCGACCTAGGGTATTTGGCATTTGTTGAAATATAATGGAATAGCCCTTTTGTGATGACCTGAATTTTTATTTCAGCTTCAAATTAACCTTATGAAATTAAAAAGTTGCTCTGTGGTGAGTGTGGCTCAAATTGATGTTGACCCGTGTTTTTGATCCACATTTTTATTCAGTGTTCCGAATAGAAGAAGTCACTTCACGTGTATTAAACTAAAGTTTTATGACACAATAAAGCATTGTATAAAAGCATTTCCATCAACCTCAATATTCCCACGTTTTACCGTTAACAGTTAATATTTTGCGATTCAAAAGTTAGTATTATAATTCAAAATGAAACGCATCAGCCAAACAATATGATTAACAAAACTTTTTGAACTAAGTAAAAACTGCGTTAGATCAACAATGATACTACGCAGTCCTTAGTTATGCGTACTGAAAGACACTATATTTTTAATGGATACAATTAATTCATCCAGCTAATAACATTATGCGCAAAGGAGCAACCATAGACGAATGCGTTTATGATTTAACCCCACCAAAAATTGCTCCAAAAGGTTTTCAGCGGATATTAGTAGAATTCAGGCTACTAAATGACATACCCCTAAAATTTTGTCTAAATCTGGCCATGCAAAAGTTTGCTTTTTTTCATTGATGACGTTATTTTCTACCTTCGGCGGGATAAATAAGTAAGCGCTGTTCAAGACAACCGTGTCTTGAACTGGCTGCGTTATAACTGTATAACACAACCTTAAACTCTCGTGAGAAACTAACTTCGTAGATTTCTCGATCCGCGCCGTCCGATTTTTGAAGCAAAACTACACACCGATTTTTCCCAAAAAATCTTTATTGACAAACTGCATCAACTCCGGAATACAGCGCCCGTGGTAGATCACTTTCAAAGTGGATAAGGCTTGGATTAAAAAGCGAAATCGCTCTGGATTAAAATCAGCCGCTCGCTGACTGCACAAAATACTACAATAATTTGGACATGTGGGTCTCCGATATATAAAGCCAAATTGATAAAGCATAACAACAGCAAAAACAAATTAGTCATCACGTTGTTTTCCGAATAGCTGGTAACTCAATTTCCGATGCGGGGCAGGTATTTGTTATGAAAAAACAACGGGGATTAAAGAGAATCGAATACTTCAATCAAGTTAACGCACTTATGTCATCCCAAACGTAGTACTATTCTTTTTACAGTCCCAAAACATATTTTTTTTCTCCCAAGGGTTAGTCATGTTTCGTAAACACAATGCTTCTAGCAATTTCAGTGAATACGTCATAAAAAAGGTTTGTGCTTTGATTTTGTACACTTCTTAAACAAAAACAATACAATAACTCAACGTCGAGCCCGTTATTTTCCGGTTTCCAGAATGCCACTTATTTATCTATACACGCTAACTCGGTCGCATTAACAGTAAACAAGCAAAATTGAGCGTTAATATTTAGCATGCACGATGAGCGGTTCGGTTCACATTTTGACTTCTACTATTTTCGATAATACGGGCACAATTTATGGAACAAGCGCAACGTATAATTTAACGCCAAAACGCCTACTAAATTTAGTTATTTTTGTATTCGATAAAAAATAATATTATGATAGTTCAAAAACTACTTTATTTTTATGATCAGGTTATTGATGACGTCAGATTTTAATCATGATGCTAATAATAACAAAAGTGTAATTTTACTTTCATTGAAGCCAAAAAGCAATTTCAGCTTAAAAAAAATTTGCAAATTAAAACGCAATGTTTTGGTTAAATGGTAGCCTTGGTAATTGATTTTATGAAATATGAAACGTCATAACTTTCAAGGAAAATAATATTCTAATAGAATTTCTAATTTTGGGGCACTAAAACGCTTTCACAGATTTGTTAGTTCTGCATCATTTTTAACATACTTTGCTTAATGCCGCAATAGCATCTTCAGGACATTTGACGCAAGGGCCCCCGTTTTCACTTAATTTTATTCTATATCAAGCTATAATGTTAAAAAAAAAAACATATTAATGGTTAGCTTAGTTTGTTCATTCATTTATTCAAACATTGTATTGCACTACACGTATACTGGCACTAAATTCCGACATGCTTTAATCTTTATACACATTAGAATTAATGACATAATTGATTGCGTCATATTGCAAAAAGCGTTTTACTTGTATCTTAAACGTGAAAAGTTGGACGGAAATCAAAATTTCAACAGAACAGCGGATTTAATTTTTTCACTCGGAGGTAAAGTTTCAATTCATAAATAAACTTTATTTTTGTTGTAATTGCAAGTACACTATATTCAGGATTACCATTTGCCTACACCAAAACGTAAGCACGCTGCTGTGCAATGATGTAGTAGGTTACCACTACTTAAAAACTATTTATTGCAAAAATTATATTGAAGATTGGCATTGGTATGGTATCAAGTTCTCCTAGCACTCAACATATTAAAAAAAATCAAACAGCTCAGAAGTAATACTGAAAAATAATACATAAACATCTCAATTGCTGTCACCAGGAATATAAATTAAATCAAGTTCATTAGTTCAACTGTTGGGGCAGAAAACTTTTTTGTCAACGTTTCGATAGGCTATGCTCATGGCATGTACTATCTAACTTCGTCTGGGCTAAAATGCAAAGTTAAAAACAAGCGTACGATAGATGCGAAATTTACGTCACAAGATGAATCATACGTTAACGCAAAAATTATGACCAATTGGAAGCAAAAAACTGACAGAATGGCGAAGCGTGAAAAGCAATTTTGGAAGCGAAAAACTGACAAAATGGCGAAGCGTGAAAAACATTATTAAAACTGACGGAATGGCGAAGTTTTTCGCTTCCAATTTGTTATAATTTTTGGGTTAACGTATGATTCATCTTGTGACGTAATTTTCGCATCTATCGTACGCTTGTTTTTAACTTTGTATTTTAGCCCTGACGAAGATAGGTAGTACATGCCATGAGCATAGCCTATCGAAACGTTGGCAAAAAAGTTTTCTGCCCCAACAGTTGAGCTAATAAACTAGATTAAATAAATAAACATTTTCATATGAGTAAGACTTATCTATTGAGTTAAGCCAAATCACAGATATTTTTGCCACTTATAATTTGCTTCATTAGACTCATTAAAATGGGCTACTGTACAATATTCGAAAGCCATTTTTCGCTTTACAGTCAAAGCGGCCAAATTTACAAAAAAGAAAAACCATTCAAACTAGGACATTTTAAGCTCGGTAATCCAAAATAACCTCGTTTTGTAGAAATAGGTACGTTCATATATTTTATAATTCATTGCTCTTGAAAATAAGCATAAATCTTCGAAATAAGCATAAATTTTAGAATTTTAGAAATAAGCATAAATTTTAGAAATAAGCACGAAATGGTTAAGGTGAGTTTACACCGGGCGCGAAGCAACGCAAAGCAATCAAAATGTGACGTCATCAACAACTTGCGAAAGGTTTCAACCGGTTACAAACTTCTTAGCGGTTGCTTCACTTCTCTTAGACAAAATTGTTTCTGAATGGTCGGCCTGTTTGAAGCAAGTGATGTAAGCGACAACTCGCCAAGGTTGCCAACCTACGTTTCGCATTCTGTGTAAACGCACCTTAACCAGGAGTAAAATAATATAGCCACAAGCTTATCGGGCTTATACGAAATCAGTCGTAAATATACTACTACTACTTTATTTATTAAAATCGATTTCACCCCAGCGGGGCATCATCAGTTAGATCTAAAAACAATCAGCGTATACTTTAAAACCAAAATCATCATGAAACCTATAAATAGACTATAACATCAATCAAATTGAAAAGAACATAAAATGGACTTCAATAACTTCAAAAGCTTCAATTACAGTATTATTTTTCTTTAATTTTGTTGTTATTGAAGTCCATTTTATGTTCTTTTCAATTTGATTGATGTTATAGTCTATTTATAGGTTTCATGATGATTTTGGTTTTAAAGTATACGCTGATTGTTTTTAGATCTAACTGATGATGCCCCGCTGGGGTGAAATCGATTTTAATAAATAAAGTAGTAGTAGTATATTTACGACTGATTTCGTATAAGCCCGATAAGCTTGTGGCTATATTATTTTACTGATCCCTAAATGCGAAGTCGTCGAAACTTCTTCTTTCTTCTCCTGTGTGTGATTTTCAACCAAAACATGGCCTCAAACAATTAACCAGGAGTATGTTCAACCTTTGGTTTTGCATTACACTAAGCTGAACTCGGATTACTTGACCAAATAAAACTGAAAACATTTCAACTTGCAACTACTTAACAAACTTATTTTAGTGGATCTTTTTAGCCGCTACAAAATGCAGAATAATATAAAAAATGAATTTATGAAAAAGCAATAATGCCTTCGATTGAATTTTTAAATAAGTGAAGTCGACCTTATGGCGAATATAAGATGAAAGAATGGAATACCGTTTTGAACTTCCAAGGCTTCTCCGTAAAAAGACATCAAAGTTGTTGAAACAAAAATTTCAGCAAACAAAAGTATCAACATTGTTGCTCCACTTAATTCCACTGCTCTACAGTTGAATAAAATATTAAGTGCGACCAAATAACAATTGCATATCTTTGCTGTTCAAACATTTTTGTTGCACTGGACAAGTTTCAACTTGGAATATTTAGTAAAAAATGTTTAGAGAAAATCGAAATGCTTCTCCTTGTTTTTATAGCGTGAAAATTTTTTGAAGGAAGCTGACAGTTTTGTAAAAATAAAGCGAAATGTTCTATATTTCAAATACATAATGCTTGATGTATAGCACTTTTACTTTTTCTGACTATAAAATCAGTGAAAAATTTTCATATGTTTGGCTCTGTAGTTATTGCAATAATTTTATTAAGTTTTGATGCTCATTTTGATGCTAAACTAAATCAGGCTTTTCAATGCTGCACTGCAAGTTCACCGAGGAATGTTTGCTGCAACAGTGTTGCAGAAACCAAAGTCACTTTATTAACATGTAAGTAATTAAGCGGACAGGTTTTGCACGAAAACAATGGAGACAAAAACGTGTCCGCAAAATTTCTCACATCTTCTATCTTTTATAGTGGAAAATAGTCGAGAAGTATTACAAAAAATTGAATTTCTCGAAACATACTTGACATTTTTTCAAAATTCAAACTGACTATAAACTTCAAGAAAGTTTTCATAGATTTACCAAAATTTCAACGAAGAAAAACAACATTTAGCACAAAATTCTTGAGTAATAAAATGTTGAAAGTTTCAATTTTGAAGCGGTTATCCTATATGTTTGCCATGCAAAATTAACGCAAAAATGGAACACACTCTTTTGATATTTGCGTTGTTTGAGTTTTTCTGCATGTTTTTCAAAATTTGAACTGCGCTGAAAAACTAACGAAGTTTTCTTCAAGTTATCAAAAATTAAACCAGAAAAACAATAAAATGATTCGAATGATTTGCTGAACTTATATGTCAATTAAAGTGACTTTGACAAAATAGAACTGAAACCAATGCAGTTTGGGAAAGTGGAACGAGAGGTCTGTGTTCGATTCCTAAATCTGGGAATTTAGATACAGTGTTGCCAACAACACGCCACCGCCACGAAATTGCTTAGTTACAAACTTGTGTAGCCCAAACGCAATAATTTAGAGATGAACTCTGTCAATATTGACTCACTACATGTCCAAACGAGTCAGGATAAAAAATTCCAGTAGAAAGCCAAAAGTACAGCGTAAAAGATCTTTAAAATTTTTACGACCAATAAAAAGCAAAAATTTTACGCAGACTTGCAAGTTTTGTTGAGTGTCGTTGAAGAGAAATTCGAATTTTTAATGAGGCGCGACCTATTTTTTTGGGGGTTTGGGGCAAGACCAGAGCAGGCTGACTTCAGGGGCGGTGTTTCAAGTTACCGGGTGCTATCGGTCTCTGCAAGGGACCGCACCAAACTCACTTTTCTGATATTTTTGTTTCCTGTTTTTGAACTTAAAGTATTCTTGTGAAAAAGGAAAATATCGTAAAATAGTTTCTACCTAACAAGCGAATAATTTGAAAGACTTCCTATAAAAAAAGTGTTTAATGTGATAAGCTATACTACTGTAATATTTTTCTAGTACTTGTCCTATACCGATTTTGTTTCTTTTATTTTATGTGTTTTGTGCGTGCCTGTGTGTTGAGTTGTTACTTTTGTGTATCAATAAAAACTAAAATAATTAGGCAAAACATATTTTCACGATTATTTTCATGATCACATTTTGAAAAGTTGAATTTTAAAGGCAAATGAAACACAACAAAAAATCGATATTATCAAAATCAAATCATTTCTATCTTATCAACACTTTAAGCGTACTACGTCGAAGCGTGTAACAAGTTGGCAACCCATCTCTGCTTTATCGCACTTGGCTACCTATAGCTTCATGCTAAAAGGATAGCAGCTGGTTAGATTTTTATAAAATTATGCCCGATTGACCAGCGTGAGAATTGAACGCCAAACTGAATGACAATTATAATGCAAAAATTTGAGTACTGTTGCGTTGAAATAATAAAAGTAGATGTTTGAATTGTTTTTTTTTTGTTATTGCAAAAATCTTCAGCTCTCAATTTTGTGGTGGTAATTTTATACATCGCCTTGTATTTTAATTGTCTGCCAAATTATATTCTTCAAAAATAAATTGCAGCATCTTAATATGTTTCCAGTTATCGCTTTTCATACTTTGAAAAAAACTTCTGTTTTGAAGCAGCAAAGGTAATGCCAAAACAGTTTTGATTGAAAGGTGAAAACTTTCAAATTTAGACTTAAAGATTTAGCCAAATACTGTATCTAAATAAAATACAGACCATAGGCGTAGCCAGATATTTTTGATTGGGAGGGCTCAAACCACAAATCACATTCAATGACGTCATTAAAATTTTTCAAAACAGAAATTGTTCGTGGTGCAAAGATGTCGTAGAATGGATGATCTAAAGCCGTGGCCTGTTGGCACTTAACCAGGACTTTGCTAAAGGGAGAGGGCTTAAGCTAATAGCTGAAAAGATGCAATTGTCTAATTTGGGAGAGATGTTGAGCAACATACTGTAGTTTAACTCAAAGGTAACAAAAACGTGGGTCTGAGAGTGGAGCCCCCAGCCGCCGGAGGCTTGGGGGCGAAGCCACCAGATGATGGGAGATTTTTTGTAATTTTTTAGAAAAGACCTAATTTAATGCCATTGGATCACATTTCGCACGTGTTCAGAGCCATTTGAAAGAACTAAATTTTTAACAGTTAAAAGCCACTTGCAAAAATCAAATTGTTTAATCCACTTTTTACTTGCAATTTAAGTTCAAACACGTTTAAAATCTTGCATTTTGGAGTAAAATTTTAACTTTATGTGATTTGGCCCAATAGGGGGAAGTAATAGACATTGCCTCCAGGAATATTTTAGCAGTAAATAATAATCCACTCGAAGATTTTCTTGGAGAATTTTGTTTTGCCATGAAAATAACTAGTTATAAGAGTACGTGTACTGCCAAGAGCCCCAGGCCCCCTCAATTCAAATTCAATAATTTGTTCAATGAGTATTTCCCTGGCTAATTTTTTTGGAAAATTTTGTGCGGAAAAACTGGCTAGGTGGAAGTGAATTGTTATTGAGAATGGTACAATAAATGATTACGCTTACTAATGTTGTTATTCCCGGCAGGATTTACATTGCGCGGGGCCCATGGCACTTTCGGGATTTTTGCAAAATTTTCCTACCAAATCTAGGTGAAGATCAAAAAACTTACCATCTGAGCGCGGGACTCCTGGCACTGTGCGATATGGTAAATCCAACCCTGGTTATTGCATTACGTTCATAATAAAGTTAGATGAGGGCCTGAAGTAGCAACTGATAGGACAAAACCCTTAATTTCACTCGGGTTGTACATTTAAATAGGTTGGCAAAAATTGAATTTACGGGGCCCGGGCCCGTGGTTGTCAATGTTGTTGTTATTTACTGTTGTACGCGTGTACTGTTGTTCGCAAAGATAAATGTTCTAAAAGAAACTGAAACTGAAAAAACAAGTCTTTTTTGTCACATTTTTATCAATGGTGGCATTTCGAATAGGAGGTCTGGGCCCCCTGGCCCCCGGGGCTACGCTTATGATACGGACGTAATGTTTTTTGGTTCTGTTTTTCTTTTTTGTCAGACATTTTTCCATCCACATTTTTATGTATTATCTATTACTATACGTCTACTGTACATTCTGCACGCTGTCGCACTAGTAAGCAAAGCCAAGCTTCTGGTCGTGCGATGGCAGTTATAGCGTGTGCCATTTTTTTCCGTTTGCATTAATTTTTTTCCTTGCATCAGTTTCGTAATTAATCAATTTTTTTTTTTCTCAGGTATATATTTACCAAAGTTGTTTTGGCTTGAAAATAGCCAAGTAAAACATTAAACCACAAACCTAATTTTGTGGAAATTCTATCTTTAATTGCCCTATTTTAATCCTGAATTAAGCCATGCAAAAAAGCTGTGGCTATGTTTTGAGAAAGTGTTTAATTTAAAGGTTCAAAGAATTCATCTAGGATTATGTGCAAACACTAACAAGCATCTAAACCTTTTCTTCACCAATTTTTAACTTTCTACAACCTACGTATATCGTTTCCGAGGTATTTTATATTAAAATTTATAGATCTCCTCAACAGAGCTGCAAGTTAAAATGTAATCTACTAGCATATGGAATGTTTTACCTAACTTGTGAAACTATTTTGTGGCAACACTAATATTTATGTCGAAGCCTTGCATTTAAATACTTTCTGAGCAGTTGTGGCAAATACTGTACCTTGAAGGCTGAAAAATTATTTTAGAAACAATGAAATTTTAACTGGCAACATCGTTGGCGAGATCTTATTAAATATCTCTGAAATAACAAGTCGTAAAGAGCTGAAAAGTTGGTGAAAATATGTTTTAGACTTTTTTTAGGTATTGTACTGTACGTAAACCTAGCTGAATACTTCGCATACTTCAAAGAACAAAATTAGCTTTCAGCCAAAATCAAAAAATACTTAAAAAATTAAAAAAAGAACCATCGTGTGACCCTATCACAGCTTGTTTTGTTCTGTTAATTTGTCAAAAATGTATTTTACTCAATCAGATTTTAAAGCAACCATATGATGTTGTATTGTTTTTGAACAAAAGTTTTTAACAGATTATTTTTCCACGACGATAGAGATTTTATTTCTATTAAAACGTTAAGTTTCATTTCCATTATCTTGCTTGCATTTTACAGATTTTCGGAGTTTACGGTTCAGGCTCGCCGTTAGCCATTGTAGATAAATTTGACGGGTCTTTTATTTTATTGTACTTGTATTTGCATCTGTATTAGAGAAAATAATATTCTCATCAATGACGTCGCACTACACATTGCTATTAATTGGCAGCTTTATTTCCATTAAAGAGAAAACGCAAATAAACATTGGTTGTTTGGTTGTTTACTAAGATCAAATCGGACTTGTTTAAAAACCAGGTAGGATTAGCCTTAGTCACATTATTTTAAGAGCTTATATTGAACTGTGGTACGGTTTTGTGATAGTAAACTTGGGCACCTGGGATCGAGTTTTGCTGCTCTTTTTTCAATTTTGGTCAGCAAACTTTTTTAGAGTTAGGGCAGCAATTTTCCTACAGTATCAATATGCACTCATACCTGTCAACATAAAATGCCAAATCGGGAGATTTCTTACCAGCCAATCCAATAGCTGGGAAGTTTCGCCCCCCAGACCTCCCTCCTGATTCTACTGCTTGAATAATTATTGTCATCTTTTGATGTCGGTATACATTACCAAAATTTTGACATTACCATTTTACGTTCTAGCAGTTCTAGCTACTAAAAAACAGACTAATTAAATCAACCAGTGTTTTTATTTTGGATACGCTACCAGGTAACCGGTAACATCCGCACTCTTTCATACACTTTACTAACACATGGCATAAGAAGTCATGCTACATTCAGGGCAGCAGACGCTTTCCAAAAAATACTGAACCACAAAAGTAAAATATCATTCAATCACGTTGACTTTAACCAGACCAGCAGCCCCTCCAGAAAATTTTTTCGCCCCCCGGCCTAGAGAAAATCAGTTGTACGTCTATAGAGGTACATTAATTAGCGCCCCCTCTTAACTAACTTTCACCCCCTCCCACCCTTACCTTAAGCATTTGCTTCAACTTGCGGGCCTGACTTTAACTCTTGGGGTTTGATTATATTTCTATGTGCCTTTTTTGGCAAAATTTAACTCTGCTTTGGGAGGTTTAAAGCCAGCTGCAATGCGGTCACAATTTAATTTGCAACTTAAAAGCGCGCACACAGTGTCATTGTGCAAACTGGTTCTGTTTTTGGTTACAATCTTCAACACCATGGAAAAGTTTCTATGGCTAGATGCGTTTGAGTGAGATTAATGTAGCAAGATTGCTGAAAATTTGTTTACCGGCTATTTTCTTTTGCCCCATGAAGCTCCAAAACTTGTCCATTTGCAGATCTTTGGGCATTTCAGCGTCATTCTGCAATTGTTACTCTAAAAACTCTTGGTGAGGGTATCTTCGTGCAAGCCAAGTTGAGGGAATAAATTGGGACAACCTCACAACTGTCATATTAAATTTATGTCATAAGTAAGAAATAAACTGAAGACCTAATTTTTTTGTTCATGTAAAAGTTTTAGGGTAGACTACTTCAATTTACAGCTATAAAGCTTCCATAGTGCAGCATAATCAAACCTAACATAAACAGTTGGCACTACCAAGTAATCATTCCAAACATAATCGAGCAAAACACAAGCCATAGGAAAAAAGTCAAAAAATGCATTATGTTCTCTCTTCAGTAGTGACATACGTTTTTAAAGTACCCGTATTTGTTTTAAAATATTTTTCAAATTTTCACAGCATTCCCAGTTTTTGTAGACTAAATCATAATAATATTAGTTCAATAAATTATAAGTCGTGCTTTTTCTGCTGGTAGGCCTACAATTTGAATTTTTTTAATTGACTCTCCTCTTTCCTTTTATGATTTGTGAAGTTTTTGTCTTTCCAGCTCCATATTTTTTTGCCAGCTTGCTGTCTGGAAACATGTAACTGACGATTTTCGAAAATTCATCAGAAATGCTAAACGGCAAGTTGTTCTTCACCTTGCACATTACAAATTTTGTTTCCGCATAAATAAGTTTATCGCACTCTTCTGGTCCCTTTGCCATAAAGCTGGTCATCCTTCGATTTCTTTTTTCGGCTGCAATGCTCTTTTTATCAAAGGTGGAGTCGAGAACTCAAGGCTCGAGGCCAAGGGCACAAAAAAAATCCAACGCCAAGGCCAAGGACAGCCTTTCCGAGGACAGACACTCTCGAGGCCAAGGAAAGGAATGCTCAATGCCAAGGCCAAGGACACAAACGCAAGTATTCTCCAAATAAAAAAAAGATCTTCAAAAAAGTTTTTCAGGCAATCTCTCCGAAAAAAAAAAGGTTTTCAAAAATTTTTTTCTGGCGATCTTCACGAAAAACGGTCTACAAAAAATTTTTCAGCCCATCTACAAAATTTTAACCATTCAAAAAATAGTGCTGTTTCGAGCCTAGGACAGGGCAATTTTCAAGGCCTTGAGGCTTCGAGGCCAAGGACTTGACCTTCAAGGCCAAGGACTTCAAAATGTGTCCTCGAGGCCAAAGACGTCTTTGAGGACTCCACCTCATGATTTTCGGAGGTAACGTGTTTTGTTACGTCATTTGTTCCTTCTCCAGATACGCTAATATCGATTCTGCAAGAATTACATTTAACGTATTCATCTCCTTTATGGCTTCTACGCATGAAAGAATAATCTTTTTCCCAAGTTTGCTTGTACCTGCAGCTATACTTCTTGCTTTTACTTTCACCGCCTCGTCTTGCAACTCTCGCTGATTATCTCCCTTGCGCTTCTTAGTACTAGCACTTTCTCCGACAGACGCATTAAAAGAGCTCAGCTCTTCATGGTTGCAATCAGGGACGTAGCCAGGGGGGGCAGCGGGGCAATTGCGCCCCCAAAGTTATAGTTTTCCTTCCAAACAAATTTAATTTCAACGCCTGTATCCTAAAATGGAAATCTGGAGATCACCTTAAATATCGTAGATCATAGAGGCTTGCAAGTGTAAAGATCGTTTTTTTGGAGATGACCTCAAAATACGAAGAAAATAATGTCGTTTTGCATCGAACACTTTTTTTTTTGAGATCACCTCAAAATCAAGAGAAAATAAGGGCAATCCGCACCGAAGACCTTTTTTTTCTTTTTGAGAAGATATTGCCACCCGAAAACTCCGTTCTGGCACGTGCCTGGTTGCAATGACCATTACCAGACATTGCAATTTGTGCATGCCAAGGTTATTTGATACATCATCAATTCTTAACAATTCGAATTGATGTTACTCGTTATGTGAAAGCAAGATCACACCTTAATTTTCATTTCAAAACTCTCGAAAAATATAAAATCAGTCGAAGCGTATTCTTTCCCTTTCAGAAAAAAAAGTTTCGCAAACAAAATTGATTAGTTTTTCAAAAAACTGATTAATTTTTAAATTAAAAAAATTTTGAGCTAAATCGTGATATCGGGAGATTTTTTGTTGAGGCCGGGTGATTGGGAGAAATCCTCGAAATCGGGAGTCTCCCGCCGAAATCGGGAGTCTCCCGACAAAATCGAGAGAGTTGACAGGTATGTGCACTAGAGTAGGATACAGGCAGCAGCTCAACAAGTCGAAAAAATGAAAAAATACAGCAAAACTCTTTTGCAGGTGCTGTGCTATGTTGTCACTTTGTGACATCACAAATGAGTTTAATTGGCTAGGTTACTGGAAACTTAGGTTTGAAGTTTAAAAACAGGGTTGCCAAGGTTTTTTTGGAAATTTTTTCAGGTGTCTTGTCAATTGTTCAAAGCACCAAACATTACCGACTACAAAAAATGCGAAAGTTTTGTTTTGGTTTTAGCAATTCATACAAAGAGCTGCATTGTGTTTCACTATCCTCCACACTGCCTTACTGCATTGTCTCGAGCTCATTCTGCTCTTTCATTTTAGTTTGAATCAGTGGTGGACTACGTAAATATTTTATTCAAAAATTTTGAATTTCGTGTTGCTTCTATTTGTATTGTAGAAGTGATATTTAATTTTGATGGATCACCAAAAGCAGTTATGTTTATTGTTTCCGATTTCATTTTCATCAACTTTTGCAATATACTGGTACCTGATGTTTACAGAGATACTACAAAAGATACAATTTTTAGGCTGCACCGGGGATAAGTTGATAACTTGTGCCGCTTAATATTGGTCTTACTATGAAGAAGCTTTGGTTTACGATGTCGTCACATTGATTATATTTGTTCTTTTTTATTGAGAAATTAAAAGGTAATTAATTACTCATAAGCTGGATTAACCCGCTCACCCGTCAAAAAAACCCATATGCATACTGAACATTAGATTCTAAGTCGCGGCAATCCTTTAATGCTGGACTGGTATTATAACTTTCTGCATCCGTAGTTGAAATGTTTAATACATACCAAAGAAATTGCGGGTGAAGTAGAATATCAGCCAATAAGCTCACATTCTCGTCACTCGCAAAGCTAGCACCGGCTAGCATCGGAACCTGAGTGTAACTTTTCAAATCTCAATAAAACAATGCAGTCAGGCAAACAGCCTCTTAATGAGGCGAACCTCAGCTGCAAAATTTTATTTAACACAATAGAAGACGTAAAATCACAAACTGGAGCGACCACCAATCATCTATGGCACTAAAAAGGCTATCTTTGCCGAAAAACTGTACATTGGTTTGGTGGCTTATTCCCCAAACCCCATGGCTTCCGGAGCCTGGAGGCTCCGCACACAGACTTCCGTTTGCGATACGCTTGAGTTGTACCAGTTTCTTCGAACAAAGAATTTTAAGCCCTCCATCTCCTTAGCGAAATTTTGGTCGTTCTCCAGTGAGTTCATTATATGTAGTTTAATTAATTTTTATGATAACTTTATATTTTAAAAAGAGATTTTTAAAACGCACAATTTTACCATCACTTAACAAGAATGAAACAAGGAAACCGAAAACATGAATGACTGCAGTCTTATGGATCATTTTTCCTGTGTAATTCTAGTATGAATTTTTGTACAATGTGGTATTAGCTTTTCACGAAAACGATTGAATTTCTGTTGAATGGTTTGCATTGATTAATTAATTGCAGCATTTCAATCTAAACCTAAAATAGCTCAAGGTTAAAAACATTATTGTATATTTTTTGTGAAACACATTATCATCAATTGAGTGAAAAACATGTCAACGTTGAAAAGGAAATATTATTTTCTTTCTGACCAGCAGGAATTCTAATTTTTTTATGCTAAGCGATGGTTCTAACGGAAGTGGTAGTTGTTTGACTCGATGGTCAGAGGTCGCTCCAGATGATTACGTGCAGTGAAGGCTTTGAACTAGACCGTTTGATGCTGAAGGTTAAGCAAAGAAGATGGAGTATAAATACCAATTTTTATTTTCTTAAATATTGATTCGATCGGGACCGTTGCCATCGAACCTATGATCACTACACTTGATCACAGACTGATCACTTACCAGTTTGTAAAATGCTTCTGCCTGAAGTTTTACTTTTTATTGGCATTACAATTATCAGTAATCAACTAAAATGTATGAAAATGCCTAGCGAAATGTGATAAAACCAAAAGTATTTGGCTGGTTTAAAATATAGCGGCTGCAGATTTTATCTCACATGCTTTTACTAAACGATTTGGTTTATTTTTTCCAAAGGCTCTAGGTTATCGGATTCGCAAGAATTTTGGCGTTTGTATGATCACTTATGCTAAGCCTTTTGACGTCATCGACATAGTCTGAATAAAAAAACTGTTTTTCCCTGTAACCACTATCAATTTCAGCCTAATAAGTGTAACACGGAAACGCGGTATTTGCACCGGTTAGACAGGCTGACTATTCGGACCCAAACCCAAAAATACAGTATGAGCCCAAATCTGGTCTGAACCCGAAAAATGATTTGAAACTTAATCGTAGCCCGAAAGTTAAGTTGAGCCTCAGAGACGTATCCACTTAGTCAATTCTTTTCATGGCCTGCTGCTGCTCTGTGTATGCCTCGTTTGAGTGAATCAGATTTCCAAAACGGAAGGTTTTTTGTTTTTTTGATCTGTGGGCGCGAACACGGTTAGCTTCTTTTTGCCAAATTTCGACGTCACAGGACAAGATAGTCAAAGATGAAACCCGTATACATATTGCGTGTTTTTGGCGTGGCGACTCCGCTTCAGAGTTTTTCAGTTTACCAGAACTGTAAAATATTAACAAGATCAATTAGCCGGATATTGGTTGTGCAATTACTTGTAGAATATGAACGTAAAGCCGCATTTACACGGGCGACTTTTAGCTGCGAGAATCGACAATTTGCCTATTTTCTTTTCCAAATCGCGTAGGTCACTTACACGATGCAAGATTAACGTCTGCGCGATATCGCCAGACACGCCCCCAAAAAAATCAAATTGCAGCAGTCACTCACACGGGAGAGATTTTAACCCGAAGGTCGCGTACGATTGCAACTCTCAGAAGTCACTTACACGTTGAGGCTGCGTGCCAGTGATTCTCGCTAAATCGAGTCAGCGGAAGAGTCGCTATCGCACTGGTTCACTTACACGGTGCGAGATAGTTTCAAAGCGCGGCGTGCTGGTTTTGAATTTGCAAAAGCCAACTGCTGCAAAAACACTTCAAATGCGCAGCTTGTCAGCTTTTGCATTTGAAACAATCACGCTTCGGAATTTTGAAAAGAAATTGTATGAAGCCAACGCAAGCGTAAAGCGAAATACAGAAAATACAATTAAGCAGCTAGTTTCGTTAAAACTTGCAATAAAAATGCAAGGTGAAAAATGAAGCAGCAAGGGCGGCGTTGCTACTCGTGCAAAATGTGATAAGTAAACGCTTGAAATTACTCGAAAAAGCTTATTTACTCTGCATTATTTTGAGTTGGCTTGGATGAAGCAAAGTGAAGCGGGCACTAATGCTCATAGTTTATCATAAAATTCTGTCATTTACCCTTTTGGTCTTAGTTTTTCTCTAATGCAACCCACTTCGGATTGTGTTTCTTGCCTGGTTATGCATAATATTTGGTAAAATAAATAAATAAATTTTATCAACATTTCTGTGCAGTTAGTTCTCAAAGCACTTTTGAAATTATCTTTTCTCCAAATATGTGTGACTGACAAATTCATATTGTTTATTTCCTTAATAGTCCACAAGTATTTTTTATTTTATAGTAGATCTGTGCTGTCATATTATACGAAATGCTAATTGTTAATAAGTTTACTTTTTGAGTTCTTCTGCAGTGATACCAGGCGCCTTCCGTCACTACAGAAGTACAGGCTCTGTTTTAATTAAACCAACATTTAAAAAATCCATATAGCAATTACGTAGTATGTGTTTTCATGTGATTTTGTTATGGAGCTACTAAACCACAGCTGTTACAAAGCACCAATATCCGCAAATAATAAAACAAGCACGACATGCATTCGCTAAACGCTAGGCAATAACAGTAAGTACTGTATAGTACGGAGGATGAATTATTATGAACTGAGCAAAATAACGTCAATGACTTTAAGTAAAATTAACTCACTTCTGGCGTTTCTCAAACGAAAAAGCGCCATAAAACCACTAGAAATTGAGAACATGATTTGCTTAGAAACAGCGTTTTAATAAAATTAATGTTTAATCACAATATGCAGTGCATTAGGTGCTGTCCTTCTCCACTTAACTGTGGTTATTTTAACCGCAAGAGCTGCCGATAGGCTACTAGCAATCTCGGTTCAGAAAAGAAAGCAAACGCTAACACGTTTTTAGCCGACAAAAACCAGTAGATGGTACTTGTATACAAGGTGCTGGACCCAACAAGTAAGCATAGGGTGTGAGCCTACACTGCTAGCGCTGTTACAGCACCGATTGACCTTTTTTGTGTTTCCCCGCTCTACTTTTGATTCGGTCTCTTTTTACTTTTGGTTTGCTCAGTTTGTGCACGTCACTTTATTTCCTGGAGCCAACGTTTTAAACATTACGCACTTTTTGGTAATTCCTGCACGCCTTTGTATTTGGCCGAGTTACCTCTGTCTTGGCATTCCTTTTCATTCGAGCATTTGGCAAACGGACGTATTTTATTTTTAAGATCGCTCGTACGGCACTCTTTTATAAGTTTATTATTTTCAGGTTAAATTTCAGTTATTTTTTGCCATGCCGTACTGTTCCATATTATGTATTTTTTCTGAACAATACTGTTTAAGTTGGAGAAATTCAATTGTGGTTTGCCCAGACGGACACGGTGAGGGTATTGATGTTGTTAAGGGCTTCTGTTACAAGCACCTCCATTTCCAAAATATATTGTCCAAGTGCCATTATTGTGAATTCATTGTCTTAGCTATTCTAGGGTTAAGAACAACCGAAAAAGAATAAATGCCAAATCAAAAAAGTAACTAAATTCTGTACTGATTGAAAACAATAAAGCTTGAACAATTTTGAGTCTATAGAGTGCTTATTGCGCATTGCGCAGGTAACAAAAAAACTTTTTGGCTCTCGTTCAAACGAAAATTAGAACTCACTTTTTCGCTTTCCGCAATTTTACGATGCTGCAAAAGCGTCGAAAAAGGCGTTTACACGCAGACAGATCATTAGGAATTAACAAACATGGTCGCCGTATTTGACATCAACGATCTCTAAATTTAAGAACCAATTAAGAGCAACTGATGGCAAAAAATTAAGAACAGCCAGCCTCAACTCAAAATTTATTGGTTCTTTTAAAAAAAAGTGTACTTACGGTATTATAAAAAGAAAATACAAATAAGGTACTGTTTTCTGTGGTTAATTTATCATACATTTTATGAAGGGTTAAAGTCCTGCTTGAATGGCTTCATAGTTATTAGCTCATGACTGCGCCAGCATCAACAAGAAAATTATTTCTACTGCGTTTCAAACTAATATGAAGTAAATTTAGTATCACAATCACAACTAATTACGGTAAAAGCACTACAGACTATTTTGTACAACGAAACAATATTTTATGAAGTAAACTTGGGATAATCGCAGCCAGCGACTCGCAAAGCATTAGTGCACTGCGCTATTCTGAGGCGACTCGTAAATTGCATACGATTTGCTGTTTACACGAGCTCGACTTTACCCTGGGACTCTCGAGACGCTGAAATCGACCTCGTGTAAAGTGACCACGGGCGAGATTGTTGAATCGAGTCGCGCAAAATATAATCGGCATCGCAAATCGGAGGTGTTACTTACACGGCAGCGATCTTGCCAAACGCAATCGCGGCAAACGAGTCTAGCATCGTGAGAGTAACCGCTCGGCGAGAGAGATTTTCACGCATAAAAAATCTTCGAATCGCGTTGCAAAAAAGTCGCCCGTGAAAATGCGGCTTAAGTAGTCTAGATCAGTGCAACGACGAGTCCTACCTTTTTCATCCCACATAATTTGGTGAGTCTATTTCAAAAAAAACATAATTGATGACCTCGCGAAAGCAAATCCAAATAAACAAGAACGAACATTGAAGACCGTGCAAAGATCAAGAAACTCTTCCACAACTTTCTTCTCGGACTTGGAATGCACCAATGAAGAAAAAAATTGAAGATAAGTTGTTTACATTTTCACGAACAATATGCGACAGCTAAAAAATAACAAGCTACGCGGGCTTTGGCAAGTAAATGTATTTCTTACTGTATTGTTTTATCAAGTTTATTTAGCTTTAAGTTTGCAACTGCGCGTGTATAACAGCTGATGGCAACGCGTAATATGAAAACCACTTTCCAACAACATAATGTAGTGTAACTGTGTTTTTGATTGCGATCATCAGCAACTATGGTTATTGTTGGTTACAATGTTGAAGCAATGATTGTTTTTCTTTTTTACCGCCATTGCCTAAAAAAGTTTTTCCTTGGTTGAGGCGTAAGCAAAAAGCTTTAGATCTTTTTCGTTTTTAATCTAGAAAATAAATTTTGACAATATTTGACATCAAAATGTTTTTTTTTTTATATTTCAGTTTCCGATTTGTTCATTTATAGCGCAAAAAACAAAATAGTTCAAGAAAAGTTCAGCGGCCAAAACGTTTGCTTGTGATATTTACTTATTGATTTAGGAATTTAAAGGTAATATGCCAAATTGATTATTACAGGTGGCGCTAGTTTCTTGTAAACTTCCAGGCCAAGAAATGTATTTGCGCTCACTTAAAAGTCTATGTTGTTCATTGTTACAGACGCCCTCCGTAACTATAGTGTAAGCGGGAGATTTTTAGGTTTCGCCAGCGATTCGAGACTGGGGCCGTCAACGTCCGTGCAGTTTCCACAATCCAAAGTTGAATTCCAGCAAATAGAGGTTTGTTGAGTAATAATAATAAAATAAAGAGCAACACGGCACGGCAATAAAATATTTGAAATTTAACCTAGTTAACTTAACAAAATAATGTATCGATGCCGTGCAGAGTTGTAAGTCGGGCCAAGCTATTTGGGTCGGTTCAGGTTCGGGCCGAGTTCGGGCCTAAAGTTTAAAAAAAATTCGGGCTTAATTCGGGCCTGAGAGATGTAATTTTTTGTCTTAGGTGCACAAAATTATAACCAAAATATCTTGGCAACATTGCTAAAATCTTTTAGACCTAACTTAACTTTCGGGTTTTTTCGGGGGTGATTTCGGCTTCAAATCAGTTTTCGGGTTCTGGCCGGGTTCGGGCTTATATTTGCGGGTTCGGGCCGATTTCGGGCTTGAATTAATCGGTCCGTTTACAACTCTAATGCCGTGTTACGAAAAATTTACAGTTAAACGTCGGATTCCTTTCGATCCCAATAACGAAACGAAAGACTAAAACTCGGCTAAAAGATAAAGAGCTGCGCTTTGTGCCGGAAGTAAGGCGTCGAACAAAACGTGCGAAAATCAAAAAAACGCAATGACGCGCTGACAAACACATCATAAGTAAGAGCCAAATCAAAGAGCCGAGTTTGAAAATTTACTGGGGCAAACAAAATAAATCGGTGCTGTAACATTTATAATCTGACAGCAAACTGAAGTCACGCTTAAAATGAAATGTTTCAGCGGAGGTCACTGCAAAAAATATAAAATATTGAACGAAATATAACTTTATAATGGTGAAAGCTTTTTTAAACCTAAGGATTGTTTTAGTTAAAGTGTTCGTTTCTTCGAAGCAGCTTTTCGTCTGACATTTGTCAGTAAGATTGGTTAGAATACAGAGCGCAGGATAAAATTTGCCGATTTATAGGAAAAAGCCGAGCCTTGATTGGCAGAGAAAAGACCAAAGAAAAAGCATCATTACTGCATATAGTGTACACTAGGGTGATCCTTATCTCAAAATTTTGGAAAACTATACGGAAACCGGGTTAAATTTGTTCGTTTTCGATAAAAAAACTGTATATGCAAAATATATCGGAGAAAAATTGAAGTTTACAAGTTGCACATGAACAGCAAAAATTTGAGATTATTCATATAATCACGAGACGAACACGGCCCTATCAAAACGGTTCTAACGATGTAACCTTTTTTGTAGAGGAAACAATTGTGATACTGCAAGCAAATCCGGTTAACACTCTCAACCAAAGAACCGAAATTGTATTAAAATGTGGACACAGAGCAAAGTTTAAACTAAGAAATCAGTAACCGAGTGAAACCACATTTAACGCAAATCAGTTGATCACTGTGACGTAAAATGCCGCTTTGTATCTAGGACTGTTCGAAGTTTTAACAGTTGTTTTCACAACGTTTGACAGACGCGCATCAGCAGTGTTTGATTAAGATGCTCAACCACCACAATTAATGGTTACAGTGTTTTATACCAACCGCAGCTCCGCATTATCGACCCTGGTTGCGGCCTCCGGCTGGTGCGTACCACAGTTAATCCTAGTGGGATTGCTTGGGCTCGCGCCCTCCACAGGGCTTCCGGTGCGGGGAAGGGGAGACGAGTGTGATGTAATGAGGTCTTTTACTGTCTTTTAGTTTCTACCCAACCTGATAAACTTATTAGAGGGAAACAGCCTGAAGTGGACTTTTTAAATTTCTAATTTTTACCGAATTTCCTGTATTGTTAAGCGGGGGCCCTTTAGAAACCGGAAAGACAAACAAGTCAATTATACATCACATATTTTTTGTATGTCTTCTCCAGTAATCGGAAGTTGCTTGTCTCAATAAGTGTGACTGGAATCATTTAAGTTGCCAAGTATTAATTTCTTGATAAACTTCATTCCTCATTTCTTTATAAAACAACACTATTATAAGCCCCTAGCGCTCTTAAATTTTTGCAAATTTTTTGCAAAAATCGACAAGTAACTTAATTTAAGGCCTAATTTGCGTTACCTGGTTCACCTGGCTGGTTATGCGGATGCAAATGACAGATATGTAATTAAGCACTGATTGATTTCTACAGCGTATTTTTGTTCATTGTTAATTCTTAACTTACCTATAATGATAATAATGAAAACAATTTCTATTGGTAATGAGCTGCAAAATACTGGCGGAGTAAGATATATTAGGTAAGCAAGATAAGGCTAAGCAAGATTTGTCTGCGGGGCAAAATAAAATTTTGGGGGGCAACTGCTCTCCCAGGCTCCCCCATGGCTACGTGCCTGAACAGCTTCAAAGCTTAACTTTTATAGTACCCTTGCTATTCAATTGTTACTGAGATGTATCGATTTTAATGAACTCAATTTGAAAATTGCTAATTTAGGAGATGAATTTTACATACATATTTTTTTTTTCGCTATTTTACATCATTTTAAGCAGCCATAAAAACAGCTTCAAAGATTTAGGGTCCGGGCAACCGGGCGTTACGTTCATTCTTGCGGAAACAACCTCAAAGCACATTGCAGCGCCACATTTGGCATTACAAAGTTTCTGTTTGCTGATAAATTCTACGAAACGCGATTGCAACATGTAGTATAAACTTGTTATATATCAATTGCAGGTTTTGCAATAACTTTTAATTTGAAAAAATCCACATTCATCGAATGTTTAATTAGATTTAAATTCATTGACTTAAAAAAATCTACATTCAAGATTAAAGTTATTGTCTTTTAAAATTCTCTATTCAGATTCATTACTTTTAAAAATCCTTTATCAAATTCATTGATTTTTGAAAATCTATATTCAATTCAAATTTAAAACTCAAATTCAATCCAACGCTACCCAGCACACAACCCTAATTAAATCAAAAGCTTTGAGTTGATTGAATAAATCAGGGCTCGTTTTACTTTGATTAAATACGTTCGAACTCAAAGCTTTAATTTATGTCTATAATAAAAATAAGAACACAAGAAATACTACTCAAAAACATCTTATGGGTTGCTGCCCAACACATTTTTGTTTTGCTTTTATTTTCTTACACATGCAATACTATTTGATTCGTCTAAAAGCTCTGCACATATTTTTTATTCCAACTTAAGACAGGACTTTTTACTTACTGATTGTAATGCACATTACACAGGTCAATTTTATGCATAAATAAGCTTGACCTCGAACAAACTGCAACAAGAAGCAAATGCTGTTGCCCTACGTATTGCATGATAACTTTTTTTTCAAAAAGAGGTTATATTTTATTTTAATCGACTTGATTTCAAATCAAATTAATTTATTAGTCACTCCTGAAAATTTAAGGATGCTGGAGTACTTCAAGGTAGGCTATTTGACATTAAGGTTTGCCGCATCTGGCTAAATAAAATTTGGGCTTTTATGACTCATGTTTAATAAAATGACGTCATAAGACTTGATGTAATCACTAGGATTCAGATTAACAAAAACGATTTGTAAAGTTTGCTTGCCTGTGAATAAATTGGTGCTCCCCTAAATCACTTCTGATTTAAGAGCTACGAAGGGGGTAGACGGTAAAATGCGTCGGACAAATTAGTCGGCAACGTTACTGCGAGGTCAAAGGCGTCGTTGTTACAACAACTCTGTTGATCGTATGATGTGGGTTCAACTTGCACCCTATTCACCTTTTTGAGTATTTAGATAGGATGCTTTACGATTATTAGTGTTGCTTGAAGTCTTCGAAAAAGTAGCAAATTGAGTGGACGAAAATTGGAAGAAATTCACCGAAATAAAATGAATCACTGAAAACTCCTAAACAATTGTCAATTTCACTGAGCACGAAGTAGTTTAACCGATCAGTGGTCGAGTGGATAGAGAGTCTGTTGGTGAAGCGGGAGTCTTCGGTTCGATTCCCAGTCGCGTCACACCAAACACCATAAAAATTAGCTTAGGTGGGCAAGTTAATGCAAAACGTTAGCTTCGTCAACCACTAGTCCGTTAACAAACTTTGCACCTCCGTTAACGTTAATCCGTTATTTTCAGCTTGAATCAACGGAAGTAACTAAAGTCCGTTGATTCGCTGATATTTAGCATATAATTTACATTTCTTTTTATTCACTTGCTTCTAGAACACGTATTGACGTGGTTGAGCTGATTGTAAGGAAATATTTATTGGTATGTTTTTTTGTGCTTTGGAAGTTAACATTTTACAGTCTAATCTAATTTCAAGCTAAAAATAAGTTCAAATACACTAACGAAACTGCGATCGGAAAATGTTTGGAAATTGCAAACAGCGATAATTAACAGACTTATGAGGCTGCAGCTTATTATTTGCCACAAAAAAAGCGTTCCATTCTTCGCTTTCTTTTACAAAACCCGTGCTAATGCGCAACAAGTGTTATTAGTGGAAACTGGTTTGTACCGGTACGATAAATGAATGGTGTAAGACATTAACGATAAAAACCTTAACGGAAGTTAATTTAATCCGTTAACATAAAAAAACTTTCCAACATATCAACGAGTAAATGAAAAACTTAGCTTCGTTATTAAAGGATTAACGATTAACGCACTTGTGCCCACCTATGAAATTTAGTATTCACAGCTTCCCTGCTTGACAATCAGCAATTAAAAGAACAGTGTGAAGCCTCCGCCGTGTGTGGTAGATAGGTGGGTAGGATGGTAGCTTGACTCGAAGACCGAAAGGTCCCTTCGCTGTCTCCTCGCCAAGGCAACTTGGTGAATGAAATGTAATTACAATTAGTTACCGCAATAAAAATTGTGCGGATCATCCAAACCAGTTCGAGCGGCGCGGAGAGCTTGATTGATGCAGAAATTGCTCAGAATTGCCGACCAATCAAAAATAAAAGTCAATATAAAAGTAACGCCATTTCTGACAGATTGATGCACGACATTTTTGTCACAGTAATAAAGTTTGTTGAATAATAAGCTGCACGATATTCGAAAACTTCCGCACACACACCACCTTTTAATTGAGGCTTTGCAATGGTGTTCATGAAAAAAAATCAACAACATTTCGTCATCACAGATATCACAGTTGTTTTGAAGACTTTTGTATTGTAATAATATTGGTGATCAGTGGTGCCAATCTTTGTTGAAATTGCGGGGGATAATTTGCAATTTCATCCTAATTTTGCCCGATTTTCAACATTTGGGGGGATGAACCTCGACCACGATCTTTTTCAGGTAAGCAAATTAAGTGAAGACCAACAAAAAAAGGTCTTCATCGGAAATTGAAAAGTTTTTTTCCCGAAATCACGTGAAGACCCCAAAAAAAGTCCTAACATCATCCAGCGCTCAGATGCAGACCACAGTAAAACCAGAGCTGGGCACTTGCGCCGCAACTATTTCACTTGAGATAGCGCTTGCACCGCAACTATTTTTAAACGGTTGCGCAATGCGCTGACGCTTGCGCCGCAAGCATTTTAGCAATTTTGAGCACAATCGCGCAAGCGGAATTTAAGTAAGCTTACGATAAAGAATATTTGTTTTCCAACAACTGTTATTAAAGTTTAGAAAAAACATTGACGAGGAAGATTTGTAAAAGCCTCGTCATGGGAAATTGCATTCGTTTACTGCTTGCAAAACTTCGTTATACAGCACGATTCACACCAAGAGTTTTTCATTGAAACTTTTTCCATGAAATGTTTTGCCGAATTTTCAAAATTTCAAACTCTTCAATTGCGTATTTCAAAAAATGTTTGCAGAATCAAATTTTAAAGAGAAAAATTACTTTTATAATTGTCTTTCCAAAAATACGCTGTTATTCGTTCCTAAAAAATCTTAAAATATTGCTTCGCGAAAGAATTCAACGCGTTACTTGCAATTTGTCTAATGTATTACCCATAGGTGAAGCCAAGGAAGAGGGCGAGGGTCCCCAGGCCTCCCCCAATTGAAATGCCACCAATGATAAAAATATGACAAAAAAGCCTATTGTTTCTTCACTTTCAGTTTGTTTTCGCATTTTTCGCGTACAACAGTAATTAACAATAATATTGACAACCAGGGGGCAAGGGGCCAATCAAGTCAATTTCTACCAACCAATTTAGAAGTGTAATCCGGGTAAAATTAATATTTTTGTCTTAAAAGCTGCTTTCTCAGGCCCTCATCTAACCTTTTTACGAACTTAAAGCTTTAACCAGTGACGGATTTACCATATGGCGCAGTGCCAGGGCCCAGCTCACCGATGCTAAGACTTTTTTTGGTCTTCACCTATATTTGGTGAAAAGATTTTGCAAAAATCTCTAAAGTGCCAGGGGCCCCGCGCAATGTAAATCCAGCCCTGTCAATAACATGGTTAGTAAGCGTAACCATCTAGAGTACCATTTTCAATAACAATTCACCTCCACCTTGCCAGCTTTTACGCAACAATATACTTTTGAAAAATATCAGCTAGGGCAAATGTTCATTGAACAAATAATTGAATTTGAAATGACGAAGTCTGGGTCTCCTGGCCGCACATACTCCTACAAGTGACAAAACAAAAATCTCTTAAGAAATATCTTCATGTGGATTGTTTTATTATTTACTGCTAAAATATTGCAGGAGGCAATGTACCTTACTTTTCCCTATCTGGGCCAAATCACGTACAAAATTTAACCCCAAAATGCAAGATTTTAAACGTGTTTTGGATTTAAATTGTAAGTAAAAGTAGGATTTAACAATTTAACTTTTTCGATTGGCTTTTAAATGTTAAAAATCTAGTTCTTTTAAATAGCTCAGAACTCGTGCGAAATGTATTCCAATGGCATTAAAATAGCTTGTTTTTTTCAAAAAATTGCTCAGCTTCTGTGTGCTTCGCCCCCAGACCCTCCTCTGTGATACGTTTGAGTAACATTTGTTTACTCAACACGTCTTCCAAATTTAGACCTTTTCTCTTTTAACTTTGGTAAACCAGACAACAGCTTCTGGTCTTTCGTTCTACAATATTTTTGTCCCACAAAAAGCTCCTCTTTCAAAAGTGTCTGATGATGTCATTGCATGTCATTTGTGGTTTTGCCCCCTCCCCCAATTAAAAATCCTGGCTAGGCCTATGGTCTTACCGTAATTCAAAATCAAGAAACACCAAAAACTATTAATTGCAATTTTTGCTGCTAGTCTGGAAAATTTGAAAGAAATCGCTAACCAAAGGGACAGCATCGGTATAGCTCTTAATTAACATACTTAAATGATTCAATTTCTTTAAACAAAAACATGATGATTTTTGTAGAATGCTCCAGTCGTCAGAGAGTGATGCTAATTTCTCCAGAAGCATAAACGCACAAATGCTTCGGTAGCTTTTAAGAAAATAGAAGACATGAAGTCACAATCTGAATCAGCCTTTGGTTGTCAGAAAAAATGCCTACGGATAAAAATTGAACCTAGCATGCCCGCAATAACCAGAGACATAATCTGGTTTTGAATTCGCGGCAGTCTTTCAACGCAGGACAGGCGTTAGACCACTCTGCCACAGTGTAGCTATTTGTTAAAATGAGCATGTTAATATGGACTAGGTGCACTGAAATTTAAACGGTTACACTCGGGTTCCGATGCTCGCTCTGTGCGGTTGACGAGTTCGTAAGATTGTTGATCAACATTCTACTCGTCGGTATAGCTCTTAGTTGATTTAATTCCTTTATACTAAATATATGAAGGTTTTTTTAGCGTGCTTCATTCGTCAGAGCTGAGTGACGCTAATTGCTCCAGGAGCACAAATTGTATTGAAGCTAGTAATCGATTTCTCTGACAAGCCATAAGAAAAAGATAGTGACTCCGAAGTCGCTCGCTTACCACCACATGAAAACTTTATTGGTGGAAATTAAACCCCCCAATTCTTTTAAATGCGGTTGTTGAGCGTCATTTTTGATTGTTCTTTGCTCAAAATGAGTGGAGTTGAGCGATGCGCGTTTTCAAATGCTTGCATTTTTTAAAGGTAATCAATAATTCTTTTTTTGTTCACTAATTGGTGTTGGGCGTAATTTGTTTTAAATAGTTGTTTCGTACCGTAATCTATAGAGCAGTTTGAGCAGGGAGTCAATCAGATTTATTATTTTTAAAACGTTACACTTGCGCTTGCGGGTGCGCTTGCGGCGCAATTATTGTGACTTGCGCTGCCCACCTCTGAGAAAAAATATTGAGGGGATGCAGATGTAGCCCATAGTCAAATTATTTGGGGGGGATGCAATCAAATTATTGGGGGGAATGCAGTCAAATTATTGGGGGGATATATCCCCCCATCCCCCCGGGTTTCGGCACCCCTGTTGGTGATGCAAGCTTTTGTTATGCAATAACCAAACTCTGTGACGAAATGGTATTGAAATTTTTCATCAACACCATTGCAAAACTTCATAAAAAAGTTTGACTGGCAGTTGAATAATATTGTCAAGTGAACATATGCTAATAAAATCGTAGACTTGGGTTTGGTTTCCCGTCGGGTCAAACCAAAACTATAAAAATTGGAATTTATAGCTTCCCTATTTAACATTTCAGTATCAAAAAGACAACTGGTGCGAAGACCCTACCTTGTATAGTGAGCAAGTAGGGAGGCGACAGTTTGACCCGTAGACCGCAAGTCACTTCGCCATCTCCTGATCAGGGCATGTGGGAGAATGAAAATGCTAGAACAATTATTGGATAATGAAAACAGTAGGCAGCGTTTATTTTTACAAAATCTCAAACAACAAATTGAAAAACCCAAACACCATATTGCAGAAACACAGAAATCCGTTACGCAGATTTGATATTGGCAGTGGCGCTACCAGCAGAACGGCGTAAGGGGGGTGATGGCTAAAGAGGCTGGGAAATTTAGTTCCTACACATAACTTCCAACTTTAGTCATATTTAGTTCCTTTAAATGACTTTAACGTGCTAAATTTGATCCAATTGCTTTGAAATAGCTCTTTTTTTTCCGTTAAATACCAAAATTTTCCTAGCTGCTGCAGTTTTCGTCCTCCAGTCTCTTGTCTGTGATACGCTGCGTTAGCTCCAGTTTACACAGAACGTCATTTCAAATGGGACAGTTATCAAAAAAATTCTTAACATTTAGTTTAAGCATCCTGCTTACCAAAATTTTGGTTTCGCAACCGGATATTGGCAGCAATGTGCTTATATTAGTAAACTTAATGCATTTAGACTGGCGTCGAGAGTTTGCTTGATGCGCGAATTGCACATGAATTGATTGTCGGCAAAACACTGCAATTGTGATAATTAACAGTTTCAGTGAATCAGAAATTAATGCAAATAAGCATCCAATTGAGCAATAACTTTTCAATAAAACACAATGTTCAAATACCCAAATGCGAGTATTGAATACCAAAATACTCGTAGTATTGAAACATTTTTTTTTTCTTTCTCTTTTTTTTGTTTAAATAAGATTAACAAAGATTTGACATCAACGCAAAGCGATTTTAACAACGGAAATTTATCTTAGTTTTTGTTTGCTGACTGACAAAATAAAGAAACAACAAAAGCAACATACTATTTATCTTTGGTCCCTGCAGGCGCCGTAATGTAGTATTTTTTTCAGGCCAAGTTTTGGTTTGCAAACTACAAATTTTGAGAACTCAATTTACGTAACGAAATTAGAGAAAAAGCAATTTAAAATTTAACAAAATATCACATCATAATACCATAAAATACTTCAGAAAAACAGCGTATAAGCTTTGGGTTACATGCGGCGTAAGTTCATTAGCGCAACAGCGTAAATTCTTAATTTGATTTTAACTAGCAGCGACTTGCAAACAGACGACTCTGCGATGGGGAAATTTAACTAATCGAGTATGTAGTACATCTCTACACTTATAACACCAAGTGTAAACCAGGTCTAAAGTTTGAAAAGTGCTGTTCATAATTCAGGAGCCACCTTGCAAAATCACTCGTTTTTTGGGTTCCAGGTTTAATTTATACTATTTGCTATAATTATATATCTACATGTTATATATTTTTGTGAAGGATTTGTTGCTGGTAATGTTTCGGCATAATTTTTTTTTTTTTTTGAAAATAATTTTAAAGCCAAACTGCCCCCCATTACGTGACGTCATGCCAAAAAACTCATTTCCTTACTAACAGCAAATATGCATTACAGTATTGGTGTCAAAAGCAATTAAAGGAATAAGGATAGTTTATCGGGTATTGTAACAAGTTTAGGTCATGTCATATTTACTTCATGATTTCATCGCGCGTCACTCATTATGACGTCATAATTTATGATATTTTCTTGGTTTTATTTAAAGCCTAAAAGCAGCATGACATTTTTTTGCTAAAATGTCAAGTTGATATCGTACCTGTAATAAAATTAGGAAAGATTACAAAATTGTCAAAATTATTAACACTCTTTTTACAGAATAGTGGCTCTGAAAAGAGCCGTTTGATTTGGCAAGGACTGATTTAGTATTTTGTTGGCCATCCATGGTTTTCAATCACCATTTTGCATCGTCGAGGAAGTGATTCAACAAGTTTGTTGAGTTCTTCGGGTGAAATCACTCGAAACCAAGCAGCAATGACCTGTTCGATAAGCTCTCTTTTCGTCTTTGGTTTATTCTTCCCAATTATGCAACTAACTCGGTACCACAAATTTTCAATCGGGTTTAAATCAGGAAATTGGGCTGGCCAATCCATTCGTTCAATTTTATGGGTCCTGTACCACTGTTGGACTTTTTTAGCACGGTGGCATGGAGCATTATCGTCTTGAAAAATCCAATCATCGTCGGAAAACAAAGAACGTGCACTGGGTAACATTTTATTTTCCAGCACATCAATATACTTTGTCCCGTTCATCATCCCAGACACCACTTTGAGCCTATTAATACCATTTGCAGCCATGCAACCCCATACCATAATTGACTGGGGATGCTTGATGGTCGGTGAAATACAATGAGGCCGGTACTCTTCCTCTGGTTTTCTTCTCACAAAATTATTTCCAGCATGGTTGTTTACAGTAAACGTCGACTCATCACTGAAAAGAACTTTCCTCCACTTCTCTATTGGCCACTTAACATGAGAGCGTGCCCAATCTAATCGGCGTTTTCTTTGTTTTTCCGTCAAGAGTGGTTTTTTTCGAGCTTTACATCCTCGAAGACCATTCTCCAGCAACCTTCTCCTCACTGTTGGAGCAGACAATTCAACGCCACTACTTTCCTTTAACTCTCTGGCCAACTCTTTTGAATTCAGTCTCCTGTTTCCTAAAGAAATCCTGACCAAAGTTCTATCAGACCTCTTTGTTGATTTCCGCTTCCTTCCAGATCGAGGCTGACATTTCGCATCTCCTGTCTCGATCCACCTCTTTAACACTCCTTGCACTCCTTTACGAGATGTACCAGTCTTTTTTGCAATAAATCTCTGCAATTTTCCTTCATTGTAAAGATAAATAATCACTCCTCTCTGTTCTGCACTAATCGGTTTGAAGCCCATGATGACTGAAACTGAATAAAAAGGTTGAACATCCAGAAAGTCCTGAAATTGCTCCCATTATGACGTCATAGGGAGCAAATCGTGGTGTGATCATGATGCGACCCAAGATGTGACCTCAGGTCATCAGAATACACAATAATTACAAACATAATTTTTCGATTTCATTTTGCTAATTCGATCATTGCAACCATGTTACCAATATAAAAATGGCCCATCAAAGTGACGTCATGCTTAAGGGGTGCATTTTGGCCCCAAATAACTATTTCAAAAAAAAATTTTTTTTCAGTAAAATTCTCGTAGCAAACCCTTTACAAAAATATATAACTTGCCCATATACAATTAAAGCACATATCATAAATTCGACTTGGAACTTACAAAATATGCAATTTTGCAGGGTGGCTCCTGAATTATGAACAGCACTGTATATTATCTACAAAGCAAATCAGTGTATAGTTTTCAAAGCAGCTAAGATCTTTTAACGGATTTAAACAAATGTAGAAAAAAGCCAAATCCAGGTTTGAATTCAACTCAAACGCTAAACAGCACTGCACTGCGGTATATAAACCATTTTTATAAAGTGAAGCAAATAGTTTGGTGTTTAACGATTCTAAGAATAACAAGTACAGCTGAAAGCAAACATACACAGCAAACAACTGACGTTTAGCTAATATCTTGTAACAGCTTCAGACCTGTAAAAAGGCAGTAAACTTTAAATGTTTTTGCGCTGTGATTGATATAAAAGAAGAACCAAACGTCTCATGCTAAATTGCAAATATACGTTGCCAACAAGATGCTTAAATTTACTTGTTTAAAAAGTTTTAATTAACCTTCGAAAACAAACTTTGTATTTTTTTGGTGATTGCGAAAGTAACTTTTCAAATGCTAAGAGTTTCATTTCAGTCAAATTAACTGTGTGAACTCGTCTAAAAGCCCATCAATTGACCTTAGGCCAACTCTAGTTGAATAAAGTTTCAATGCGCCAATAAAATCATGATTACTTTGTGAATTAAAAGTTTAAAATCAGCTTGGAGTTTCTCAAACACAATTTGAGTTTCTTTAGTCTGACTCAAGTTTTTTAACTATCGAGTATGATTTCCGCTCTTGACAGTCGGAAATGCATATCGTAAAAACGTTGATAAACGCACTAAATTTCCACCCAGATTTGATTTGGGCTCAAGTTCTCAATCGTAATGCAGTGTAATGTAAGCGTTAAAAATTCAAACAAAACCGGGAAGTTAGGACGTTTGGATGAAATGCATGCTTGTAAATTGTCAGTGATGTTTATTTCTTAGAATCGTAAGCAACATTGTCTCATGTTTGGTTTTAATCTTTTTCCGCCGTGCAAAATGCGGAGTGATAAAAAAGCATATTGCACGTCATAAAAGAAGCTTCCGAAAATATACAGTACTACAAGCAAATGACGTGATAAAATTAGAATCTTCAAAACGTGAAGTACGTATTGTAATGAAAGGTGTGTGGATCATTCAATATATTTAGGTTGTGACAATTTCCTGCGAAGGTGCAAGCATATACGCTAATACAGTACAACAGGTACGACAACAAAAGGAAAAAATAAAAAAATGGCAGTAATATGCAAAATATTGCTTATTAGTATTGTGACTATAAAACTGTAATAAGCCTCCCGGTAACAATTTTTCTAAACTGACGTAAAATTTCGCATGGAAATGAAACATGTCAGGTCAACGCTTAATGAAAATGACCCTATTTGAGGGCGAATAAAAAATCGCATCATTTCGGATTGCGAAATTTGCAAAGTCATGCTTGTATTGAAATTTAAAGCACAATTAACCACCTATCGCTATTAATTAAATATTAAAGGAAAAAATATCAACCAATTTTGTGTCGGCTGCAAGGTCTTATTGTTTCACGGCTCACAAACAGTTGGACATCAATTTCGAAAAGTTAGCAAGGCGCAAAAGCTATCAAACATAAGCAAAAATCAACAAAACAACCCCTTGCGAATGCACAATGACATTCTTAATCAATTTTCTTGAGTAATAAACATTGCACATAATTCATATACATGTATATACAGTATAGCCTACACTAGGGTGATCCTTAAATGCATTGCAAAAATTAAACAATAAAAATTATCTTGGGAACCGAAGTAAATGAGTTTCCTTTAGGCTAAAACCATCGTGTGTGAAAAATCTCTGAGATAGAAAAACATTTAGAGATTGCTCGAAAGCAGTAAAGTTTTTCATAAATACCCAATTTTGCAATGATAAGGGCTCGCTGTTTGCAGAGTGTAAGGTGTTCAAAATCAGTAATATTATGGGTGTAACCCAACTTATTGTATGTTGCCAAGTAAGTAGTGTCCTGTCTTTATTCTCACTTAGCAAAAACCATGCCTATGGTATGCTTTGAGGCAAAATGCATATGGAACTGAAGCTGATCTTTATCACATTTTTCAATTAGCCAGACATTTCTGTATAAGTGCCAATGCCAAACTATGCTCTGCAGTTGCATGCGGGACTTGGGTTTTTTGAACCAACTTTCTGTCTGCCATCAATGAGCCTGATAATTCACTCCAAGAATCAAAGTCAATTGATAGAATTTTTGATCCATTTTCATTTTTTGGAAAAATCCAATTACTTGCGTTTAATAAGCAACCACTCTTTCCAATTGTTGTTTCTTAATGGCACGCTTGGTAAAGTTTTCATCTTCGTAAAGATCTGCAACCATTCGCCACTTCATGTCATCACGCACCTCTGGTTAAAAAAAAATTTAAGCCACTAATTTCTTAGACGTGTACCAAAGCCGACCAGATAATTTTTTTCATTAAACGGTTACCCTAATTCTGTTGTTATTGTGATTTCTCCACGTTTTTTACAAGTCCAAGATTTTTTCTACATTTTGGCAAGTTTAGTGCAGATACAAGAAATAATGCTTTGGTCTATGCTTGCCATAATCAGTTGGCAATGCAGTTCTGGCGTACGGTAAATTGATTATGGCGAGCTTAAGTTAAGGGCGCCATAATCAGTTCTGCCACCCCTAACCAATTTCTAATTTAGTTCAAATTTTGCTTTAATGGAGATATGCAAGCACCAGATTGTTGCTTTTACTGTTTGAGACATTCATGCCAAAATACATATTATTCTGCAGCAAAAACTTTCTCAGCCTATCTCCATTCTTCTATAATGCTCAAGCGATGCCATTTGCTTGAGACTAACTACTCCAATTAAGAATTGGGGCAATCTTGAGCAGAGGTTCTATGCAGATGCCAGAGGTGATGAATGATGATAGGCAGGTGATTGACTTGTGAAAATAAATTTGAGTAAGATTGAAAGTGGTTCGTTCAAGTTATTAAT
Source organism: Trididemnum nubilum (assembly GCA_963965965.1). Classification (NCBI taxonomy): domain Eukaryota; kingdom Metazoa; phylum Chordata; class Ascidiacea; order Aplousobranchia; family Didemnidae; genus Trididemnum; species Trididemnum nubilum. Next base: position 4,227,119 of record OZ014487.1, read on the forward strand.
TGAAATTTTAAAAAAATGCGGTATGTTTAAAATATTAAGAGCTATTATTTTTTTAAATTTCTTAAGATGATCTTTCAAATTCTTTGTTCAGTTTATTGTTTTGGACTTGCCAGATGCCACTCTTATATCCACTGTTCCCATTAATTCTATTCTCTACCATTTCCCTTTTGAGCCAGAAAAAAATTTTGGTACCTTTGTCATGAGGGTCTATGGGTTATAGAATTTGTACTGTCCACATCAAAGAAATCTTTCAGATCATCATTTTTGTTACTTGTGGTATAGCCTTAAAGATTCGCTAAGTATTTTAACAAGTTTAATAACTATTCAAAAATCCGAGTAACGCAATATTGTTTTGTAGTGTAAGAGGTTTGAAATTTATCCAAAAATTAATACTTCGCAACTTAAATGATTCCAGTTAAACTTATTGAGGCAAACAACTTCCGACTACAGGGGGAGACATATAAAAAATGTATGATGTATAATTGACTTGTACACTGTCTTCCCAATTTCTAAAGTGCTCAATGGACATGGGCCCCCAGTTAATGGCACAGGAAGTTTAGTTAAAAATTAGAAATGTAAAAAACCACAACAGGCTGTTTCCCCTAATGGGTTTGTCATGTGGGGTGGAAACTAAACAAAAAAGTAAAAGACCTCAGTACACCACCCATGACCCACGCCTCCCCCTCCTCGCACCGGAAGTCCTGTGGCGGGTGCCAGCCCAAGCTATCCCACTAGGGTTACTATGGTACGCACCAGCCAGGGGCCGCAACCAGGTTCAATGGTGTGGTGCCGTGGCTGGCGCAAAACATTGTAAGATTAGCTGCAGAGGCGAGCATCCTAATCAAACGCTGCTGATGCACTGCTGCGTGTCTGACAAAAGTTGTGAAAAACACTGTAAAAATTTAAAACACTGTTCCAGATACAAAGTGGCATTTTACGTCACGGTGATCAACCGATTTGCGTAAAATGTGGTTTCATTAGGTCGATAATTTCTTGATTTACTTGATTTTGTGTCGACATTTTGATGCAATTTCAGTTTTTTGGTTGGTAGTGCGAACCGAATTTCCTTGTAGTATTGCAGTTTTTTTTTCTAAGCAAAGGTTACATCTGCTAGAACCGTTCTGCCGTACTCGTCTCGTGGTGTATAATTGTGCTGTATATACCGCAACACATGAATAATGTCAAATTTTTGCTGTTCATGTACAACCTGTTCACTTTAATTTTTCTCCGAGATAGTTTGCATATACCGTTCTTTATCGAAAACGAACAAATTTAATCCGGTTCCAGTATGTTTTTCAAAATTTTGAAATAAGGACCACCCTATAGTATACACACAAGCAGTATAATAAATATTTTCGAGTGAATGTAGCGTATGTTAATAAAACGGTAAACTCGGGTTTGATTCCCGGTCGGGTCAAACCAAAACTATAAAAATTGCTATTTACAGATTTTCTATTTCACAGTTAGCATTAAAGAGGCAACTTGGAGAAGCTTTCACCGTGAGTTGTAGCCTGGTAAGAAGGTGGTAGTTTTACTCGTAGACCGCACGTTTACATTGTTATCTTCTGACCAGGGTCATCAGTGAGAACAAAAATGAAATAAAACGTTTTTTTTACTGCAGCTCAAACAACAAATTGGAAAACCCTAACAACAAATTGCACAAACACCGTAACGCACATTTGGTAAGGTCGGCTGTGTAGTTGTAAAAGTAAACTTAATGCTGTTCAATCGGCGCAGAGAGCTTGATTCATTGAAAATTGCCGGAAAACACTACAATTGAATTACACAGAAATTTTACGAAATCAAGATACAATGCAAATACATGGGCATCTAACTGAGCAATAATTTCGCAATCAAACAAACACTTCAAAAAACAAATAAATTGATTTTCTTGACTTGAAGAAAAAATCTGACACTAGCTATACAAAGCATTTTTATCAACACAATTGTTTACATGTGCTTGTGGAATTTAGCTCGAACAGAAATGAAACATTCAACTTGTGGTATCAGAGTCCGACACCTTTACCGCTGCACCAATAAACTTATACTATGTTGAAGCTAAGTTGAAGATACTTTTGTAACAACAAAAATAACACAAAGTTTGTTTTCAAAGTTTGATTATAAGCTGTTAGCGAAATAAAAGTGAAACATCTGGTTTAACAATGTGCTTGCGCGTTTTGCCGAGTAGAAACGAATTGCTAAATAGAATCGTCATTTTTGTTTTCTGATTTATCAAAAAAATACTTAAATAGTTCTGCTAGTAGCAGGTGCAGGAATGCAGTAATTTTGCCACGCAAAGTTTCAAATTGCAAAACAATTAATTTTCCAAACGCTTTACAAACAAAATAATAAGTTAAAGCTTAAAGCAAATTAAAAATACTTCTCGTCGAAAAGTCATCATAAATTGTAAAAAAATAGTTTGTAGGTCCTTGATTACATTTGGCGAAAATTCTTCAACGCGACAGCAGATTCTTTATTTCAACCAACTATGGCTGGAGACTGGAGAGGCAACTCACTTAGCAATTTTTTTTAGATAAAACAAATCAGGGATGCGTTCTTGGCTTACGATATCGTGCCTTACGGTATCAGGTCTTGCGTCGACCAAGCTACAGATTGAACGATTTACAAAGAAAACCAAATGTAGATTTGCAAAGTAGTGTAGCTGAAATCAAGTAACGGATTTAAATAAATGTGGGCAGCATCTATTTTTACAAAATCGCAAACAACAAAATATAAAACAAATACACTGTGACCTTGATTTAATTTTCTCGGCGATGTGGTTGTAAAAGTGAACTTAGTCCAGTGTTAGACCGGCGCAAAAAGCTCAGTTCATGCGGAAATTGTCGGCAACACAATGCCAATGAGTTGATTAATAGTTTTATGGAATCAAGAGTTTATGTGAATAAGCATCTAACTAAGAAAATAATTTCACAATCAAACAAACATTCTAAAGAACAAAAAAGAAAACATCTTTTTTCTTTTTTTAAGTGAACAAAAATTTGACTCCAACCCAAACAGTGTTTTCAAGACAAATATTTACATGCAGTTGCCGAATTCAGCTCGATGAGGAATCAAACTCTTAACTTATGGTATCAGAGCTCGACATCATTACTGCCAAAGTTGGAAAAACTGTAGCCTGATAATTGAGGCAGTTGGAATCAATTGCTTAATTTTGTGCAACTGTAATTGCAAGATTTTAGCTTTGCGTAATTGAAATCGTGATTTCACAAAAAAGTTGCCTAAATACTTTTCCAATCACACGTGCCGCGCAGTTATTTTGCAGCACTTGAAAACAAACTTTTGTAATACCTTTTCATGTTACCTTTCACATGATTTTTTTTATTCATTTGAGATACCTAAAATTGAAACCAAGCTTTAGAATAGTTATATATTCAACGTGTTTTTATTTCTTTGTGACAGCACTGTTAAATTCAACAGTTAGTTAAAAATAGCAACATTCTACACATCTCAAACATATGGCTTCCTGAATTTGCTAAGTAAGCAAAAATAGGAAGCGCTCATCAGATAAGATACAGCCAGTATTATAGTGCCATGGAGGAAAAGCTAACTAAGTCATTCGGTTACTTATGCAGAAATTTTTCCCACGTGTGATCTTCTTTCTGAATTCAGACCTACTCGGTAACGTGGCCGAATCAACACCTTGTCACTTGTGGTTTCTTACTTGTCTTTCGCATCATGCTCACACAATTCCGTTCAGTCATTTTTGCATGTCGTTGAGGAGCTAAAAATTAGTCCGTTACGGAGTTTTATAATGAAGCCTTAAGCTATATACTTTCGGCAAAGTTTTAAGTTATTTTTAAGTACCGTTAGCAACAAAAAATGTTGGAATGTTTCAAACCTATTATTGCTTGTCTTAAAATAAATAAATATGCATACATATATATATATATATATATATATAGATAGATAGTAGCGAGTTAGTAGCTTACTGGATAATGGTGGTCGGTAAGTTGTCGGCGAAAAGTTTTGGAGTAGCCATATTGCACTGGAAGACATATAGCCTAGAAACGGTAAGGGGGGCCGATTCCAATTAATTAATTATTTTTTTTGTTTTGGCTAATGAAAACAAAATTGACCTTTGTCGCCTGAAGAGTCTCTTGAGCAAGGACGAAACGCGTCGCGACGGCTCAAATCCATTTATTATGAATTGTCATTAAATGATTATTCATTTTGTGAAACAATGTCCCAAGTGCTCTTGTCCTGAACCCCCTTAACTGAATTTGAATTCGTTTTATAAATATAGATATATATGTACATAAATATCAATTTAAAATTGCTGTACAAGAAGAAAAGGAAGAGAAATGACCCGTTCGCTTATGAGAAAACAAAATAAGGAATTGTTATATTTAAATAATTGATTGGTGGTACAGAATTTAACTATAGCTTTGAATAAAACCGGATTCATCTTTTATTGATTGGGTAGCCTTGAAAAAGGCTGTTTTAAGGTTTAAACGCTTTCGTCTAGCTCTCTTCAGAAACCATCGCTAGAAAAAGATAGAATGAAAAAAAACAATGCGGATTCATTTATAAAAGCAGAGAAAATTGCTGATTGGTCAAATAATCATCGCTGATTGGTTGACGACACAAATCAACCAATCAGCGATGATTATTTGACCAATCAGCGATTTTCTCTGCTTTTATAAATGAATCCGCATTGTTTTTTTTCATTCTATCTTTTTCTAGCGATGGTTTCTGAAGAGAGCTAGACGAAAGCGTTTAAACCTTAAAACAGCCTTTTTCAAGGCTACCCAATCAATAAAAGATGAATCCGGTTTTATTTAAAGCTATAGTTAAATTGTTATATTTGATAACAAAAAAGTATATAATCAGGTCATCGATTCAGAATTTCAAATCGATGTTCCCAAATCTGATAGCAGCTGAATTAATGTTATTGATTCCAAGCTATGAAGGTAAACAGCTCAAAAGCTGTGAGCTAGGATGACAACTTTCTTTGCACTGCCACTCCATGGTTTGGCTGCTGCAGTGGCAGTGGCATGCATTGAAGTGACGTTAGTGGTGGTGGACGTCGAGACAGGCATTGAGTTGACGGCTGTGGTTGTGGTAGCAACAGGCATCGAAGTAACGTTGGTCGTGGTGACAGGCATAACTTGGCTGCTTTCCCATTCTTCATCACCAGATCCAGATATTGTTGGGGAAAGAACTATAATTGTTGATGTATTTTGGGAGAAGTTTCCTGTGTTGCATAGAAGAGTGTCGCAACATACTTGTTCGCAGGACCTGTAAGTATGAGGCAATCATTTTTTATGCAAGTTTGAGATAAAAAAAAAAACAGCAGGATTGAAGCTGCAGGATACTAAAATCAACTTTCAGTAAAAATTTTATTGCCCTTGGTCTGCTTCACCCTAATACTTCAAAATTCTCTGAGAGAGACAAAAAAACCTATTGTGATGAAACATGTCCTTGAGAATCATTTAGAGTGAAACAATAAATCTGTAAAGGTATGATATTTTTGTGGGTATTCCATTGATCAACATCTTAGTTGTATTTTTAAAGCCAAACAATATCATTTAAATGCTGCAGCAATAAAATATTGAACGTTTATTGATGTGCATGAACAGTTACTTAGAGTTTTCGTAAACACTCAACACATCAACACAGAATTACCGTTTCGAATTCGGTTTAAAATTATTTTGTCAAAATGGACAAATACGATGAGTAAAGTATACGGCCCCGTCCCAAAATGAAATAAATAGAGAAATATAGATGAGAAATAAATACACAAATAGAAAATGCCTAATATTAAATGCTGAAGGCCCTGCCTCAGCATAAATTTTAATTGATTTTATTGAGGACAATTTGCTGAGAAAGCAATAATTTCCTCATTAGTACGCTCGTGTTCATACTTATAGTATTCCGGGTTATGCTGACAAGAGATAAAAGACGAAAGTCCATCCTGTAACAATGAGCCTATAGCTAGATATTTCACACCTTCAAATTCCAAAATTAGCCGACAGCCAAAATCAAAAATACTTCGAAAAATTCAAAAAAAGACCATCGTGAGAGCATCACAACTTATTTTATTCTGTCAACTCGCCATAAATGCATTTTACTCAATTACAATTTTAAGCAACCATCTTATGTTGTATTATTTTTAAGTAAATCTTTTTTCAGATTATTTTTCCACGACGATAGAGTTGTTATTTCTATTTAAACGTAAAGTTTCATCTCCATTATCTTGCTTAAATTACACAGATTTTCGAGGTTTTTACGGTTCAGGCTTGCCATTAGCAAGTGTAGATAAAACGCGCCCATTGCTTTTGTGTACTTGCTGCAATCGCATCTTGATTCGTAAGTGTGAAAATAACATTCTCATAAGTGACGTCATACTACGTGTTGCAATTATTTGGCAACTTTATTTTCATTAAAGGGAAAACACAAATAAACATGGACTGTTTAGTTAGATCAAATCGGACTTGCTAGAAAATCAGCAAGGATTAACCTTGGTCACTTCATTTTAAAAGCTTGTATTGGGACTGTCGTACGGTTTAATCGTATTTTTGTTTTTGTGGACAGAAAGGACGCACTTCATAAAAACAATAGCGTGAAACCTTTTTAGCCCCTACGCAATATCCGCTTAAGCTCCTGCATGTGGATTCCACTTTTGAAACCCTTTTTTAATTTTTTTTCAGCAGATTTTTTTCGGTTTAGGTCAGCTTTGCAGCTACATTATCTTGTTTTATACATTACAGTAGGATATACAGGCAGTTTAACAACCCGAAAAATTAAAAAATTACTGCAACGCTATGCTACAGGTGTGGTGCTATGCTGTCACTATGTGACATCACACAAGAGTTTGTTTGATTAGGTTATTGGAAACTTTGATTTGAAGTATAAAAACAGGGTTGCCAAGAAATTTCTGTGCAAAACTTTTTCTTAGGTTTCTTGTTGTATGATTCAAAGCATCAAACATTACCAACAACAAAAAATAATGCGAAACTTTTGTTTTGGTTTTAGCTACAATTCATAAACAGAACTGGATTTTTTTTCACGATCCCCTTCACTGCATTCAGCGTCAATCCAAGGCTTCGGCATAAATGCATTGTTCGAGCTCATTTTGCCCTTTTTTGAGTTTAAATTAGTGGATGACTACACAAATATTTCAATCAAAACTTTTGCATTTTGTTTTGCTTCTATTTGTATTGTAGAAGTGACAGTTATTTTTGATGAACCGCAAAAAGCAGTATTCTTTATTGCTTCCAATTTCATTTTCACCAACTTTTGCGATATACTGGTACCTGATGTTTACACAGTTACTACGAAAGGTACAGTTTCCAGAGTCCACGGTGGATAGATTGGCAACATGTGCCGCTTAGTATTGGTATCACTATGAAGATGCTTAGGTACACGAGATTGTCACATTAATTAGTTTGTTCTTTTTTATTGAGAAATTAGACAACAAATATATACTTATAAGGAGGAGCAGTCCGCCCGGCAGTCAAAAAACGCATATGCTTACTGAACATTAGTTTCTAAGTCGTGGCAATCCTTTAATGCAGGACTGGTATGAAATCTTTTTATCTCGCAGTTCAAGTGTTGATGCAAACATGCAAACCGTAGCAATTTCGTGTGAAGTAGAACATCAGGCAACAAGCTCACATCCTCGTCACTCGCATAGCGAGTACCGTAACCGGATTATGGCTGTTCAAATCTCAGTTAAGTAATGCCGTCAAGCAAGCAGCCGTTTAATGAGGCGACCCTCAGCTATCAAATATCATTTAACAAACTACAAGACTTAAAGTCACAAACTGGAGCGACCTCCGATTACCTAAAAGGCGCTAAAATGGTTATTTATGACGAAAAATTGCACATCGGCTGAGGACTTTATCCCCGAACCCCACTGCTTCCGTCGGCTGGAGGGTCTTCCATAGACCCCCTTTTGCAATACACTCGAGTTGTATTAGTTTCCTCAGCGCGCCGCCTCTTTGAGACATTTTTCGAACAAAATAGTTTTTAGCCCCTTTTTCCTTAGCGAAATCCTGGTTCTGCCCTTGGTGACTTCGTTATTTTTAATTTTATTAATCTTTGTGATAACTACAAGATTCGCATAGGCTAGGAAAAACTTTTGGTGGATAATCGGTACCAGCAAAGTCCAAAGCATAACAATTTTGTTAAGTCATAGAGCTCAGTCAATTTCTTGACCGAACTACCACCAAGCAAAATAGTCGTGCGAAAAAAAAAAAAAATCTTCTCTGTAGCAAAATGAAATTTGAGAGTAAAATAACCCTCCATGCAATGCTCAGGATAGCGCTATTTCGGTCAATACCAAACCTCGTCAGCTGAGCTGGCATGAATCGAAATGAGTAAAAAACAAAAAATTTTCCCACTATTTATAGAATTTCCAGTCGCCGAAAACAGGCCAAGCCAAAAAAAATATAGAAGGCCGAAACAAAAGAGCAAAAAATGGGCAAAACCTACAATAATCTCCGAATGTCTTTGTGATAACGTTATATTTAAAAAAGAAATTTTTAAAACGCAAAATTTTACCATCATAACAAGAATGCAACAAGTAAACTGAAAACACGAATGGCTGAAGGCCCATGCAGTTGTAGTTTAATGATATTAAGAACAAATATTTTCTCGATTAGACTTTATTTTGAAAACTGCGTGCTCTTATCGACCAATTAACATCCATAAGAAAATGTGAATTTACTAAAGAAAAGCCTAATGATGAAGCGGAAATAAATCAAAAACGAAATTTATTCCTAACCGATAGTTTCCACCGTTTAAGACGAAATTATGTCAAACAGTGTGAGAAAGTGTAGCGAATTACATAAATATAAGAACTTTTAGTGCGAACGTTTTCGCTGTCTACGACAGACCATTTTTGCTGTGGAACTCAAGTATGAATTTTCATACAATGCAGTAATAGCTTCCAACGAAAACGATGGAATTTTTGTTAAATGGTTTGCATTGATGACTTAATCGCACATTTCTATTTCATCCTTAAATAGCTCTTCGTGAAAGAATATTCTTGTGTATTTTTCGTGCAACACATTATCTTCAATTGAGAGAAAGACATGTCAAGATTGAAAAAGAAATGTGATTTTTTCCTTAACTTTCAAAAATTTTAATCTTTTTTATGCTGAACGATCGTTCCAACAGAAATGGTAGTTATTTGTCTCTATAATAGGAAGTCGCTCCAGGTTGTCATATACGATGAGAGGTCGGTGCTATCCAGTTTGATGCTAAACGTGAAGCAAAAAAGATTAAGTTTGAATACCAATTGTTATTTTCTTTAGATTGATTCGACCGAGATACTGTAGTTGCAGTATAACATTAGATCAATACACTCAGGGGCGTAAATCCCAGGGGGATGGGGGGATGCATCCCCCCCAATAATTTTTGAGGGGGGATGCGGGGGATGCAACCCCTCCAATCATCCCCCCCAATAATTTATCGTACGCTGCTATTTTTGACGATTTATCTTGCAGATTCAATGGCTTCCCGTTTCTTGCTAACATGGTTACGGATTGCTACAGCCTTTCTTTATTCACGCACTCAATCAATAAAGTACAAACGTCAATCGTTCGCATTGCAGAAAATAAGATAAAGCTCTGCTTTCTTTATGCAACGAAACAGCGATGCAGTAAGAACAAAAGAGACGAGCGTTCCAGATAGTAAAAAAATTGTTGAAAGAAAAAAGCGCCCTGAAATTGTTAAAAGAAAAATCTTTGAGCTTCTTTGACACAAACAAAATACTGTATATTACTGTATAATAAAATTGGCTGACCTAGCCAAACATAATTATGTAGGCAGTAAAATCTAAAAGTATAGTCTATAGCGCTTTCCGAAACTCTCTGCCTTTTTTTCTTGCATTCGCAGCTGTTATACGTTATTACAATAATGATAAATTTGCTTCGGATTCATCTTCATGGTTCTTTTAGCAATTAATGTTTGCGCCCCGATTGTTTATTCAATTCGTCGTATTGTGTAATGTGTTGGCTATTGCTAAATGTTGGTGTTGTACAGTACAATTCTCACGTTCTTTGCTTGTTCTTTAGTCTTTACTGATTTCCTGTGCATATTATATACCGGTACCGTAATTTCGAACTTCAGCACAAGTGAACTTGTACTAATTTTAGATTTTGTGGCTAACGCCTTTATCAGTCGTTAATAGATCCACAGGGTTCCAGACCCTCTTCCTCTTCCCCAGCTTAACCAAGGCAAACGTAAAATGATGCGAAAATGGCATTTAATACATGCCCTGCGGCAGTTATATTACCTCGGGCCCCCCTCTCGCAAAATTTTCTGGATCTGTTTCTGCTTTATACAAGTTGTTACCAGTGGCGTAGTTTCTGGGGCCAGACCAGCCTCCCTCCCTCTCATAGGCCTAAGTAACGTCGCAATTACATAAATCATCATGTTTTTCCACAACTGGAACCTTTTGAACAACTTTAATAAAGCATTGAATTATGGGCCTATGCTCCAAAAACGCTTATTTTGGCTTTAAAGTTGTAAAATTTTCTCAGCGACGGGGGCTTCACCCCCTTGCTGTGATCGTCTCTGCAATGTAAATCCACTCCCATTTCAAAATCCTGGCTTCGTCACTGGTTGTTAGTAACCAAAGGCTTGGGCGGATATAATGCGTACAAGACGCAGTACGCAATTAATATTGCAGCTACGCAATTATACGCTTTTTTATATGTGCAACTTTTGATGGCTCTGTTTCATCCCCCCCAATAATTTTTACGGATTTACGCCACTGAATACACAAGATCACATTCTGATCGGTGAACAGTTTGTAAAATGTTTGTGCTTGTAAGTTTTCCTTTTTATTGGCTTTATAATTTATCAGCAATCGACTAAAATCTAAAAAAATGCTTTAACAAATGTGATGAAAACAAAAGTATTTGGTGGGAATAAAATATAGCGGCTACAGATTTTAACCCACATGCCTTTACTGAATGTTATAATTTATAAATCCAAAGGCTTAGAATTACTGGATTTGCAAGAATTTTGGGGTTTTTATGCTGACTTACACAAACCCTTATGGCGTTATCGACATAGTTTCAATAACAAGACAAAATGTTTTTTTACAATCATTATAAATTTCATCCCAATAAGTGTGACACCGAAAAGCGGTAATTGTACCGGTTCAAGTTGTAAACGGACCGATTATTCAGACCCGAACCCAAATAAGTATAAGCCCGAACTCAGCCCAAAGTACTATCCCGAACTCGGCCCAAACCTGAAAAATGATTTGAAGCTTAAACCAAGCCCGAAAAATCCCAGAACTAAAGTTGGGCCTAAAAAATTATATACACTTAGTTACTCCTTCCACAGTTTGCTGTGGCTAAATAAAACAAAGTACTAATCGATTATTATCGATAAATTATTTTAACTGTGAATCTGTTCTACAGAAATAATGGTATTGATGCTTAAATAAAATTTTCGTTCAATGTTGCAAAGTTATTTTGTACCTAACACAAAAGGTACGTCTCAGGACCGAAATAACCCCGAAATATTGTCAATCTCCAAACCCGGACCGATTTACAACTAGTTACTGTATTTTGGTGTCGGCACGCTCTTAGTCCAAGTTATTCCTCGAACACGCTACAGCGTGTATCTAGTTTGCGGTGCTTATCTGCACCACAAAGATTGGATTACAGAATCTCTTAAACGCGATTTTAATTTTGGTTAATCTTGTGGCAGAATGTGTCTTAATACTGCATTAAGCCAGTGCCACTCACCCCTAATCCACTTCTAAAGAAATCAAGAACAGCTCCAAGGTTTTGGTTGAAGTTTAGTCTTCGCAACTCACATTGCCGCTACAGTTTGTGCCTCTCGAGTAGCGACAATAACTTAAAGTGCATAGTTTATCATCTAATTAATCCACCGAGACCGTTTTATTTTATTGTTTAACTGTGAACAATCTTGGAAGCATCTTGACTCATAAGCTTTTCTGCGTTTTGGTGTTTTCTTGCTCATGATCAAAAAATAGCTTTTTCTCGCTCCCTCTTGCTTTATTGCCCAACTGTTCGTAAGGGTTACAGGGGCAGCAGCTAGCAATCAAGCCGCCACACTTCACAGTCTTTCGTCACCTGCATCACTTTGCTAGGGTAAAGTCGCAAGCGATTCCACTCAAGATTCTTAATGCAATTGACCTCAAAATTACGGTCTTTTATTAATGTTACGGTTATTGATACAGCAACATCGTTAAAATTCACATAGTTGATTGATGTTTGTGTTTAAGTTTTCTATTTTTCAAGGTGTGTTTGGCAAATAATAAACTTATTTCCTTACTTGAATTGACATTTTATTTGATGATCATGGCGCTGCCGGGAAAGTAAATATCAAGTTGTAACATAGTGCAAGAGGAGCAGGAAGTAACACACTTTAAAATGTGGAATATTTAATGACGCCATTCTTACTGTTTGCAGTTTGTGCAACTTACAACTTTGAACTTCGAAAGAGCTCCACTGGAAAAAATAAATCCACAAAGCTATTGACACAGAAAAAGTTAGATAAAGTGACGAATCTAGCCAAAGCCAGAGACGTTGGTGGATTTTTGCTCCTCTAAGCTCTGACTTAAGCATTTGTATAAACATTGGTTGTTATCTCGAAGAATTGTGTTAAAGAATAAACAGAAAATCAACTTATGACTTATCAAATGATTTTCAACGACCTGCAACAATTTGTGACCACAGTCTTTCGGGACCGCTTCGTCATTTAATTTACTGTGTTTTGCGTTTGTAAGGGTTGAATTGCTTAAGAATGTTGGCTATGATTTAAGTTTTTTTTTAGTTTGGTTTATGCTGTAGAGGGGGGGCTGTAATTTCGAAACACATTGCTTAATTGCCATTGTTAATCTGATAATAATGCTTTGAATGAGGCAGCTGTTTCCAACTCTGGTAAAACGTCAGCACCATACAGTAAGTTAATTTTGGCTAACGCTTTGGTGATTTCTCAAGGCTAATAATAACCAGAAGAATTTTCTTCAATGATCTATTTTTATTTATTGTAATGTTTCCTGCGATATTATCGTTATTTTTACATACCGCACTAATATTGCCGATTGCAAAATTTGCAGTATGATGAAGGTCTTTGTCGCATGACAAAAATGAAAAGGAAATAGAAAAATGAAATATAAAGCAGCGGAAAATTGAATGACTGATAGGACTAAAATTCTCCAACAAACAGTTATTTTTTTTGAAGACCTTATCACATGACAAAATTGAAAAGGAAGTATGCACAGCATATATATTTTTTTCTTTTGGAAAGCTGCGGAAATCTTGATCTTCTGTATGCTGAACGATATCTGCGACGTTGAGGGCGGTTGCTTGACGCGCAGACTAGCAGCTGATACACTTTGAGACATTATGTATTCTATTTTTTTGAATGATATTTTGCAGCTGAGATCGCCTCATTGAACTGCTGCTTTCTTATTGACTAGCTGCACTGAGATTTGAACCATTTCCTTATGGAGTAAATACTGCTGTCACGTTCATGAATTTTGTTTTGTAGTAATTAAGTGCAACTTAAAATAAATACTAAAAGCACGCATTTAAAAGAACTATTAGTTAAAGAATTTGCAGGTGACTTCCTGAGGTGCGACCTGGAGGAGGGCTGAGAGAACTTCAGTCACTACTTCCTTAGCTGAACCACATAGAACACTTGACCTCAAAATGCAAAGCATTTAAAATAAATGTGTTTTTGATTTGACATTGAGGTAAAGGAGCTGGACAATTTAAGTCCTGCAAATGACTTTCAAATTTTACAAATTAGTTCTTTCAAATAATTTTTTAAACATGCAAACTGTGGTCTAAATGGTGCTAAATGACTATTTTTTTCCGAAAAATTGCACATCGTCTGGGGACTTTTTCCCGCATGGCTTGAATTGAGGAGGCCTAAGATCCCTCTTTGTTTATGTACTTCTAAAACTAGTTAATTTTATGGCAAAACAAAAGATAGCAAAACAGAAATGCTTTTGAAGCAAATCTTCAAGTTAATTACTATTTACTGCAAAATATTGCAGCAGGTAGTGTACCTTTACTTCACTGGGTCAAGTCACTTTTTAGACGTGTTTTGAACTTCACTTTTTTAGACTGTAACCTCAAAATGCACAATTTTAGACGTGTTTTGAACTTGACTTGTATGTAAAGGGAAGACTAAAAAATTTAAGTGCTTCAATTGGCTTCCAAATCTTAAAAATTTAATTCTTTCAAAGGGCTCTAAAAACATGCAAAACGTGATTTCAATCGCATTAAATAGCTATTTTTTTTCAAAAAAAAAGATTACAAAAAAGCTTTTAGACCCTCTCTGTAATACGTTTGAGTTACACTAGTTCGCTTACCATGTTTCCAATTATCAGACATTTTCGGAAAATTTTTTAACGTTTCGTTCAAGTTCTACCCTTTTTGCAAAATCCTGGTTACGAGCCAAACCAGGTCCAGTTTTTTGTTATACTATTTTGGTCAGGATTTATAAGCTAAAGCAAAAATATTTGCATCTGAGTATTAATAACCTTTGAAATGATTTTGTAATCTAAATTTAGTAGAATTATCGGACGGTAAATGTTTTGCTTTTGTGAGGTTTTTATTGGGTTTAAGTGAAACTGTGACTGTACCCTGTCTCTGAGAATGGTTTAATCTCCTTCGGTCAGCAAAAAGTTAAGTGCTCCCATAAGCATCGACATAATTTCATTTCAAAAACAAAGATAAAATTCGGAAGTTAAACCATCAAGTCCGAGAAATTTGTTTTTTGAAAAACTTTGAACAGCAGTTGAACATTTGTTTGCCAAGATTGCTCTATCACAAATTACTTTTTGTATGCCATCAGCTAACGGGAAATTAAATTAATTTGTATCGTTCGTCAAACATGGATTGTTTATCGAACTTTCTACCCGTTTACAAGCATGAATATCCTGTAAAAGTCACATAACTCTTTCAATATATCTTTTTGGTAAGTTATCGTTTAATTATCATCCTTAACCAAACGAGAATTAGCTTTTATTAGCAGCATGTCGACTCTGAAAGCTGAAATTAGTAGCAATGGCGGAAACCCGCAAGCGCTATCCCTCGTATAATCACAGTTCATAATTTTTGCGGAATGTCATCACATTATTATCAAATGTGGTATACATCTTAACATATTATTTTGTGCATAATTATATTCCTCTTATTTTGTGCATAATTATATACATATACCTGTATAACGATAATATGTGTTCAGTAGTGCAACTTTGCAGGAACAGATGTTCTGGAGACTGAAGTCTCCTTCTTAAGCCAAGTTTGAAAAAGTATTACCTAAATGTTAGCTTGTAAAATTGTTTTGGACCTGATCTACGTATAAATGGGGGAATAAAGTGACTTTGCAATTCAATTCTTTCAAGTGGTTTCAAAAAGTTGCAAAATATTTTTCAAAGCGTAACAATAGCGTGCAAAAAAAGCGGTAAAATAGCTACTTCTTCATGAAATTGCAAAAATTGCAAAGCGGCTACTGGAAGCTTCGCTCCAAATGTCGTCCTTGATGCATTTTAAACGCGCGGGAGCTGCATGCAACAAATAGGACTGTATTTGATGTGGAATATGGAGCGCCGTTTGGAAAAATATTATTTAGCTTTGTAACACCGCTTTTCTGAGCTTATTTACAATGAAATTGGTCCGATATAGATACATTGCATATATTCGAGTAATCACTCTCTGATTGGAACAAAAAAGACCACAAAATATATCGTAAATTTCCTATAAATATGCGAAGTTTGCAATATACAGGGTGGGCCAAGAGCAGGCTCACAGTTATCGCCGGAAAGGGTTTAAAGATTTTTTTTATTGGTGGTATACACTTAATTTCAAGTCATATTTCAGCTCCTGCTACTTAGCTTGTAATGTAAAGTGCTTTGAAATGTGCTGCTTAGAACACACAAAAAAAATTTAGATTGTGATTGCTGTAAGCCTACTTTTGGCCCACCCTGTATATACACAAAACACACTCTTAGTTGGAACAAAAAACGCTTACACAATAAGTCGGAAATTTTCGACTTACTTTGTAGGATTTTTTGTTCCAACTTACAATTGTTTTTTTCACATTGTAGCTCAAGTCAAGTAAGCACAGAGCTGGACAGCTGAGGGCTGCCGATGAGAGCTAAAAGCTCGAAACAGCGCTGTCCAGCTCTGTGCTTACTTGACTTGAGCTACAATGTGAAATATCATTGGAGCTGCAGGGTTGGTGGTTGTTGTAGCCACCTAACTGCCAGTGGAAGTTGACATGGCTTCCCAGGAGTCGACCATGAAGGACATCAAGATAGTGCAGTTTTGATTTCCGTGGTCACGCAGAGGGGAATCCTTGTAGTAGGGATAGCCTATGGCTGTCCTTACTTCAAGGATCCAGCGATTTTTCACTTGTTTCTAAAGTACCACAAGTGAAAAATCGTTTATTCCCTACTAAGCATCTGCCTCTGGGCGAGCCAATAAGGTTTGCCAGTTAGGCCCAGATGTTTGTTCAGCTGGGAATACCTTTGAAAAGATAGCTGAGGGCTGCCGATGAGAGCTAAAAGCTCGAAACAGCGCTGTCCAGCTCTGTGCTTACTTGACTTGAGCTACAATGTGAAATGTCATTGGAGCTGCAAGGTTGGTGGTTGTTATAGCCACCTAACTGCCAGTGGAAGTTGACATGGCTTCCCAGGAGTCGACCATGAAGGACATCAAGATAGTGCAGTTACAATTGTTTTGCTTCCAGCTTTTTTTTTCCAAACCTGTGAAAGCAAAACAGCACAGTTCTAAGATTTCAAAAAACTATTTATAAATTTATTTTAATGTGTATAAAATAGCAAGGTAATAGTTTATGAAAAACGCCTTTTTTTTGTTTTTCATTGATTTTCACCTTATACTCTTTGTTCTTGATTGCATGATTATTGCGTCACTATGCAATTGTTACTGCTTCATTGAATTGATCTAACTAAAATCTTAATAATATTAGTTAGTTGTAGCTCGTAGCCTAGTTTCAGTTGGTCAACTTTATAGCTTATGTAGTTAGTAGCCTGTAGCTTAGGTGTATTCGCTAGAGATATCAGTTAGATTTGTAGTCTATACGGAGCGTTTCGGTAAAGATTTCAGTTAGATTAATAGCCAGTAACCCAGCTTTGTTCAGTAAAGATTTCAGTTAGATTGATAGCCTGTAACCTGGAGTTAGTCGGTAAGGATTTCGGATAGCCTGTAACCTGGAGTTAGTCGGTAAGGATTTCGGTTAGATTATAGGCCGTAGCCAAGTTTCTTTTGGTAAAGATTTCAGTGAGTTTAGCATCTTGAAACCTACAGTTTTGTTCGTAACGATCTCAGTTAGAAAGTTTTAATTAATTTAGCGTAATTTGTTGGGTAAAGATTGGTATGGACTGATTTTTATCTGCAAATATTTCATCATTTTCTAATTTTTAGGTTTCATAACTATAATAATTGTCATTTTGGCCTCGCTAAGCCTAACTGATGAGCCTTAAAATTAGGCGAAACAGCTGTCTTAGGCATGCAACTGGTATATTTTTTGTTCTGCTTTCAGCATTGGCTTCTGTGAATTTTGATTTTGTTCGATTGATTTCGTAATGCTCCTTTTAAATGGTGTGCCCTTTTCAATTTTTGTTTTAAAAACTATTTAATTCGTTGTGATATACGGTATAGTATACTAAAAATTAACTATTTGGTTTGTGAATTTGGAGATATAGTGTTCTTAATTATTTATCCATGCCGCGGCTGGCATTCTTGATTCGTTTTTAATTTAAAAAAATGAGTTTCGCGGTATCATAAAATCATTTTTATAAAGAAGTTAGCCTCAGATGGTGATCTTGAAGATCAAAATCGTGACCTGATCTTGATCTTGAATATCACCTGCCTTGATTTTGAAGATCAAGATCACTTTTATTTTTAAATGTCACGAAGGGTGAGCATCGTCGAAGCCAGGATATGTGATATTCTGGATATGTGATATGGGTTGAAACGATTACCCATTGTGACGTGGAAACAGCATTAAGGTGTTGTCAAATGAGGAAGGAATGTAAGAAGTAATGTCACGGTGAACTATTACATCAATTCTGTCTATTTCACTTCAGGTATAATTGTCCTAATTTTGTTTTTAAATTTTGAACCGAGTTTATCTTCATGCATTCACACTCCAAAAAAGTTTTGATACAAACGTCATTTTGTGCGTTTACGACGTAAAACTGATTTTCTTCGATGATTTGGTACGAAAACCGCAGCGCCGCGATCAGAATACTCGCTGTCACGTGCAATTTGTTTGAAAACCGCGTACAGTCAGTTTTGCATTTTACTGGATAGTTTTGTCTAATGACGTCACAAAGATGTCATTTTGGCTTCATTTGGTCGGTAAAAAACTGGTATATCGATGTTGCAACTGTCATGACAGTATTCCGTCAACTTTGGCTGTCATAACTAACGATATACACCCTAATTCAAATTTTTTTGCAAAAATTTAAAATCAATCAATCATATGGTGACGTCATAATAAAACAATCTAAAAACTATTTCATGAAAAGTTTTCAATTATCTTTCTCTTTCGTTTGAACCTAAAATCGACTGTCTACTTCATACAGAAATACGATTTTTAGAATCAAAATCAACCCTACCTCAGCGAAAAAATTCAACACCGTTTCGCCGGGGAATCTCCGATTTCCTCCAAAAGAACGGGAAACAGGGTGCAAACATTAGCTAGGGTGAAAGAACATTTATTCAGGATTCCAAAAATGCAGGTGAAAAAAAATACCTCTCTTGGGTGCTCGTGAACGCTACTGGTGTCTGCACTATTTGTTCCCAATCAATTACTGTGATTAGTTAATTACGTTACGACAGCATACAACATCTCAGGCAGGTCATGGCGGCTAGCTGCCCCATATATACAAACCTATCCTTGCCCATTTTTATCGTTCAAAAAACTTCTGCAGTAAATACCAGCGACGCATCACGCTCCTCTGAAGAACCATGAAAACTTTTCAATTTTTTTCACAGCAATTAAAATAAAGTTTATTGAAATCCAATGCAAAAGTCTGTGGTATACGAGTCTCTCGTATATTCTACGGAGTACGTCATACATAGATGGTTTTTGCGCTTTTCTCCGGAAATAAGGAAAGACAACGTTTCGTTTTTTTTTATAAACTTGAAATAATGTTTGTGATTTTTTGGTACATTATCCAGCTAGACCGGACTTCGACTTTACTTGAATTTAATGTACTTTTTGAATCTATACCACTAAGCAAATGGTAAGTATTCCAGGATGTTGATTAAACAAAATTTCCGAAAAATTTCTTTCAATAATCAGTATCAGATCAATCTTTCAGCAGCAAAGCAATAACAAAGTTTGAAGAAAAACTCGTTTAATTGCAGAAAACATAGATTGGCGATTCAATCGTTGTTACGAACCACGGACAGGATAACGCTCATCAACATTTAAAAGTATAAAAATCTTTCAACAGCTTGGGATAAACAATAGAATTGTTTTTATTATGACTTACATGAGTGGTCTATACATCTGACCTTAGCTTTATGTAATGCATAAATTGAAATTAGATCAATTTCACCTGTTGTAATTAATTTGCCCAAATCGACACAATTTCAATTTGCAAAGAAGTGTAACATTGTTTACATCATAATATTATTCATTAAAAACAACAGAAGTATTCATTAACAAATGACAAAGTTACCAAATTTATACCACAACAAAGAAGATCAGTTGCTTTATTACGTCATAATTACATCGACAAAGAAAAATACACTTTCCACATTGAATTGAAGCATTTGATAAAATTTATCAATTGTAATCTCTATGACCGACTTAAAGCACTTCACTTGTAAAACATTTAGCATAAGCAAACTGTTTCAGACATTACTTATCTAACGATTAAAATTAATAGTTTAGAAATGAAATCTATTCTAATTAATGTTTAAATAAATTCTAGCGTAAGAAAATCTGGCCTAAAATATAATCAGTTTAATAATCATTACTCTAAATCTTATTCTAACCCTAACTCACACTCAAAAAAGATGTTCGAAATGAGAGGATCCAATTTACAGTATCATGAAACTTTTATTTTTACCAAAAGCATCAAAACTTTAAAATTCAAAAACTTGTTAAAATCCAACAGTGCACCTTTTTTTAAGCATTATTACATTATCTCTTTTGAGGTGTTCTACTGGAATCAAATTTGTGATTTACAGTTAATTTCCGAAAAATATGGTACTTGAAATTTTAAGTTTTCATCATAACGGAATTGCTTGACAAATATGCGAATGAAAACGAAATAATTTCAAAATCAGAATCAAAACTTTTGTTGTAACCACTGTATTACGTCGAAAAGTATAACGAGTTAGCGGGGACCATCCGCGTCATTGCGCCTGTAGGCAACACAACTTCTTTTGAAGAAATGTTGCTGCGGTGGCGAGTTGTTGGCAACACTGTGTCCAATTTGATCGGCTCGAGATTTGAACTTCAAATCTCTCGTTCCATTGACAAACGCGTAACCGCGCCACCTATTCGACAACAATTGTCAATTCGAGTTTTTACAATTTCACTTTTCAGGCCCGTTTTTTAGTCGCATGCCGGCTTAATTGCTAAGTCATGGCAAAACAAGTGCCAAATTACGAAAGAACCAGCTAGCCCATCAAAGAGTTTTATTTTGTTAGCGATGTTCTTTTGGTGACGCAACAAACTTTTTGATTGGGACAATTCTTTCAACATTTGGCCCAACAATTATAGACAGGCGCCGGAATCAAGAACCAGTCTCGAAAAATGGACATGAAAAACGTTAAATATTAGAACGAACTCTTTACGCATGAGGTCTTCTAATCACCAGCCGGTTGGTCAAGCGGTAACGCGTTCTTGTCTGGAACAGATCTATTGATCAAATCTCGGGCCGGTCAAATCGTACACAGTGTCGTCAACGACTCGCCACCGCAGCAATATTTCTTCACAATGAGTTGTGTTTCCGGGCGCAATGTCGCGGTTGTAGGTCCCGACAACTCGTTACACGCTTCGTCATATTACCGCGAGTATATTGAAAGATATGATTTGAGGTCTTTTAATCGTGTTGATGAAAATTCAACGTTATTTCATCGTTTTACATTCACTGCTCTATCAAAAAAGTTTGGGTGAAGAAACTTATCACCTTATAAAATATTGTTTGCATTCAGGAATCGTGATTTAATTAAAACGAAACAATATTGATTGTAATTAAAAAAAAACATTAGAAAGGTTCATTTTGAATGTTTTGCTTAAACACGATTTTTCAAACTTCAAACTGAAGTCGACTTTGTTGAAAATCATAATTATTTAACAAATTTGCACCACCTCAAAAAATTTCCAAAAAGTTTAGTTTAGCATTCTACCACACCCTACAGGTGTCATCTTCATTAGGGTACATGGAGTCCTCTCCCTTTTTGCAGTTGTACGCTTCGCCAAATTCAAGAAAGTTCTGGTCAGGAATCATTACTCTAAAAACAAAGTGAGTGTACTGTAAAATTGTGGATATTTTAAAAGTTACATTTCAAATAATAATGATAATAATAAATAAATAAATCAATGAAAAAAATGGAAGATTTTAAATAGTTATGAAAGTTTAGTTATTTTTTTAAATAGATAGATTGAAAACTCTTAAATGATGTCACCAACTTATTTTATCTTTAGTCTAAACTTATAAATCAACATATTGTAAAATTACATTTGAGATTGCGCTGCATTACCCTATACCATGTAATTGTAAGTTCATTGCTTATTGCAGCAATTTGAGCACTCTAGCTATGGTGAAAAGTTTTTAAATCCCGCAAACTTAAAAACTTTTAACTGACTATAAAGCACTGTACTTGCAATCAAGTTTCAAAATTTCATAACAAAAACAAGCTTGCAAAGACAAAGTACAGTGTTTATGCGATTGATATGCTTAACAACTCCTACAGTATTCTGTATTGTCCGGCATCATTGAGAAATCAGACATCAAATCATACCTGTATAAATTTGGACTGTGGGAATTTGTTTTCAGCAAACGTAGGGCGTACTCAGGAGTATAGATTCCACACCATACCTAAGAAAAAACAAACTTAACATATTCCATTTGACACAGATTCTGTTTTTTACAGAGGTTTTATTTGAATAAGATTTATAACCGATAGTTCCTAATATGGGTGAAATAAACCGTTGGGTTGTATTACAGTAAAACGTGGTAATTTGCTAAGATAAAAGCACAATAATTTCATGATTTAACCGGACTTTTTGAGAAAATTCTCCAATTTTAATTCAAGTTTAAATGCTTAGTGTTAATAAGAGTTTTTTTGACAGATTTTTAGCCATGTTTTATTTAGTTTATCAAACCCAAGTTTTGAAAACCAATGTAAAAAGCAATAACAAAAAACAAACATTTTTTCAAGATAACGCCCATAACCCTCTGGATTGTATAGATAGACAAAAAAAACAACACAATCTTGACAACAGGAATATGGAAGAGAACCATTCGTTTTCTGAACATAAATCAAGCAGCTGCCCATAAAAAAATTAAAGCAAAATTAATTTCGGTTTATAAGTTAATAAATAAAATAACTATAGTAGGAGAATAATAAATCGAGTTTTTTTCAAGATTACATTACGAGCAGATCAACAACATGCGGTAATTTTCCACGGTATCTAACTAGGCTCTGTGCGGTATATCAGGAATGATCCTTCCACAGCATAAAATTAGAAGTACACGCATTCCAATTTTCGATCTTTTTTGAAAATAAAACAAAGCTTTATGGAAATTCAAATTTTTTACTTGAGCATTTCCAATGAAAAACAGTTGGTCCTGGGTCCAATCTTCTAACCCTGGTAGCCTCAAATCCCCACCTGGATTGGCTGTCTGCCATTTCTTGTAAGCCTAAAAACAAAAACTGATAAACGACGGGATAAAAGAAAGAGAAAAAATAATTGCTAATTCCGCAGCGGTTTGTATAAATATAGAACAAGAGGTTGTTTGTCTAACTGTCTAATCAAAAAATTATTTAAAGTATGGGCCTTACAGTCGTGCTTGCACTGCTGCAATACGGTAGATTACAGAATGTCACACTTCAAAAAAAATGTGTGCAAAGCCAAATTTATTTTTATCACAACTTTTGTGTAATAATGTATTGTGTATATTAGCAAGAAACATTTCTAATAGAAAACTTAGTGCTGTATGGTGCTCCTTGTCTTTCGCATGTGACTTTTGACTTTTGTGCGTTTACCTTGTCACAATAAACTACTGCTAATTCGAAACTTCCAGCAGAACATCAACATTGTCTGCACCGCTATGAATCGAATGACAATTTTTAAACAGTTAAGGTTATAGCGGAGCTACTGATTGAATGGTTGCTGACTATTGGTTTTGTTCCCAAACTGGCAATTTGTCGTTAATCTTTAAAAACGATGATTTCCCATTGAGGTCTAAACAGTTGACCTGTTATAGTGGCTCAGACTGGCAAAACGACGTGAAACCAGGAACCAAAAAAGAGCCGTCAGTGTGTTTAATATACAGATGCAAACTGCTTTGGTTTTTCTGTATGAATAAATAATAATAATTGGACCGACTTCGTGAAAAGTAAAATAGAGTGCAAGAAAATAGTAGGCATTACGTCATGGCTAAATTTGAGAAATTTCTCCACTAAGACTATGGCTGAGATTCAAATTAAATAAATAGACATTTTTATTTACACGTTCGGTTCAATCTTGAAAACAAAGCCAATACTTACCCCAAATGCTTGTCTGATCCCTCCGTTGTCTGCTATGTTTTCTCCCAAAGTCAATTCACCGTTGATCTAAACGTACAAATGATGTAGCTTTTGATGATTTCCGAAAATTTGCTAAATATTTATTTTTCGTATGACAGTACAATAACTAAAGGTCTGTGCCTGGGTGGAAGCTTCTAGAAGGCCCACTATTGGACGGAATTTAAATGAATTAAACGTTTTATTGTCGGATTTAGGTCAAGACTTTTTTCAATAATTTATTGCTGTTGGAGGGGGTCCATTTCTAACAAGTGAGCCCACACTCGAGGGGGCATTTACTTCCTCCCCGTCAGCTGTGCTGGCGGTTGTTGTTCTAAACTCAAGCTCTGTTTCTTATAAAGACGAATTTCAAGCAAAGGTTGAATGTCTGTAGTGGCACGGTAAGCCTATGGTAAATCACTCAACCGGATATCGCCACCAGACTTCAGGATTGCAGCATTTTCTGGATGGCCTTTCTGACGAATGCTAATGGTGTTTACAGAGAGAATCAAACTTGGTCAAACAATCGCTAAAAATGAAAGCTCTGATTCTGATTATGATACTCGACAATACTTGGTGATTTTTGATTGGACAAGCACTATTTGGCTTTACCTAGTTCTCATCTTTAAAATATTTACTGGTTAGAAAACTGTACAAACAGTGCTGTAAGCTTAAACTACTGTAGTCTCTTTCTGTATGTGCAATCATCGAAACTTTCTGAAAGTACTTATAGCGTAGAACTTTGTCTAGTCGTAATTTCTTTTTAGAAATACATTTTACTCACGTTCTCGCCTCCAGCTACATCCCACGAGATGGCGCCATATTGGTCAATCATGCATTGGCTGCGGTCTTCAAAGTTGTTTCTGGAAGAGTTTGACCACCAGTTGTTTAAGTTTCCGTTGCCGTCAAACTGTGAACCACTGTCATCAAAGCCATGGGTAATCTACAGTAAACTAAGAATAAATTTGGATTTGACGCCTGCTGTTGTTGCTGTACGATTCTTCCTGAAAATGACAGCATGGTGTAGAAGAAACACTAATACACAACAGTGCCTTAGCTGTGCTGGAGGACTTTGGAAAAAAGTGTCAATTTTACAATACTTAAAAACTGGGCACCCATTACCACACAGATGGGTACCATTGGTCCCTTTTTGCGACCCGTTAAGAGTGCGATAGTTTTGGCCTTGCTTGCTTAATCGGTTTGTTTTATGATGGTTTCAAGCAGGCTTACTTTTCTGATCAAAATCGGGTAAAATGAATAAAACTTCGTGAATAAAACTGTAATAGGCGTTTTATACAAAACGTGAAAGCAAATCATGCATGCTAAAATAAAACTATCCAGCTTAATTAGTCTCCGAGTTTACGCCACTCTTCTAAAGCTGTAGATAGAGCTGCATAAACAGTGAAGTTCTGCATTCTTCAACGCAGTAGCACTAGCGGTAGCCATATGATAAAAACGAGGATCGACATACTGATCCAAACATGTGAATTGTGAAACCCAAAAACAAAGTTGGATTTGCACCGATTTTGATTAAAAACGAAAGAGCCATTACGATATATTTTACGAGACATTACGGTATATGCCTAACCATTGCCCGTCTTATTCATACAGAAATCAATCTCATTCTATTTGAAAAAGATTGACAATGATTTAGGCATAAATCGAAAACTTCTCAAATGTACAAAATAGCACTTGATCTTTTGTTTCAGGTTAAAAACAAAGCATTCTTTATGGTGCAATTTTTTGCTGCACTCTGCTCTTACCTGAATAAAAATGCAAAATACAATCTACCAAATATGAGATATAAATCAGGTTTTTCAACCTCATAGATAAAGACCAACCTCATGACCAATAACCACTCCAATCGAACCATAATTCATTGATGCTGGTTGCCCGGCGTCATATAACGGTGGCTGCAAAATACCAGCAGGAAACACGATTTGGTTGCGCGAAGGCGAGTAGAATGCGTTCACAATCGCAGGAGAAGTGATCCACCTGAAGATGCCGTTAAAACATTTTAAGTAATTGCAAGAGTCGCGAGACAATTTATGAGCTTAATTGTTCACACACAACGTCGTTGGTATCCTGCGTTCAAATTTTCTACGATTCAAGATTGCGACAAGAATTTTTAATGAGATACTGCTTGAGATCGGTTGGGTAAAAGAAATGAGAGCAACATGTACTTGATGTAAATAAGATAAACGATATGAGAGCTGGCTGAAGTAGAATTCTATTAGGGCTGTATGTAACACATGGCTACGTTAGGGCTACATGTAACTCGTTATACTTATTCTGCAGGAAATTTTGCGAACGTCTTTTCCTAGTTACAAAAGTTTCAACTCAAGATTGCCAATGGTACGGAGCAAACGAATTAAATCTATATTCGAGGATAAGGGGAGCAGTTGAAGAACGTTTGGGGCATCTATTTATTATTTCAAGTAGATCTTATTTCTTAGATAAACTTGATGGCAAACGGTATTTCTTTAGCTTTTTTATACAGTTAAAACTTAATTCCTTTAGGGCATAGTGTTTCTCAACCTCTTTCTTCTGCAACCAAAGTTCGTTTAAAAACCCTATCTCAAAGAACAGTTGCGACCCAAATAAACAATTACAAAAACAAAACAAAAAAAAAACAGAAAGCAGAACTTTTATTACGCAACATTTATTGCCATTTCGCTTCAACAATTTTTTGAAATGGTGGCTCAATATCGCCCAACGCTATAAACGCATTGGATGCTCTGCAGAGCATCCAGACGGTTTCTATAGTTGTCTTTCATATTTGCCAGAGCAGAAAATCTCATCTCACATAAATACATTATGAACTTGGAAAAGGGATTGTTGTTTTTAAGGCTTCTTCGTACACTATTGGACCGTAGCGACCAAAATGTTGAATAAGAAAAATGCCACGTTTTCAGCACTTTTGGCACTGTCTTTTGCACTGGAGTAGACTAAACAGTGATTTAAATCATATTTTGACACGTTTATTTAGGGGGG
Organism: Trididemnum nubilum; assembly: GCA_963965965.1. Classification (NCBI taxonomy): domain Eukaryota; kingdom Metazoa; phylum Chordata; class Ascidiacea; order Aplousobranchia; family Didemnidae; genus Trididemnum; species Trididemnum nubilum. Next base: position 4,253,860 of record OZ014487.1, read on the forward strand.
TCTAATTTATCAAAAATAAAACTCTTAAATAAAAAAAAAACCTTAAAAAATGGCCAAAATTTGGTATTCAATTTTGATCGCTTTTTATTGAAAAATGCTTAACATAGATTTCATCACAAAATGCATAAGGTCAGGAATAGGGGAGAGGGCTGACCAGTTTAAGTTAATTACCAATCACTTCTTTCAAACTTCCTTCCATTAGCCCCCCTGATTATATTTTTCTCTATAAAATATAGGCGAAACAGAATACTCCTTTAGAGTTTTATTGAACTACCAGCATAAGATTTTATGATTTACCAGCTTGTAAATAAGAGAACTGAAATTTCAGCGTCAGCTACCTCCAACATAGCCCATTAATCCATTAATGCAACTAGTATAATCATGTTTTTGCAATGCTAAATTCTATGCCACGTTTTAATATCAATCATGTTTATCAAAATAGGCCAAAACTTAAGATTTTTTTGCCAAAAAAATACAAAATTTTCAAGCGGTAGGGGCTCCGCTTTCAGACCCCCGTAACACCCCTCGCTATCCTGGTCATTGCAAATATTTGGCTGCGCGCCCGATTTTGGATATTCGTTTGCAACTTGACACCAAAACTTGGGTAGTAAAAGTTCCGTCCAGACACTTTTTCCTAAAATCTCAAGCGCAAGCAATTGTTATTTCTCGAAGAAAGAGAACACAAAAATAAAAAATCAATGCCTAACTATGAATTAAAGATAACCAAAGCACTGAGGGTTCTACTTGCGTCAGCGACTCATTTATAAAACATTGCCACCCACATTTGGGTTGCGGCCCATTGTTTGAGAAGCGCTGCTTTATGGCAAAAACGCATTTCTCTTCTGCCATTTTTGTAGCGCTGATGTGAATTCCTCACAGTCTACATTCTTTCTTTACAATGCAACACGTCAAACAAGGAAGCTAATACAAATTTCAAAGAGTTTGGTAGATTTACGAGATTGGAAGATTGCCATGAAAGAAAGCCTGGCCTTGCTATTAGTAAAAAAAATCGAAACTTTCAGTTTTAGATTATTCAAATATAAAGCAATGCGTTACTGCAAAGGTTTTCCAAATTATAGGCAATTTTGTTATGCTTCCTAATGGTACAGTAGATCTAGCTTTCTTCTGAATTTTGATGCTTTGTATGTGACATAAAGAGCTTTTGAGGCTTTCAAACTCTGACGTTTTTTATTCCGCTTTAGCGAGGTTTCTGCGTGAATACGCTTTATCTAACTGTGACCGATGCTTTTGAAAACGTAACGTCAATGGGAGCGCTCTAGCTCTTTTTCTTATGGTCACTGGTTAGTGGTTACTTGCTCCTTTCTCAGCTAATAATTGGGTGTTCTCGGAAAATTTGGATAATTTCGAATAATTAGCGTTTGATTTTAGGTAACAATAATATTGCTTTCGGATAATAGCGAAATTACTGGAAGCAAAAGATTTAATCAGCGGTCTCTAGTTAGTGCATCGATTATTGAACCGTATAGATTATACATTGTAATTTCGGTATCAAAAAGAGCGACAGCGCGTTTGTTTAATTTTAAGGTCTGATAGCGGTGTTACTTTTTTCGCTAAAAATCGGGAACGACGCTTTTTTGAAAAAAGAGGTTATCCATTTCTGTTGTCTACTAAACTGATCGGTTTATCTAACTCACTCTTCAAAGTCAACCGGATCGCGCAGCTTCCCGAACGATTTTTTTGAGTTTCGAACCACAAGCTCTTGAATGCTTTCAAAAAATTCATCTGAATTGATGGTAACATCTGCATAATCTTCATCCATTTTGGGATCATTTGGGTCAAGGATGTAATCGGGATAAGCGATTATTGGGTTGATTTGGTCCGCCTTTTTCGCGGCAGCGTCTTTGGTATTTTGATCCATCCACTCGTTATCAGGTAGCATTTCTTTAAACACAGCCCTGAGATCTTCAACCATTTGCTCAGTCTAGAAAAATATTAAACCATTCTGTCTCTGCATCAGTAGGTTAAAGGAAGCTCGCTCAAGAGTTAAAGGAATAATCAGGATGTGAGTTTAAATCAAATCTAATATTATTTAAGTGACAAAACTATTTTATCGTTTGTCATCATTTAGAAGGCGCAGCCTACTTCTTTACTGCCACGTTTTACAGAATCGTTGCTGATAACAACCATGCAAAATATATACCGGTTAAAAAATTAAAATCAATAAAAACACGTTAGATAATGCCGCCAACACGCTGTTTGGTATTTGGGTTTTTAAGGGGAGATTGACAGTAATTGCTCTGAGCATACGTCATCGAGCTCTTTGTGTAGTTTGTGACAAAATACTTACTATCCCGGTAAGTATTACCGATAAAGTAGATTTATTCTACCCTATTTGTCTATTACTAAAACGATAAGCTTGGTTTCGATTACCGGTCTGATCAATGCAAAGATTGGAAAATTAATACTGGTTAGTAGTTACTCGTATGATGCAGCTTTCCTGCTTGACGTTCAATATTTAAAAAGGATAGAGGTCTTCAACCTTTACGAAGATGCGCAGATGGCAACTTCGACGGCCGAAAGATCTTTTCACTGCCGCCTGTCTAAGCAACTTGGTGAATTAACCGTCATGTAATTTCAATTACAAACTTGAACAAAAAACATTCTAAAACAGCAGTCTTATGATGGGTTCAGCGAGTAAATGTAAAACGTCCAAGCAGAGCAATTTTTGTTCTTTTTAACAATCAGCTCTAATTCACGTCCGGCTTGCTGCGTCGGCAAACCATTGGGCAAACTATTGCAGTTTTGGTTCAAACAAGGGAGGTTCCGTCGGTAAACGTATATGACTTAGAAACGAAGCCTGTGTTGCAAAGAACTTACAGTTGTAATACTGTAGGTTTGCTTGTATAAAATGAAATACGTACAGCCAATTTATTTTCTTCTGGAAATACTTCGTCCACAAAAAGAGAACTTGTGGGCATCGGGAAATTGTTGTTTGTTTCGTCAGAACAAGTGATCCAACGAGCTGATTCTGCAGTTGTCCCGGATGTTGCTTCTGTGTAGGGAAGTCGAGTTGCTCTCAACTCAGCACTCATATAACTCGTTCTATCCTTCAGAACCCGCCACACCAGGTAGTTTTGAACAAGTCTAAAAAACAAATTAAAAAGCAGATAAATAAAAGCGTTACGTTTGATGGATTTTTCACGAGGCCAAATTTATGTTTATCTTATGGCACAATGCAAGCAGCTGCGGGGTTCCGCGCTTAAGAAAAGACTTCTTAGCTTGGAAATTGGTTTTATGAGGTATTATTTTATTAACGGAAGGTTTTTTATTACGCATAAAGTGGAAAGACTTGCTTTATTAAAATTCGGTTTTCATCTAATTGATATTAACTGGGGTTGAGAAGATTCTGTACATCAGCGAAGTTATAATAAGAAAAAAGTTACAAACAACTGTATGGCCTAATGAATTGAGCTTAAGCTGCTAAATCGACAGAAATAATTTCGAATTCGATTTGACGCAAACTTGATTTTAAATAATACTAATAATTACATTTTATTGGTCAAGTTGCCATAGCGAGGAGACCACGAAGGGACCTTGTGGTCTTCGAGTCAAGCTGGCACCTGCCCACCTGTCTGCCACACAGGGTAGAAGCTTCAAACTGCACTTTATTATTGCTAAACATCAAGCAGGAAAGCTATGAATACCAATTTTAATAGGCTTTGGTTTGATTCGACCGAGAATCGAACCCGAGTCTACCGCTTTAGTAGCAGACGCTCTGTCCACTTGACAAATCGACAACCACTCCTTTTCTTCTGAATCTTAGCATCTTAGTAATTTTTCCTTAGTATCCAAAGTCTTGACCGGCTAAGAATTTCAGCTTAAAAGACCATAAAGTTTTTCGCAGTGTTGATAAATCAATACACTATTTGCTAAATATTCATTCTCATTATATACTCCATACGGCCGTCGATAATAGTTGAAACATTTTGAAGATAATCGGTTGCGTAAATAACAACATCTTCATTTTCATCAACCGTGAGGCTGGGGCCGGTCATTTCCAGCATTTTGTTGATGTACGTTATCCATTCGAAGTCGCCGATCTCAGTTGACAGTTCACTCAGCATCCTTTTGCGATAGATTGCAACTGAATCTCGGCGTTCGCTGTCTGGCGCCATTACGTGAGCTAGAGCAGTTTCCAATTCAACAATCTAAAAATTAGTTTGAGCTGCTTTAACAAACAATTGCCTAGCAAGGTTTGATTCTATGCAAAAATAACGAAAACTGCTTGAATAAGCAGAAAAGAACCGCGTACTTTTGAACAAATTTTTATTGGAAGTTATCTTCTTTTTTTATTGCATTTAGTTCATCATGATGCAATATAATGCACAAACACTTACAGCTAAATTTGAAGTAATCAAAAAAGCTACGTAAATTTATTGACTATTTATTATTCTTTTCCACTTTTTGTAATCATTGTAAAAAAGAAAATTTCTAGTCATGATCAGTTTGCTGGTTCCACAACACGTCTGCATTAACCAAATATGCTCCTTCAATCTTTCCTAGACAAGGTGTGCTACTCTATCAACAACTACAGCCGAAGTCATATTGAAACATCACAAGGTTGCTTTCGTATTTGCATTTAATAAAAAAACTCACAAAACTAGCTTGATTTGAGTTTCAGGCGTCCTCAGAATGAGGCGACACTAATTTTTACTTTGCTTTGACACATTGTAAGCTTAATTTTTAGTTGATGTATCAAATCTTATTCAAATAGAATTATCAGTTCTACTCATGATGGCCGTAGCTAAGCCCAAAACGTTTAGTAATTTGTAGTTGTTGTTTTGCATATTTATCCTCTTGTCATTGGACATCATCAAACGCTAAATTAGAAGATCAGTACACTTTTTATTGCAGTGACTACTTTGCGGTTGGAGGAATTCGCACCTGGTTAGGAGTTTTCGACGATTCTTTGATTTTTTGTACACTGAATTTGCTGCTTGCTCGAAGCCACCAAGCAGGGATAATTATCGTAAAGCGTTTTGTTTGAAAATGCAACAACGTGACCAGGGTGTGAGTTGAACCCAAGTGATATGATCAGGTTTGTCGAAAAAACGACGGTCGTGGTAGTTTATTCGATACCAAGACAAATTGGATTAAGAAAAACTGCTTGCCATGCTTGAGCAACACACTGGGTCTATATGTACAGTACGTTACGTTAGCATAAGGTAAATGCCTCACTCCTATGTTCCTATTAGATAAGACTCATGCAAAAGCATTAATTACTTCATCAACGACTGTATCAATTCTGGAAGAGTCAGCCAAATCTCCGGCGATCATTGTCATCAAGTCAGTCATATATTGACGGTATCCCGGTTCGGTTTTTGCTCGGGTATCTTCGTCGATGTAATATTCGCGATTGGGCATTCCAAGGTTCGGTTGATCCAACTACAAACAAATCAAAAATTACCGATTGTTTTGCCACAAAACTTTTTCTTATTGCGTCAAGTCGTCGACCATGTGAAGTTAGAAGATTAAAGATCGTAAAGAATCGACGCCGTTTAATTCAAATTTGGTGTCGGTCTGTCAAAACAACTTTGTTAAAAATTGTAATGTTTTGAAAGCTAAGACGCTGATATACAAAAAAGTGAAAACTCTCCTACACTATGAATCGCCATGACGTGTTGCTGCCCGGCGACCAAATTGCCAAATGCTTAAAACCATCTAAAAATACGCTCGTACGCTCACAATTTTGTGCACAGGGGAAACCGGGTCTAAGGTATTCATCAACGTAGGCCAAGTCTGGGCGTAGGAATGACAAAGACATAGCTGGCAGTGACCGGACGACTCGTGATAGTGCGTTGTCGCATTTGGCCGTAAGTTATTGCTGAACAACGCAAAGTCCATATTTACAGTAATTACTAATTAGTTCTTATGTCACCATTGGCAAACAATAGAACGCACAAAAAGAAATGATTTATGAATAAGTCACAGCATATCTCGTTTCGTTTGCAATTCTTAGGAATGCATTTGACTTTCGTCGGTCAATAATTGAAAATTAAAACTATCGCGCTGTAACTGTATGGGCAGATAGTAAAATTTCATTGTTTTTAAAATTTGTGTTTATTATTCTAATCTTTAATTGTACTAGCTGTTTTACGCCAGGCGCGTAACGAGTTGGTGAGCCCATTTCCGCGTCATTGCGCCTGAGAGTAGCACAGCTTCTTTTGAAGAAATATTGCAGCGGCGCCGAGCCGTTGGCAACAATGCATGTGATTTCGACCAAGCCGAGATTTGAACCTCAGACCTACAAATCCAGAGCCAAACGCATAATCGCTATGCCAACTGGCCGGTATTTTAATTTATTATTTATTAAAATTTTTAAAATTTTAGATGTGGAATTGTTTAGCATTTTATCTCTCATTTTACACGTTTTACCCTATACTTTTTTGGAACTTATTGTTTGTTTTTGGGGACTTGTTAGTGCCGTCACTACGGGGTGCCGTGTCCCCCAAACCACTGCTTGTGCCTCCCATTCCGGTTTACTCAAAAAAAAAACTAATTTTGGAATACCACGCAACGACAACACAGCAAACAATGATGAAAAAAGGAATGATATTGTTCAAACATAATTCTCGTTTGATGTAACTGTATTTCGATTCTTCGCGAAACTGCTGTCAACCAAGTGCTGTACATAAATGTGACACAAAAATCCTTCTTATAAACACACCTTTACGGATGTGTCCAGGAAGAGAGATGTAAGCCTACAGAATCGCTACCGGTACTTCGTTTATTATGACCTGAAACAATACGTGAAAACATTTTTTAAAATAATCATCTGCTTTTTTTTTTTTTTTTTTGAAGCACATTGAAAATTTTTAGGGCGCAGTCATTGATGCAACTAGAGACAAGGAGCTAGATGGATATTAGCCACCTTAGCAAAGTCAATGAAAAAATTTAACTTCAAAGTTCGAGCGTTTAGACGTGTTTTGAACTTGATTTGAAGTAAAGAAAGGGGGATTGAAGGGGATAGGCAATTTAATTCTTTCAAGTGACTTCTGAACTTAGCAATTTAGTTATTTATATGGCTTCAAAAACGTGCAAAGTGTACCAGTAATTAAAATAGCGATAAAACTTAAAATCTCTATTTTTGCGCATAATCACAAAAATCGCCCAGCGGGTCGAATTTGAATTCCCTGCTGCGACAGTAGAAGTCCTTACCTGGATGATGTTAGCTGTAGAATTTTTGTCATCCGCGCTGACCCATGAGGAAATGATCGCGGATGTTCCAAAACGACTGCGAAAGGTTGCTAAAAGCTCCTCAAACACTAAACCGGTTCCGTTAAAAGTTCCGTCCACGACGGGCCAACCCCCCATTTCGTCTATAAGCTCCAAAACGGGGACAACGCCAAGATCATCAATTTGAGCTGCAAAGTATGTTTTTAGTTATGCTAAGTGTATACACTGATGAGGCCAACAACGAAACAGTGTCGTGAGGTTTTAGTCCGTAGCGTGACTAAAAGAGAGCAAAAAAGGCGTGGTTTTTACGATGACCCTGATTTATGATCTCGGTTCAACCCACACTCTGGCCTCATTGTGGCTTGCTACGTTCTTGGATAAGGCACTTTACGAATATCTTTACTAATTAGTTAACTTGTAAATTTACATGAAAAAACTTCAACCGTCAACCAGGCCAGGCGCCAGGATAGCGTGACTGGGGGGGCAGAAATAAATTTTGGGGAGCACGAGAAGTTTATTTATATGAATTCGAGAGGGGCACGGGGGCAAGAGAAATTTATTCCAGTGTGGATCAAACGGAAAAGGTGAAGACCAAATTAAAAAAAGTTCTTCAGTACAAAAATTTTCACAAATTCTGGTTATCGTCTCAAAACTTTTGCGATTTTCTACGAATTTTTAAGTAAAAACCAAAAAAAAGGTCTTCGTCCCAAACGTTTTATGAAATCCAGTCTGAGTCCACAAAAATTACGAAAATGTGGCGTTGAATACCAATTTAGGAGTCTCAGGCCTAGATTTGCACTCCAGTAGCCCCGAGGCTTGTTAATTTCTTTGGAGCAGAGTCCTCGCTTGAGAGGGCACAATTTTCGTTTGAGGGGGGGCACAAGCTATCATTTCGGGGGGCACGGCCCCGAAATGCCTCCCCGTTGCGCCGGGCCTGCCATCAACTGAAAAAGTTAGAAAAAAAAAAGAAAAAGCAAGTGTAAATTTGTCCAGAGTCAGCGCCAGCGTTGTTTTCTCTTGACAGGAGAATAAAGGTGCATCAATATCACTTGCGGCTGGTGTAGCAATAGAGAAAAGAACTCCAACTTGTGAGAGTTACTCTTCGATTTCCTGCCGCTGTAAATTCCGCAAGAGCGTGTAAATACCTGTGTTGAAAAATTGCTGTTCGCCATGTTTTTTTAAAGATGCATCAATAAGCTTTCGTGATTATTTTTAATAACTTCCTTCATATTTTTTTATCACATTTGTTATCGAGTACTATGGTGGAAGACTGCCAATCATTGCACGGTGCGCAAACATGTTTTGAAGTGAATTTCAAAGACGTCATCAATTCAAAATTATTTCTTTGAAAACCGACTCTTTTTATGTTTCAAACTTTCGGCAAATTATAATACAGCAGCAAGTTTCTACATGTCCAACCGATCAACTGTTAAGTAAATAATGCTAAATAGTTTTTTTTAAATAATGTCCACTATTCTGCAATTAGTGAACATTACGATCCTATTCAAACCAACTATTAGCAAATAAATATGACAATGAAATGATATTAATGAATAATGGACATAAAAGAGTTTTTTAGGCTAAAAAATAAAAGAAACGCAGAATAGGAATAATATTAAACTTTATCTATTGATTCCAATAGATGTACAAGTTACAGCATGTAATTGTGGCATTAAAATATTTTAAGAGTCGCATTAAAATATATGCAGTAGAGTAATATACAGTAGTTAATCGTCTCATCGTATATTGATTGTTGATTTGCTTGTTTTTAATTTTGTTATAACAATTTTGCATGTTTTCTAATTTGATTATAGGTACCCGATCGTTATTTGCGTTGTATTCTTTTGCTAGTAGGAGACCCAAGTAACCCAAGTGAGCCAATTAATGCTACATTTGGAAATTTAACAAAACTTGTTTTAGAGAGTTGTGAGAGGCAGCAAAGCTCACAACCGCACCAATGCTGTTGGAACTGGAGCATAGGTCATTTTGCTGCCTCACACTGGTAAGACGTCCTCTTTAATTGAAATCCGTTGCACTGAAATTAAATTTTTTTGCTGCATTCTAGAATAGTTGTTGCCTTTTCAAACAAAAATAAAATGTCCAGTGAATGCTTAAATTTGCTATGTTGCAAGCTAGTCAAAACATCAATAGCCTTTGCCATAAGCAAGTCAAAAACTTATAAGAGTTTTGATTGATTTTAATTTTTGTTAATTTGAATTTAATTGGGATAAACTTCATTGCAGTTTTATTGTTCAGTCGGTCGGTCAGTTAACTGTGGTACTTAGTTACGTGCGATCATTTGGATGTTCATTTTGTGGTAGACTTCGCTCGAAAATATTTAGACTTTTCAGAATCTCTATGGAGCGCCAAGTCAAGTGGCTAAAAACAAACATTTAACTAAAACGTTGAATTTAACATGTAAAACTGAAATTCAGCTAAATATTGAATTTGAAAATCGTCAAAATTGACATTTAGCTCAACTTGGGGCGCAAAGTGTCCAGAAAATATATGTACTTGTATATATATTGCCAACATGCACATTTAGTCGACGTTCGCATGCAAACTTTCTCTACCAAAAAGCTAGCCTAGTGAAAACGTAGGAAAAGCGATAGGCTAGTAACAGAAGTAAGTATGATCTTTTCATTGTTTGGTTGGCAAGATGCCAGATAAAAACCTAATGAGTTGGCATAGACGTAGCCAGGAGGGAGACAGGGGCCCCGGGTTACCCCCCAATTGAAACATCATTAATGATAAAGATAAGACAAAAAAGCCTATAATGTTTCTTTAGTTTCAGTTATTTTTAGGATTTTTCGCGCACAAGAGCAATTTACAATAATATTGACGACCAGGGGCCCCTCTCAATTCAAATTTTTGCCAACCAATTTAAATGTATAACCCAGGAAAAATTAAGGGTTTTTGTTCAAAAAGTTGCTGCCTCAGGCCCTCATCTAACCTTTTTATGAACGTAATGCAATGACTAAGGTCGGATCTACCATAATAATATGGCACAATATGCCAGGGATCTGGCGCTCAGATGGTGAGATTTTTTTTGGTTTTTACCTATATTTTGCAGGAAGATGTGGCGAAAATCTCCAAAGTGACAAGGGTCCCTCGCAATATAAATCCGGCCTGGGCAATAGCATGGTTAGTAGGCGAAACCATCTATTCTAAGACTTTTAAATAACAATCCACCTCCTCCTCGCCAGTTTTTACGCGACAAAATATTTTTGAAAATAAATTGGCTGGTGGAAATGATCCTTGAACAAATTATTGAATTTGAATCGAGGGGGCTGGGGCTCTCTGGCCGTACGTTCACTCCGACAACTGGTTATTTTCATGAAAAAACAAAAATCTCTAAGAAAAATTTTCGAGTAGATTATTATTTACTCCTAAAATATTGCATGAGGCAATGTACCTTACTTTCTCCTACCTGGGCCAAATCACTTACAAAATTTAACTCAAAATGCAAGATTTTAACCGTGTTTGGGACTTAAATATAGTAAATAAAAGAAGGATTGAACAATTTCATTTTTTCAATTGGCTTTTAAATGTTAAAAATCTAGTTTTTTTAAATAGGTCTAAACACGTACGATTAGTGAAGAAATTACAAAATATTGCCAAGCTGTTCGGGACGTCGCTCACAGACCCCCCTAGCCTTCGTCGGCTGGGGGATCCACCCCCAAACCCCGTCAGTGATGCGTTTGAGTTTACTCAATACGTCTCCCAATTTGAACATTTTCACTTTTTATTGTTGGTTTAAATCCTCTCCCTTTAGCGAAATCCTGGCTACGTGCCAAACACAAGCCACAGCTTCTGATCTTCTAATCAACAATATCTTTGTTCAACAAAAAGTTCCTCTTTCGAAAATTTCTGAAGACGGCATTGCATGTGATTTGTGGTTTGCCCTCCCCCCAATCAAAAATCTTGGCTACGCCTATGTGAGTTGATCTTGTAATAAAGTAGGTTACATATCGTAAACTGCCTAGATTAATTATGTGTATTGGCAGACTTGAGCCTGTTGTACTAGTTCAGAAGATTAGCAATAGCGTAATAGCGTAAATTTGGGGCGTGGGAGCTGTGATCATTGCTCAAAACAAACTAAACCACTGAGAATTTTAATGAAACGCACCACAGCAGACGGTTGTAGGCCTAGTCTTACTGAGCAATGAGTCCAGCTAACTACATCCCGAACTAGAGTACGCCACAGCTAATCTACTGAGCTAACCCAAGAGGCTCAAGTCTGCCAGTGATAATCTTACAAGATGTAATTAATCAAGGCAGTTTACACATATGCAACCTACTTTATTCTTAGGCCAACTTATAAGGTTTATATCTGACATGCCTGCCAACCAAATGATGAATGCTGTTACAAGTCTATAGCGCTCCCTCGGTTTTCAATAGGCAATCATTTTTGATAAAGAAATTTTGGATGCAAACTTCGACTAAATGCTCATGTTGACGATATTGCTTGGGGACACTTCGCGCCCCATATTACACTAAATATCAATTTTGAAAACTGTCAAATTCAATATTTAGCTAATTGTTTTTTTTTTGCGGGTGTTTTTAGGCACTTGTGGCCCCATAAATCTCTAGTCGTTATGAAGGGTCAAACCACAGAGATTAATAATACAACGACTTATCGGCCCTCGACACACGATTACATCAATGTTGCTAAAATTAATTAAGTTATGCTTTTTTAAATCTAAATATCCATTTGTAATTGAATCGCAAGCTCGATAATTTTTTTCCATTTGTAAGCATTATCGAGTGGCATGTTACAGATAATGTGCAGTAAGCCAGCAAATTGAACAAATCCCAATGCACTCGCGACTGATCAATGATTAATGACTGATCAACGAGCGATTTCTGCCCGCGATAACATGGCGCGCGCCAATACGAGATTTTGCTGTACGACTCACAGGTGTTCATGCAAGAGGAGTAAAAGTTTTTCGCTTTCACCACCGACGCCCGTTCTCCAGTTGAATGCCTTTCCAACACTCCTGCAAAACTAGAGCAATATTAACTTACAGGATTTCCAGGGGTGGCAGTACCGAGTACAAAAGTACCGCGGTACTGTATTTGACCAACGGTATTTTACACGGGAGTACAAAAATACTACCCCAACTCCTAAACCAAAACTCATTGGAACACCAAATGTCTGAAATTTGGAATGCGAGTTGGTGCTCACCAAAATTTTTTAGAAAAACTGGTTCTGAGTTTATGACGTCACGACCATATTTTCGAAAAATAATTTGATTTTTGCGATGACGTCACAAACGGTTCAAATTTTATACATAGGTTTGTTTTTTGATGCTGAATCATGAAATGCCTAAATTAAGTTGGTTACATCATAAAACATCTTATGACGTCATTTAAGTTAAATATTGGTCAAAAAATGCTCAGACTTCAAAAGTGACTTCGGGACAACTAAAATTGGAAAACTTTCCGTAACCTTAGCAACTTGAAATTGTTTGGAGTTATTTGTGATGAAATTTGACGCAACGTTAATGTGATTTGACAAAAAATCTTTTTTCATAAGGGATTCTAGCAAAAACACCCCGTATAAAATATGTTTAAAACCCAAAAGAGTTGGGTTAAGTGACAAATTGACGATCATTTTGAGATGCTGATTTTTCGTAAAGTTTAATGGTTGTGCTGTAATCTTGTTTTGTAATGCTTTTTTCACTAAAAAATTACAAATGCTTTAAAAAAAAATGTTTTTCAAAGATTCTCCGACAATTAAGTTCAATTATCAAAAGTACCGTACCGAGTACCAGTACTGAAGTTTTTTTTAAATAGTACCGGTACCGATGGTACTTCTCTCAAGCAACCCACGGTACTTTTAGGAGGTACAGCACCCAACTCTGAGGATTTCTTATCGCAATTTTCTAAGAAAATACCGTTGCTGGAACAGAGTGGTGACACGGTTCCATTTGAAACAAACCCGTAACATTTAGATTTGAACCTCAGCCCTCTTGCAAGAGACCAACAATACAAAGTTAGTAGATACACTCATTAGTTCATGAAATCATCTAATAAATTAAACATTTCTTTAAAAAGTACCACCACAATAACCAAGATTTGTAGACCAAATAACAGTTCCTAACAGTTCACGATTGGTTCACGCATAACACTTGTTTTATGAGTGCAGCGGTGTTGCTGTATTTATAATCAAGTTTTAAAGACAATAAATCTAAATTAACATTTATGACGTCATTTGTTTAAAACTCTGACATCAAATGAAATCTTCATTATACTAAATAATACGTCGAAGCTTGTAACAAGTTTGTGGGCCCATTTCCGCGTCATCCTTCAGACCGTGGGTACATTGTTTCCAAATTGACCTGCTTTAGATTTAAACCTCAGACCTCCTGCATGAGAGACAAAAGCGTTACCACTCAACCAACAAGCCGATCTTGATTGTGATTAAAATCGTGAAATAGCGGATATTTTTTAACTGTATTTAAATGTGCTTAATCAAGATACACAATGCGTAAATAAGCCCAGACCATTGATTTGGTTTGGTTGCTACTTACTGTCATCTGCAGCTTTTCTTGAAAATGGAGAGCACCACAAAAGTTGGCCTGATACTTTTTCTCAGGACTTGCTCGAAACCAGCCAGAGATTCAGGGCTAGTATTACCGCTTTAAGCCAGTTCCACACTGAACGTAAAATCGTGAGCGTACGAGCTTATTGTTAGTTTGTTCAACTAGTAGCTTGTGCGCTGGTAAGGTGGCACGCTGGGCGTGCAAAACTTTTGTTTCAATTAAACCAAGAATATACACTTGTATACGCTCACTTTTTTTCGCGTAATAAAAACCGGGCATTACCTAACATTCTTATCACGCCTGAGTAAAATGTGCATGATATCGTTTTCAATGTCAATGCAAAAAAAATGCAAAATGCTTGCAATCAAATGACCCGCGTATTCTTTACGATCACGATTAGTAAAACTGAACTTAAAACAATGGCACTAGTTCAGTCATCGAAGTGGGAGCATAATTTATAGCTTGCTTTTGAGATTTATCCAACACGGCGATAGCAGATTCCCTGGTTGATGAGAAAAATAACACAAATTTGCTCACTCTTTAAAACTTTGGAAACATCTTCGCTTAGTTCGTTGAATGTTGACACCGACGATTTGTCGTCTGGAATAATGTGGTCGCAATTCCAAATTCCGCAAGCGTATTCATAGAAGTTTTCGCATGGATCCTGGGCAAGGTCCATTGCGTTCAAAATCCGTGAAGCTTAAAACAAAACCATTATATTGCTGTTCATTTAATAAACAAATAAAAGTAAAAATGCAGTGAAATCGATTTTTAAAATACTTTATTTTTCGTAATTGGCTTGGTCAGAGAACTACATTATGTTTGTACGTCCAACGGTTACACTATTTTGATCGGGTGAATGGCTGTGGGTTAAAAAAACAGTGACTAAATGGGTAATATCGAGCATGCAAATTATATTAGTATAGTTCGGAGCGGCTAAAGCGGACTTAAATCTGAGCTATTTCGTACAACAGTTTCAATCTTAAAGCAGCCTTGGCCACAAGACAGCAAGACATGATCAATGATTTAATAGTCTAAGATTCACCTGCACAAAACCAATAAAAGATGTCACCAACAAAAACTCAATCCTGCCCATTTTATTGCTGAACTCCAAGCTCTCCAAGCAAAGTAACTGTGAATACCAACTAAAAAAATTTTGTTTGTAGCGGCTGTGAATCGAACCCGGGCTTCCCGCTTTTGTAGCACACGATATACTCACCAGACTATAATTTATGAGTGTATGAAATAAATATGCAAAATATACTTAAAAAACTGTAGCAAAATTGACCAAATTATCTTTTCGGTTTCGATTTTCGGTCAGGTCAAACCAAAAGCTATAAAACTTGATTTTCACAACTTTCCTGGTTGACGTTCAGCCACAAAAAGACAAAATGAGATGCTTACCTGTCAAGGATTAGGAGAAGACGGCCAGCTTGACTCGAAGACCGCAAAGTCCTTCACTGTCTCCTGGCCAAGGTAACTAGGTGAATAAAAGTGTGATTACAAATAAAACTGTAAGAAAACAGACATAGGCATCATACCAGCAGTAACACAGGCCTGTGTCTCACAAATTTCATTCTGAGTGTCGGAAGGGGTGGTCGCTGTAATAGGGGTCATTGTCTGGGATGCGGTTGTAGAATCCCCATCTGGTTTTGCTGAATAGATAAACATTTAAATTTTTTTGCTGCTGCATAATGTTGCTCACTGGAAGAGCGGCACCATAATTACCCTTTGTTGCTTTTTGCATTGCAAGGAGATAGTTGAAAGAATTTCCATTCATAAATCTAATTGTCTCGTGGATAACATCAAAACAAATCTTTCATTATACTAGCTGTAATATACAGAAACGTGTAACAAGTTGGCGGCGTCCATCTCCGGGTCATTGTGCCATAGGGCAGTATACAGCTCCTTTCAAAGAAATGCCGTAGCGGTGGCAAACCGTTGGCAGCACTGTGTCCAATTTGACCGGCCCAAGACTTGATCTCTAGACTGCCTGCTCCAGAGACGAGCTCATTACCGTTCGAACAACTGGCCGAAAATTAAATACAGTTTGGATGTCTTTTTTCTGATCTCCTTATTCTGAAATGTCTTACAAATTTAATCCCAATTTGTAAAAAATTCTTACTTGGTCTGATACGCTTTTTTACAACACTTAGCTTGCTGTACAAAGTGTACAGACACACTTTTACTACAAAAACCAGTAAATACTGAGTTAAGGCAGGCTGCTCTTAAATTTTCACGAATTTTCAGCCTCATTGGTTCTTAGTTTTACTGGTAAACAAAGCGACTCAAAGTGATTCTTTCTTGGTTAAAACTTGTCTTTTGCCATGGATTAAGATTTTTAATTACTGTTAGACAAATCAATAATAGCAATCTAGAAAAGGCCCAGATAGTGTTGCTGATTACTTACAAATACGTGCTTTAAATTATTTTTTCATGCTGAAGCTGGCATTGTTCGTAATTTGTAATTAAACTTTGAGCAAAAATGAGCCACGTGTTCTTATATCATTGTTCTTGTAATGAAATAAGGTCTAATGGCATAGTTTTTATATGTAAAAGATTTTTATTGAATGCTTTTTCATTATACTCTTTTAGTTTTTTGTAGTTGCTGCTAATTAATATCCTTTTATATTGATCTCGCAAATACCTTGAAATTCTTCTTAATTCAATTAGACTGAAAAACTACAACTACAAACTTTACGATGATGTTTAAATAAAATTCTTTATATTGCTAGTTGCTTCAAAACAAAATGCATTTTATACGTAAGCGCTTTGTCTCTTGTTTTGAAGCCAGTCTATAACAAAGTCCTAATATTGCCAATATATTGTAATATCCGACAGTAGCGTACAAGCAAGGGGTTGCCCATTGCCCACCCATTCGCCTGTCGATCGACTAAAATGCCGATAAAGAAAAATACCACGTTTTTAGCACTTCCGAGACTGTCTGTTGCACTGGAATGTACTCAAAAATGATTTAACGTAACTTTTAAAACATCTATTTAGGGGAGGTGGCTAAATTTTCAAAAATAAAACTCACAAATCCGTAAAAAATGTGAAAAATTGTCAACCACATTTGACTGCTTGTTTAAAAAGGCTGAACATAGGGTTCATTATAAAATATTAAGCTCAGAAATAAGGAAGAGAGAGGTGAAGTATTTGTTAATTACCAATCACTTCTCTCAAATCTCGTTTCATTAACCCCCTCCCAATCATCTTTTTCTTTCAAATATGGATAAAATAAATTACACCATGCGAGTTTTATTGAATTATTGGACTTTAAAATTTACCAGCTTGCTCATAAGACAACCGAAATTTTACCATTAGACTACTCCCATATAGTCCATTCTTGCAACCAATTTAATCATATTTTAGCACTGCTAATTTTTACGCTACGTTTTGAAAGCGTTAATTTTTATCAAAATAGGCCTAAAATTTGGTAATTTTCCCAAATAAAACATAAAACTGCAAAAATCCTTGAGCGCCCAGAACCCCCAAACACAGTGCCCCCCCCCCCATAAAAGATTTCTGACAATGCGCTTGACATCGAGGTCAAAAGGACGCATCCCAACGCGGTCAACCGGCTCGATTAACTGCCCAGATCCAAGAACACTTCTCCAAACAGCATAAGGGAGAACGTCAACGTCCTGTCGTGCTAGCCATTATAACATCCGAATTAAAAGGACACGTAGACCAGCTTGGTTGAACAACCTAGGAGTTACTCTCCAGCTTGACTTAATAACCAATTCATCCAACTAAACCTTCACTTTTACCTACGTTAAAGTGTGACGATGTATTATACTAAAAGATAGATTTATTATTAAAATTCTTTGAGAGCAGCTCTGGAGTACCTTTGTGATGTAGGTGTCTACAGTGTTCTTGAGCTCTCTTACTATCCTCACAAGCTCCACAGCTTTTATAACTTTTACAAAAAACTTTAAAGATTATCGAGTCTAGATATTTCTAACGCTCAAAGGGCTGCAAGAGTGAATGCGAAAACGTGTCTGCAGTGTTTGGAACGCTGACAAGTATAGATTTACTATCTGCAGTGCGCAGAGCTGCTTTGGATACCTGACCGTGTTGCAAAACTTTTGAGCACGTTCAGCTTTCTACGACTTATTGTTACTGATATATTTCATTTCAAAGTTTAAAAGATTTATTCATTGCTGTTGCCATTTAAAATTCTATCTTTTCTAAAAATAAGTTGAAGGTTTTTCAACAATTGATTCGAGTACACCTGAATGCCAAGTTTCAGCATGAATTACTGTCACAACAGAAATATTTTTACATGTTAGGTATGATATCTCAATTCTTAGAAGATTAGATTTCAACTGGCAGCACTGTTGCTGCAAAGATCTAACAAAATTTTAAATGAAATATCTCAAAAACGATAATTTGTACTGTAGAATGCTAAAATTTGGTGAAGATAATTATGTTTCCAATTAAGGCTGCCCAAAGTGCGGCCAGCACGACAATTTTTTGCGGCCGGCAACTGGTCTCGAGATTTCTTTAAGTTTCTTTTGATGTTTTTTCACCAATAAATTGCTTTTGTCAAATTTGTTGACGCTGATTCTTTCCAACTATGATTTTAAATAATTTTTGTGAATGATATTTGATTAAAAACGCTACTACGACTATTAGAATAAAGTAGCGAATTTGCGTTTTGTTGGTCATAAGCTATGATACCATTAGTGTTCGCTATAACTTTTTTTGTTTCATTGTTTAAATTTTTGTTACCGCGCTGTTTGCATTCTGAAACAAAACGCCACGGCAGATCCATACATCACAGTCCGTAAAAGATGCGTTCAGTAGTACAACTATTATGAAACAGGAGTTGAAGCTTTCCTCTTAGTCAAGCAATTTAAAAAGTTTTGCCGAATTATGCTAGCCTTTAAAAGTGTTTTAGACCTGACCTATTTGTTCAGCATTTTGATTTTTAAAGTGGCTCTAAAAAGATATACAATACAAATGGCATTAAAACGGCAATTTTTTCAATCACATCGCAAAAATCGTTTAGCAGCTGTGGGATTCACTCCTAGATGGCGTCCATGATGCATTTTGCACTCGTAGCTGTTTATTCAACACGTTGAGTACTAAACACGGCACAAACTTCCTCATAAAAAGTATTCAAATCAAAATCAAATTTTTTATTATACTCGCTATTACGTCGAAGCATGTAACTGCTTTGACGTTTTCGGACTACGTAGATCAAAACGTCACACTTAAATTTTTATTAACATCATAGTACTAGCAAGTTGCTGGATTTCAATAGCCAAAATTAAGCATTCGAAAAGACGTCTTCTCTAGCTCAAGTGATTGGGCAGTGGACCGGAATTCGAATGCTGCAGGTTCGAATCCTGTGAATGACAAGTTTTTTGTATCTGGTGGCTCTTTCCTAGGCTTCCGCGCAGGTAGCCTTTAGGCCAGATGGCACGTAAACGATTAAACCATAAAACTTTGGCTTGAAAACGTCAAAACATCACAGTTTAATTATTTTTACCACCATACGATTGTTTTTGTTGTATAAGAAAATGTTCTTCTATATACTCGGCTGGAATGAACTGTAATCTTTGGCGAACATAAAACAAAGCTAAATTTGATTAAAGTTAACTCTGCGGTTTAAGAATTGTTTAATTTGGTAGAACAATACAGAACTTATATGAGCATTGAAATGTATTTGAGATAAAAATTGTCCAAGCATTTTATGAGAGTTGTGCGGCCCGCTAAAGCTCAGAAAAAGTAATGCGGCCCGCTTTTCAAAAAGTATGGGCACTGGTCCTGTTTTAAATGATTTTTTATCTTTTGCACATAATCCTTGCTGAATGCTTCACCCCCTTTAAATGGTAAAACGGAACAAATGCTGTCAAAACTTTCCTGAATGTCGAGAAAAAACTGCCTTAAGTCTTTCAGACAGAGGCATTTGAGTAAAAATGTGCATATGCAAATGCTCTATTTTCTCGTTAGAAGTCAATTTTGTACTCACTTGGGGATTTAGGGGATTTTGATACTTCAAGCCCATAAAGAACTCCTAGCACAATCGCTGCTATTGCCGCAAGGACAAAGAGAATGCCAAAAATCTTTACAGCTGTAGAACTTTTCTTTTTGTAATAAACATCGTCCATGGCCAGTGCCTCTCTGCTCTGTCCAGATGCCATACTCTTCGCTCTCGATATTTCGACGGTTTGATTGCAACGTAACAATGTTGGAGTTTATAAACAGCAAACATTTACCAGCCACTAAATGAAGTTAATATTAAGTAGAACGCAAATAATGTGAGTATGATGCAAAAGATATCAACCGCTAGCGCAATGTTACTGCAAATATTTGTCGTTTGTGTTATCATTAGTCAGCTATTACTGCAATTTCCGATTGCAAAAAGCAACAAATAGCAAATGATTAATTATAGGGCCCCCTATAAAGAGGAAGGGGCGACGGAGGGAAGTGCACCTAGGTCTGTTGCATAAGGGGTTCCCGATTAAAGGGCCAACAAGTATTTCCAGAAAAATTTCCACCTTTACAAACGAAAATGCATCACAGCATAAATGAAATAACAGCCAAAAAGCTATTTACTGTTGCACATTCGGCCACAAATTTTGTTCAGAAGTCAAAATTAGAAAATGATAAAAGTAACCTATACAATTTTGCTGGAGCTCTGCGACTGCAACTCATTTTCCCCTTTTTTGCTTAACCCTTTTTTCACGGTTATTTGACTAACGCATCTTATTCCAACGGGAGGGGAAAATGCTTCCTTATCTAACTCCTAACTAAAAATCATGGGAACAATAAATTTGGCGTGGGTGTTGGTGTTCACTAAAGTCTTTTCGAAAAATTAAATTTGAGTTGATGACGTCATCTAAAATTAATTATTTTTTGAAAAAGGATGTCATCGAAGGCGGTTCAAATTTTGTGCATAAGTTTCTTTTTCGATACTCAATCATAAAATATGTAAGTCAAAGTACTTACGTCACAAAAACCTCTGATGACGTCATTAAGTTATAAATGCTTAAATTTCGAAGTAGCTTCGGAAAACCTCAAAATTGAGAAACTTTTCCTGACTTTAGCAGCTTAAAATTTTCAGGAGTTATTTTCAAAATAATTTAACTCAAAATCAAGTTGATTCAAAGTAAAAAGCGTTATTCTGAAGAAATTTATCTCAAAAATAAACGAGAATGCCCCTCTCCGTGTAAAATAGGGTTAGGGGGATTCGTTCACCTAAGATTATGTGCAAAAAATAAACAAGAATCTAAAACGTTTCTTCACCAAATTTTAGATTTCTACAACCTGTTATTTCCAAGATGTTTTATTTCAAAATGTGACATATCTCCCCGAAGAATTAAAATCAAAAATTTTCTCAAATTATGTATTGCGTAACTTTCAAAGGCATTTTGAAAGTGGTTGCAAGGCAATGAGTCAGCATTGTGTCAGAGTTGCACGAGGATGCTTAGGTAAGTTAAGTAAAATTCCAAAGCATGTAAATTACTTTTTTCTGGCAACATTGCAGGCCACAATATTGAACTACTGCTAACTCTCCAAACATTTACTCTTTATGAATGGACTGGAAGCTGACAGTGTTTTCTTTTGCTCTTTAAGGTCTGATTGTTATAAGAATTTGCCGATTCGTCCAATCAGCGTGACTTTTTTCTTCACAGTTTACTTCTTCTCCGAATATGTCCGATCAAACCAGTCGAGTACACGTGACCGTAAAAAAACTTCGCAACAAGAGCAAACTTTTTTCTTCAATCCTCTTTCCTTTTTCTCCGCGCGTCTGTTTCAAATCCACTAGATAAGGGGTCTATGCTCTAATTTTGAAAAAAAGATTTATCTCAAAAACTATAAGCTGTAGAAAGCTGAAATTTGAGTGTTTTATTTTTCAGTCATATGAAAATTGTTTGATTTAAGCTACTGAAGTATGCTTTAGGTTGAGACCATCATCATTATTCCCGAAGCTGTTGGGAGTCATTAAATCATGAGTGTAAAACAGCAATTTTGACTTGAATCGCATCAATGCAAAGCCCTCGATTTAATTTAAATTTTGCAAGTTTTGGTCAGGTAGTGCAACTAAAACGGGTAAACTGCTTTGATTTGTATGGAAAATATTTTGAATTTGAATTTGTAATTGATGCGTTAAAGGTATTACTAAAATTTTTATGCAATTGTAGAGACCTGCTTCATAAACTGTAGATGGCTGAATGCAAACATAAGCAGCCTTCCAAAGCCTTTTGAAGAGCTTAGTGCAGGAAACCTTTAGCTTTAATGCCCCTTTATCATTATTTTACGCTGGGGGGTGGTAAAACATCCCTTTTTTTTCGTTTATGTTTACATCCATATGTTTAGATTTTTGCTCACATTTATACAGTTTTTTTCTTTACTACAATTTTGCAAGAAAGCGAGACTCATTTTTGTTCAAAATTCAAGAACAAATTACAAACAATGCCAGCGTCAGCGTGAAAACAAAAGAAAAACCAAATAATAATCATCTATATTGCCATTGCTGATTTGTCCAAAAACTATTTTAATAAATATAATCAAAATGTGAGTTTCATAGTTGTTTTGTAGTTAATAATCATAATCAATAACAAAATGCAGTTGTTTAAACAAGCAGAGTTTTGGTCGTTTTATCTCTAAAATAATTTTAGAATAAATTGAGGCTGAAAATTTGTTAAAATTTAAGAACAGCCAGCCTCAACCTGAAACTGTTTGGTTTATATAAAGAGTAAGTACACCAAAGTGACTTAATAAGACATTGTTCAATGTTCGTTTTGACTTTGACATTATACGCTTCAGAATAAAAGATCGAGCTTAAGTGAAAGCTTTGCCGAATCGCCCATTTCGACATTGAAAAATCATGAAGTTTTGGTGAAATATTCGACGAAACGCAAAAACAAAAAAGTTTTTGCCTGCAATAGGATAAAGTAACCAAATTAAAGCCAAGTTTTTAAAAAATGTATCTTTTTATATTGTAATTTTATTCACAGTCAAATTTAGAAACCTCTAAATAGTCTGTTTTGCCATTAGAGATCATCAAAAGGACAATAACTTCTAAACACTTTGTACATTGTCTTCCCAGTTTCCAGAGTGCTCAATGGACAATGGGCCAGAGCCAGTTAACGATGCAGGAACTTCAGTTAAAAACTTGAAATCATTAAAAATTTAAAAATTCAAAAATCCAGCTACAGTCTATTTCCCTCTAATCGGTTCGTCAGGCGGGGTACACACTAAATAAAAACAATACGGTAATATACCTCAGCACATCAACCGCGTCTCCCCACCCCTCACCGGAAGCTCTGTAGCGGGCGCAAGCCCAGGCCAGCTCATTGGGGCTAACCGTGGCACGCACCGGCAAGGAACAGTAGCCGTAACCCGCGTCAGCGGTGAGGAGCCGCAGCTGTTACAAAACACTGTAAGCACTAGCTGTGGAGGCAAAG